>JAKWJA010002491.1:18759643-19289643 GCA_027704765.1 Solanum habrochaites
CGCCCCTCCTTCTCTTCGCGGGCCTCGTACTTGAAGAGTGTGACCCTTCCTTACGTAGGTGCTGTATTCACAGTCTTGAGTTTTTGAAGCTTTCCTCACATTCATTCAGCATATTCCGACCATACAAATGAAACATTCGATCTACATTAGTCCAAGTTCGTCCCTCAATTGGAAGCGATAGAAGAGATCCCGTGGAAAAACAATCGACGATAGTAGCTGCTAACAAACAATCTCCTTATTTCTTTTCGGACACATTAGTAGGTACTACCCATTTCTCACTTTTCAATCTTAGAAAGGATCCACCATCCCCCAATCCTTAAAACCACATGCCCCAAGAAAGACAAACACTTGAATCTAGCCAAACCCACACTTGGAGAATTTGGCATCAGCTTTTCTCCCTCACCATTCCAACGCAATCTCAAATGCTCCTCATGTTCCTTCTTCCTTTTGGAGTATCCATCCTCAATAATACGATCACAAGAATCCAGTATGGCTTAAAATCCCGTTCATACAGCTCATGAAAGCCGCAGGTGCATTCCGTTATCCGCAAGGACCTTACCAAGAATTCATAATGCCTACCTGGTTCAAAAGCATGTCTTGGCACATCTCTGCGCCCGTATTTCAATTGATGAAAACATACCTCTCAAGTCGTCTAAGAAGAACAGCACCTGTTAACTGATCGAACAAATCAATCAATGCGAGGAAAGGATACCTTTTCTTAACAGTTGATTTATTTAGTTGTCGATATCATGGCACATTCCGAAGACTCCCCTCTTTCTTGTTTACAAACAAACACTGGGCACCCCAAGGGGATGCACTCGGCCCTACATAACCTTTCCCTAACACTTCTGAATTGTTTGGGCTTTTAACTAACTCCCTTACCTCTGGCTGGAGCCATTCTACTAAGGGTTATGCTACATGGACCAGTACCCTGTTCCCAATAATGCCAAAAAGATCATATCCCTGTCCGTTGGCACTCCAGGAAGGTCCTGCAGGAATACATCCCGAACTCACTAACTAACTACTAACCGAACCGATTCAATGAGGTACTTTGGGTATGTATCATCCCTGAGGTTTGCCGAGAATGCTAAACACCCCCTTTTACTCTAAAAACTCATTTTCTTTCTTTATCACGATAAAGAGATGATTACAATGGAGTGGAGTTTAGTTTTACCCTCCCAACTAACGGGATCTGTTCCCAGGCTGGCCAATGTTAACCGTTTTAAGCATTACAAACCGTCTAAGATTGCAAAATTTTGAGAAAACCAGTCATAACCCAGAATTACAATCGCACATCAACCATTTCTAAGATAACCAAGCTCCATGAGTATTGCTGCTGCCGCAACAAAGTCAAACCTGACAAGAGACCGATATACCTTTTCACTATCACACCGAACTCACCCACAGGAGTAGAAACATGAATAGGCTTCAAGCACTTCAAATGTCATTAAGACCATTTTAGCAAGATGAAGATACATATGAAACTGTGGAGTCCAGGACTCAAATAATAAATACAGAAGCCATGCAATCACAAACCAAAAGATTACCTGTGATACAGCATCTGATGTCTCCTCTCCTCCGCTTCGACCCGCCCCAGGGAAAAAAAAAAAGCATAACAACAGCCCTATATCACCTTCTGCCCGTCTGCCCCCTACCATTTGTGTTGTATGCTTCCAGTTTTGCCCGTTACCCTGCCGTTTTTGGTGACCACCATACCTCGGCCACCACTTCTCTAGAAAACGGCCTCTACCATGGACCACTCTACCTCTAGCTATTGGGGGTCTATAATCTGTTTTGGACAATTCCTCACTAATATGTCCAGTCTCCCCACATCCCTAACACTCCGTGGAGTCAAGCTGGTCTTCCTCAGAGAAGTGTTGACCGGTCTGAGGTGTACTCCCCACTACAAGTCTGTATGAAGACTAATTGTCGGACTGAGTAACGCTCCTGAACTTGTCCTCTAGAGTACGAACCATTAAACTCAACCTCCCTTTCGAACCTTTTTATGCCGATGCCATGGTGAAAGGGTCATCTTGCTTACTCCTTCCATCACCTCCTATCACATGAAGTCTAAACCACTTCTTGAAAGGATTGTGCCGGAGCCGCTACCACTTTAAGGCTGAAATTCGCAATTCTTACCTCAACCCCTTCACAAAACGGCAAACCCGCTCTTGTGGACTGAAACATAGTTCATGCTGATCATTTGGTCATTATAGGCCCTGTGGTCAGACGAGAAACGTGTCTATGTGCCAGTGAGGCATCCATGCGGGGAGCATGTAGCTGCAATTGTACCTCCAGACCGGAGTGTTTGGTGCATAAAACCCTGGAGGCGTCTGGCCCTGATCAGATAACCCTCGAAGATAAGCAAGAACCTGATTGATCATCTCTGGGGTAGGTTGAGTTGCAATTCCTCATTCTGCAACTTGTTCAATTCTCCCCACCTCACCCTTCTTCCACTTCCTCACTCCTCAGTTGGTGGATGAGTCACCCGCCCTTATGTACCTGATGGCTTAGGTGCTCTCCTCTTCCTCTAGAGGACGTCCTCCCACTACCTCTTCCACGGACTCTTCCACTACCTCTCTTCGAGCTACCCCCATTGGCTGGCTCAGACACTTCTTGTCCTTGCCGAGTTGGTGTTTGGCGCAGTCGTTGTTGCTCTAGTGTCTACCATCTGCGAAATAGATTTGAAGAGGTCAGTACCACTTTGTATCATCCCTAGACAACCAATTGGATCCCAAGTAAAATGCAACTAAAGAAAGAAGAAAGAAGGTCAGATAACAATTTGTATCACCTAGATACCAATTGGATCCAACTAATATCACGAAAGAAAGAAGGAATGGTAATTTTTTCCTTTTCCTAAAGTCCTATAGCCTCCTCAAAGAAAATAAAGGCGTCCCCTACCGTTCCGTAAGACTTCTACTAGACCCCGGTCTTGTGTTATGAGACCAACGAACCTAATGCTCTGATACCAAGTTTGTCACGACCCAAAACGGGTCGCGACTGCACCCACACTTATCCACTATGTAGCGAAACCAACCAGCCAATTCCAACGTTTTCAACCATAAAATTAATCACATCATAATGAGGAAGACTTACACTCATTAATGAAAATCGATTAAATAACTTATAAAAACTCAATACTCTTATTATTCCCACAACCGGGAAGTCTCACCCACAAGAACATCTATCCTCAAATTACTAATCTAAGAGTAATCTAGAAGCTAAAATAAGTAAAGCTATCCATGGCCGAAATCTCACGGCATCACGACATGACTAGGAAATCCAGTCCAGCTATAAGCATAGCTCACCCTAAAATCTGGCTTGTTGAAGACTGCTAGAGTTGCGTTGGGTTGAAGACGTGGCCCTTTGCGCTGCACTCCCACAAATAACAAAGAAATAATTACAAAGAGGGGTCAGTACAAAACACGGTATGATAGTATCTCGGCCAACTCAAAATAGAAAACATTATACCAATAATATCTAAATCCACTACATACTCAACATGTAGCAACAACAAGTTCATAATCATTAATCGCACCGCCAAGTTTCACCCATGAGACTCAGCCTCAATGCCATACCCTTTGGAATTAGGTTCATTAGAGTGAGCACATTAACGTCTTCAAGATTCATTATGCTATTTCTCTCGTGTCCGGTACGTGACACTCGCTCCATATACTACTGTCGGTTCGTGACACCCCGATCCCCCTAATTCTCGTGTCTTGTTACACCCGATCCCTTAATCTATGTGGTTCCCCCGGTTCGTGCAAACCCGATCCCCTTAACTACGTCTCGGTCTGACAGCCCCGATCCCTTAATTCTACTACGTCCCGTTTGTGCATCCCGATCCTCCCCTAATTCTAAATCTAACGTGTTTGTTTCGTGGAACACCCGATCCCCTATTCATGTGTCGTTCGTGACACACCCGTTCCACTACTCCTCATCAATTAGGTTCATCAAAACTTCTTCTTTTATAATAATACCCAAGGCATCACAATCTCATTAACAAGGCAGTTTAGTGTTTTTCAAGTTAGTATTATCAATAGCTCATCATGCTTATTTTATCAAATTTGGTAATCACATTCATACAAAGCATGCATTAATCATATAGAAGGGCTTACCATACTACCCAATACATATCATTCGCTTTTATTAAGAGTTTACTACGAATAGCATAAACCATAACCTACTTCCAACCGAAGAATTCGTGATCAAGCAGCTAATCTTCCAAAGTCTTTTTCCTTTCCTTCCCTTTCGTTCTTTTCTTTCTCTCGTTCCGTTTATTCCCCCCTCTCTGCTCTCTGTTCTTCTATTTTTCTTATTCCAAAACCCTTTTTTTTTTACCCTAATAATCAATATAATTAGTATAAAAATTATAAAATACCCCACTACTTGTTTCAAATGTCTCCCTTTTAACCCCCAAGTAATTAAATTATAAACATTAAAACACTCACTTACAATTATAAGCAGGAATAGTCCAAAACCCCCTTAAAATATTTAACAGAAATCCGACCTACAGTCAGGGTCACGCAGGCCTGTGACGGCCCGTCGTGCCCTGCGACGGTCCGTCCTGCTGCTTCCGTCACAAAGTTCCAGAGACTCCATTACATTAAAGAGTCTGTCACGGACCCGTCATGCCCTGAGACCGGTCCCGCCTACTACCACCACCCCCGTCGTGATGTTCAGAGAGCGATCTCAGACCAAATTTCTAAATCTAAGTGTTTTGGAACGAGACCCCCTCGACGGGTCCCCTTTCGTGCCTATGACGGTCCTTCTTGGATCCGCGACTCAGCCAGTTTTTCCAGAAATAAACATCTGGCTTGCTCAGCACGACTAAAACAATTTCGTTACAACAAACACTCTAGTTAATATAGTATTTAAATCATATTCTTTTTAGCTAACCTTTATATCATAGATTCTTGTTTTATTATTATCTTATTAATTCTACAATGAAATTGTAAATACTACACTTTATCTACTAAAAAAACATTTATTTGAAGAAAAATGTAAATATAAAAAAAACTTTTATTAGAGGAAAAGATAAATATAGATATATAAAAATCAAATATTAATATAAAATCTTTAAATGATTTAATTATTTTGAATTATGAAATAAAGTAGAGTCGAGATCCAACATTTTATTTTAATTGTTATAAAAACAAAAGTTACCACTAAAGTTGTGTCGACTTTCAAAAAGATATTTTACTTTGGTTTGGGTTTCTATTTCTCCCATTGAACAATTTTAAGAGTGTTATAATACCTCTCATTTTTCCGACCCCAACCCAACTGCAAACAAAGAGTGCAATCACGCACCAATAGTTTTTTGCCACGTTATTAAGTTCTTTTAATTTTTAAATTTTTTAGTTTTCATTTTCATTTTCAGTCATTTTTTTCCCCCTTTTCTTCTTACATCTTCATTACTCACATCCTTTGTTCTTTGTTTGTAATCCTCCAAAAGTAGAGTCATAGTAACCTGCAATGTATCCCCTCAATGATGCTTCCATCCATGTTCCCAACACTATGTTCGTTATCACAATTATCACTAATAAAATCACTTTCAACTCTCAAGTTACCAAGCAAGGTAATGAAGATCAAAGAAAAACGATGGAGTTTCTATATTCTTTAATCAAATTGACTGCTTTTTTTTTAAATAAAAATAAACATAAGAAAAAGAAACAAAGAAAAGGCATAGACAAGAAAAAACATTGATAAATGGATGAAGTAAATGGAACCTTCTAAGTTTAGAGAAATGGAAGACAAAGGTAATTGGATTTTTGAATTTGGGGCTCGCATGGGAGTCTCCCTGAAGTTCTCGTGGGATGACCAGTGTATTTGAACAATCAGACCATGTCAATGTAAATTAATTCCATCCCTTCATCATTCAAAAGAAATATAGTTGAACCGACCTTTATAGCTGGTTATGACAGTGACAAGATGGGGGTTCACGCGCTCCATTTGCGTGATACATAACCTAGACAGAAAGTGGGTCAAAACTGACCAATTTACAAAGATATTAAATAAGGAAAAATTATTAAAAACTACACTACTTTATTATTATCGAATGCATTAAGGCCCTACTAATTATTAATTACAAAAATTTCCTTTTTTTAACCCACCCCCAAATGATACAAATTAAATTTTATACGTTTTGGAATACTAAAAGTTAATTTTAACCTACCAAAGTAAACAGAACTTAACCTGCTCCATATCTGATTCCTTTCCTCCCCAAAAAATTTCACCTCCCCAAAATTTTTCTCGCCTTCTCCAAATTTTCTCACAAATTTTTTTTTCCCCCTAAGTTTCATTAAAATTGTAAACAAAGTTGTGAAAGTTCAAATTATTCTAATGTATTATTATCAAATACTCTTCCGAATTTTAGTCCTAATCAGATAATCTATCCACATCTACATCTAAAGAAGACCCCCCGAAAACCCCAAAAAAAGATGGATAGAAAGTCTCACCTCCTATTTTTCGAGCCAACATTACAAACATTGTAAATTTTGTTTTCCCATTAATACATCATTAATTTTTCATTTCATGTGTTTTTCTTTAGTTGTTGATTGTGATTGTTAAGTGTCGTTTATTTTTGTATATGGAAATTATTGTTTTTAGTTAGTCTGCATAAATTAGTATTAGTCTGATGCATTATATTAAGATCGTTTTAATCTTTCATGAATTTTTGTATATATTTGTTTATGTATGTTCAATAATTTTTTATTAAGTTGAATTTTTTGGGTGCTCATGATAGAATGATTCTTTTGTTTTATTTTTACTTTATTTCGTTATATTAACGGTATCAAATATAGTACATGTGTATCATACAGTCATTAACATGTTATTTAAGTAGCATAGTTTATATGAATTATTGATAAGTATGATAAAAATTTAAGTATCCTATTCCAATTGTGAATTTTAGTATTTTTTTATGTGTTGGACATGAAATTTAATGTATCAAAGAAATATATTTAAATTTAATGTTTTGTTTATATAGTTTCAAATAGTTAGTCTGATAAATTAGTATTAGTCTGATGAATTATATTAAGTATTGTTTTAATCTTATCATGATTTTTATATATATTTGTTAGTATGTTCAATTATTTTTTATTAAGTATCTTTTTTTTGGTGCTCATGATAGAATGATTCCTTTGTTTTATTTTTACTTATATGTCTAGATAAAGGTATCAAATAATAGTATATTGATCATTAGTCATACACTGTTATTTAAGTAATCATATTTATATCAATTATGATAGTATATAAAAATTAAGTACGCCTAATTTTAAAAATTTTGAATTGAGTAATCTTTTTATGTGTTGGGACATTCAATTTTAAAAATGTTATCCAAGAAATATATATAAATTTAATGTTTTTGTCGTTATATATAGTTTCAAATAGTATTTGTAAGTATCATGTTAACCTGTTTATTTATATTTAGTATCAGCATTAGGCAATTTTTAGTATCATTTAAAACTGTAATATTATTATACGCGGTCAATAGTTTATAAACTTTTTATATATGTTACAATTTGATAAAATTTTATTTGTTTTATTGCAGAATATGAATCACGTCATTATACATAATCCAACTAATGCATTAAAGTTTGGTCCAATATACAACACGAATTTTGTTGAGCACTTAGTATCATCTCTTAAGGTTGAAGAATGGATATGTTAGCCATAGCGATGATCCAACAAAGCCAAAGGGAGAATTTTCTAAACAGGCAGAAGATGAATTTGTTGATGTTTATTTGTTAGGTTTATATTATTTTTGAACTATTATTGGAACGGAATATTTTGTGTTTCAACTTATTTTTTTGGTTCAATATTACTAAGCATTTTATAGTTTTAATAATTTATCTTGTCAAACCGCTGATGATAATAATTTAATTTTTTAAAACATTTCAGTTATTTACTTAAATTATTACACATATTACTTAGTTAAAAATTTATTCCTTGTTTGAAAATACCAGAGATATGATACTAATATTACAATCAATACGAAGTAACAATAATAATTCTTATTTTAGTATCAAATAAAATTAGTATGCTCTTAAATGATGCAAATTATTGTGTACCGGCATAAGTCGTCAAATCTTACAAGAGGTTGAATAAGAATCCTTTATATACTAGCAATTATTTTAGTTTAATATTTTGTCAACTTTTCTGAATTCATTAATCAGGTTAATATCATGACTCCATTATACGTTTACCATTTATGTAATTGATATAAACAATTATAAGTTTATAAATTGGTAATGGCTTTGCACGTAATACAATCAGTCAAAATTAGATCATATTTAGTATCAAAATCAGATTTTGTCGCTTAATCAATTCACCTGCTGTTACCAACACACTCATCAAAGAAACCAAGTTACATGTTGTTAGCAAATAAAATTCTAAAAACTTTTACCGCCTCAAATAACAAACAAAATATAATCAAGAATCTTTGTAGAATGTCAATCAATTTGATGGCCTTTTGCGTCACTTTTTTCCCCTCAACACACCTGAGACACTGTTTGTTGCAGGCATCGAAATTTTTATCTCTTCAACACTTTATCTGAAGTTATCACACATGCATAAAAGGATTGTTCCGATCCAGTCCTCAATGTTTCTTATTTCTACTACTTTTACGAACCCCCATTCTCTTCGCGCATTCACAATGGACACAATTTCCTCAACAACAATCTAATCTCTGCTTGTTTTTCGATTCGTCAATACCCAACTCAGCCGCGATTGTTGAAATAAGATTTCATAAACGAAATATTTTCACCAACCACTATCCCATCACTTTGTTTGCTCATACATAAGCAGCACTTTTTCATATTCCGATAATGTCGCCACAGAATTGAAATAGTCATCTTTGAAGTCAGAATTGTCCGTATCCCGAACACAAGAGTTTTTTTACGGCACAATAGTTTTTTTTTCCTGATTCGAATAACTTTTTTCATATTTTTACTTAAATGAATGAAATTAAGTCATACAGTTGTTATGGCAGTTTCAGGTATATTGTTACAATATTAACCTAATCAGGGAATCTGTATCCTTATTTTCACAGTCAACAAAAACAAATATTTAAAGATATCCGGCCATTTTTTTAATTTCGTTTATTCTTATTATAAAAGTATCAAATTCATTAAAATAGAGATTTATAATAAATATTAATATTATATGAATGGAATGTAATTTATCATTTGCCTAATTTTTACATTAAATAATTGCATTGGGGTGACCTTGTATAAAAAAAGGGGTAACATTATAATTTATACATCGTCTTCATCAGATCTGGTCGTCTCTTTTATGTATGTATCTCCTTCATCTTTTTATATGTTCAGTGCTTTTAGTTCTTCGTTTATTCTTTCCTTGTCTGTTTGTCGAATTTATTTATTTTTTGTGCATTTTGGGTATGTTTTCTTATTTGAGCTACCTTTTTCGAACTGAATATTTTTTATAGCTTGTCTTCTTTTGAAGATTGTCTATTGAAAACTCCCCATATTTTTTTGGTCCTAGAGGAGCCACTGCCGCCTTGTTTCTTTGCTTGTCATGTTATTATGATGCTGAAATATTTGATGGTGTTGTAAGCTGCCATTGAGTGTTAGTAGGCAATGTTTTGAGAACTATTAGAAGTACAGATAAAAGAAGTATAATGCCATGAAAGAGGGAATTTTTATGATGCTTTTTGAGCTATGGAAGTGATAAATTTTAATAACCTGGTAGTAATAAATAATCTTTAGGTTTGTCTTTGTTAAAAAATTTAATCCTTATTTTTGTTGATAATCGTGGTGTCTGGGACCACTCGTATGCATTGAAATCACCTAGTAGTTTTGGCCTTCGCTCGAAGTTGAAACCCCTACCTCATGTTCTCAACCCACTTTATCGATCATTAAGCCACTTCATTAACATCTGATCCTTATATCCCAAACCTTCCTATTATCAATAACCATTTTTGGTTTCTAACTATGAACTATCAGCATTTGATATCAATTGCTCGCGTTAATCCAATGGAGGCTATATGAAATGTCTTAGATTAAGTTTAGTAAGTTAGAAAACTTTCATAGTTAGGTTCTCTCTTAATAATCAATCAATTTGTTAGTCTACCGCGATTATTCAGTATTACAGAGTGAAATGCATTGATTAGCCATTATTGTACGCTAAATGGTTGTAATTAGGAAGATCATTTCTAACGACTTGAACCAAGTTCCCCATTCGACGTGTTTTCTGAGTTGTTTGATGTTTCAAGTCTCCATCATTCCTCTTCCTAATAGCTGCTGATGTTAGTCTGACTATTTTTCCTGTTGTTCCAATTTATTAAATTTCACATAGTGGATCGAGTGTAATCCTAATTCCTCTATACTATGTTTACTATTATCCTGTATGTGTTTTTAGTTGTGGATTTCAAATAGCAATCCAATGGTAGCCCGCGAAGGGAACACACCCTTTGCTTTTCATTTTTAAAGGAGGCTTTCATGGTTGCTGCTGACGATTCTCGGCTAGCATGGAAGGATATATATGTAAACCCTTTTGCTCATTATTGTCTTTATGTTAAACAGTGTTAAGAAGTTCTTGAATTACTTATCAACTCTTCTTGTGTTATGACCATCCATTTGTCAATGGCTCTTGTGACCTTGTTGCCTACCCTATAACCCTTTCAAATGACTTGATAAGGGACATGCAAGACCTCATTATTTTCATGATTGAGTTTTTTTTTTGGGTGCAAGTGAACCTATATTTACCCGGTTTAAGCATAAAATGTTTATTGGTTTTAAAAATTTCCACGTTCTCAAAAATTTCTTCTGTGGCTTATTCAAGTTTTTAATCGCTATGTCTATCATGCTATATAGCGTACCTTTTAGCAGTATGTTTCTGATCGTTCATAATCACTATACAGTGTTATTGTACAATGACTAAACTTGGAATTGTGTCTTCCAGCCAGGTGTTATTAAAATAGAGACATAATCTGATTTCTGATTGATCAGAAAAAGAAAAGTTTGATTTATTGGGTACCTGAAACGAAACTTAAATTAACTTCAACTTTTATAGGTTGTGTTATGGAGTTATGCTATACAAGACTTGGATATGTTTTAGTTTTGGGTGTGTCATATTTGACTGTCAAGTTCTTCACTAGAGGAATGTGAATTCTGAATTTAGGTAAACTACGCTTCTACTTTGTTTGGACGATACAAATTCTGTTTTAAGTGTTATTTCTTGATCTGTTGCAGTTCTTTTGATTTGACCTGACCTTTTAAGAAATATCTTCCTTTCCTTGTAATATTTTGCAGCATCTCAATCTGTGAAAGAAAATCATTGCACATTAAATCCTTATTGCCTCTGGTACATGGCTGTGGGCTGCTAACTGCCATGTCTTGCTAGAGCCTGGGAATCAATGTATTTGATTTATAATACTACGTTTTTTCCTTTTCTGAGTTGTTGTATTTACCCAGTTTTGCCAGGGGAGTACTTGATATAGATCAATTCTGGACCCCTCTAAATTACAGAGACCCTGTATTCTAGAGAATTTTAATGCTTCTGACTGCACATATTTATCTAGGATGGATATGTTCTCCCTTCACTGAATAGTAAAAAAAGAGAAAGGAAAAAGGTAGAGTATAAGCTAATAGTAAGAATGAAAATATGACTACATTGAAGAGGTAAAAAGGAAAGAAATGACTAAATTTAACTGGTGTTAAGTTTGGTCAGGAAATGATGATTGGAAATTTTCTTCTCCGCGCCTGTTAGAGAACGGTTCTTTGGAAGTCTCTTTCTGGTTAGTTTCTTCAAGACTAAGCCCCTTCTGTTGGCCATTTTTCACTATGCAGATTAAGGTCTCCTGTCTTCTAAGTCTAATTGTGCTTATTCCAAAAATAAATAAAAAAATGGTAGGGGATTGGGGGGAACATAGGGGTGGCAATTGGATGGGTCTGGGTTACAATAGATGGGATATCAAATTGGTTCAGACCCACCCCCCAGCCCAATTTACTTGGGTCACCGCATGGCGTTGGGGTCCCCAAACAGTCTTAAAGTAACGCGTCTTTTTACCTCACTCCGCCCCAGCTTTACCCAACCTATACACTTCAATTTTCTTCTACATATTCACTTCCAGAGAAAGCAACAATCTTCCCCACGATTTACCCCAACTTCCGCTTTAATTTTCAAGGAAAATCTGACTATATTTAATACAAATATGCTCGTCAAAGAATTTAAGTATGACAAAAGAGGCCATCCGAATTACAAACAAAGTCGAGTACAGACACCTATAAACCTATTGTAATGATAGAACAATCACTACACACATACCAAAATAAAAGAAAAACTAAGCAATACTGCATAAGCTCTGAAACTAGTTTATGATAATAAAAGTTTCAAACATCCCAAAAAAGAATGATATCTCCCACACATCCAATGAAAGTATTCTTCCTAAATATATCTATCTTCGGGTACAACTTGATCCAGAATCGCTTTCACAATTCTCCGTGATTTTCCCGCCCAAGTCCCTTTTAGTAGGCTGTCAATACCAAAACACAAAAGTTGACCTCTTGGTGGCTCCAACATTTGCAAGATCCTGCAAACACAAAGTTTATCATATTGCGAATTATGTCAACAAGCGATTGATATTCGATTTAACTCAAAAAAATGACCTAATTACGAGACATCAAGAATAGATGCACTGTAAGTGGTATCAAGTTTTTGTCGAGCGTACTGAGATCAAGTTAATTGGAGAAAACTTTGAGTTTAAAGAGCTACTGTGATCACCTGCATTAGGTACTAAACTAGAGCTATTGTATGCTGTTGTATTTGTGGAAGAATTGCATGAACTGAAGTTGCACACTAGCTGTGCCAACATTTTATGAGCAGTAAGGCAGTGACTACATAAATTATTTTGATGCTTTTACCTTTGTATAATCAAGCACCAATGGTAGAAACCCTGCCACGGTACCGACTGGAGGTCGTTTCTCGACTGGCACATAACTCATCTCCATAAGGTAGGGGTAAGGTCTACTTACATTCTACCCTCCCCAAATCTGACCTTCTGAGATTAAATTGGATTTGTTATTGTTGTTTTGACCTTTTTATCTTATAGTACAATCAAATTAAAAATGAATTTGTCATAATACACCTTTTAAAGCTAGAAAGAACTTGTCTTAATTCAATATCTTTGTAGAGTTAAGTGACTAATTTCTCTAGACTGTGTTAGATTCTTCAAGGAATGATCTCCTTGTTACACCAGATTGTGCTCTTAAGCAAACAACCCAAAATTAATATGTCCTTATCATGAATAGAGAGGCAGACCCCCATACAACTGGAAACCTGGAACTCTAATAGTCAAAATTTCAGTTACATCCCCTCTGAACAGCACCCTCCCAATAAAATAGAGAAACACAAGGAATGCGACATGACAATTGATAGCTTCTGTGTTGTTTGTTATATGAAAATATGTCAATGTTTTAGTTAAGTGCAAAGGTGCATTTTCTAGAATCTACATTTTTCATAGCCTACTCTAGACAGTAAATCAAATCTAGGAGGATATACTAACAATTGCAAAAACGATGATTAGCATTCAAAACCTAGCAGCTAGCTCTTCACATCAATTGCAACATCATCTTAATTGGAATCATCAGCCACTACAAATAGACAAAACATAATTTATAACTACATCGAAAAAGTAATGAAAAAAAAAGTCATAATACATACCAACATGAGTAAATTATACCTCCATGTCCATAGATCCAATCTTGAGCACACAACTTGGCTTCTGCATGTTTCGCTAAGATTGAACTTTGATATCTTCCAATTACTCGTCCTCCTATGCTAAACGTTGATTCAGACACAAAGTACTAACAGGTGTACTTAAAAACATTTTTTGGCATAAGTGAGCTCAGGATATATATTCATGTTATCTTTCCAAAATTTGAGTACATCTAGATTAGCCTTCCCCTTGCAGTCAAGTACAGTCTCTTGGTCTTCCAAATATAGTTTTAATTATGTTTTTTCCGAATTAGATTCTGTCTGACTTGCAAACAAATGAAATTCATCCATTTTATCTCTCATATCAGTTTCACATTCATCGACAGTACTTCCCACCAATGCACTACCAGATGCTGGATATTTCATATACTCAAACAATTGGTGCAAATTATCTTCGATAGCCTTCTCCTTTTCATTTCAAGTCAAAGAGTCAAGTTTTGAGAAGCAAAATTTCATGAATTTTTACTTGTATCGAGGGTCAAGAACGACTGCCAAAGAAAAAACTGGAGTATACTCTTGCCAATACTTTGTAAATTTCTTTTCCATTTCCTCCACCATTTCATTAATATCATAATGTTGACTATTTTTCTCTCCATTATCAACAAGTGAATTTTCCACACTTAATGGGAAAACAAGCTAGCCATTGGATATTGATTTCTTGAAAATAGAGTAGTGATTTCATCAAAAAGGCTAAGGGTGACCCAGTGGTTTGAGCTTGGGACTTCCATGTTGGAGGTCTCAAGTTCAAAACCCTTTGCCAGCGAAAGCAAGGGGGTTCCCTTTTGAGTCGAGCTGGTCTTACCAGGCTTGCCTAGTGCGAGTTACCTCTCCTATGTGGTTTGCGAGCTATTGTATAGGATCGAGGTTTTACCCTGTGCTCACCCAAAGGGTAGCGGCTGTGGGTTTCCCTTGTCATAAAAAAAAGCTTAGGAATTGGCTATTGTTTCTGCCTTATTCCAATCCATTCCTGAAGGACAACATTCAAAATCTGCATCAAGTAACTTAAAGTAAAAAAAAGGCCAATGATATGGAATAGCACTCTCAAGCATAAGAAAAGTGTAGTTCCATCTCATAGGCATGTCTTGATGCGCTTTCCTAGTCAACTTCAATCCAAGATTCTTGATACAATCTATAAAGTTAGAATGGCGTTATGACGACCCTCTAGGGTGAAGTCGGGTCGTCACGCTAGGATCATAGAGGAGAATGACATTATATGTAAAGAGTTAGAGCGGGTGTAAGGATACAAATAATGAGAGAAGGAAATCATCACCTCCTTGGAGTGTTGGATCATGGATGAATTAAGCATAATTGAAACCATGAAGGCCGAGATGGAACTTGGAAGAGCTCGAGAAATTGAAGCTTTAGGATCTGTGATGTACAAGGGAGACAGGGTCACAGGGAGGCCAAGATTGAGGCTCCCAATCCATTGATGTTCAAAGGCGCTTGTGACACGCAATAGGGAGAATTTTCTTTGGCATTTGGAGAATTACTCAAGTTTAACAAAGTGAAGAGTGACAAGAACAAGAACAACACTGTCATATTATACCTTTCAGAAATGACCATGCTATGATGGAAGCAAAAGGAGTCAGATATAGGGAAGGGGCTTTGCATTATCAACACATGGGAGCAATTTCGAGTCAAATTCAGAAGGTCTTCTTTCCCAACAACATCATCTATGCGGAAAATCGCTGATTTAGAGAGTTGAAGCATACAAGCATAAGTGAAGCAGCTCACCACCCTCATGAGCCAAATTCCCAACCTCACGAATAAAGATATGTTGTTCCACTTCATGGATGGGCCAAGACGCAATTGGAACATGTACATGATAGGACTATTGATGAAACCATCACGCAAGCCAAAGCTTTGACAAACTTTAGGCATGACAAGCATGAAAAAGGTAGAGGAGAGGATATGGGAGGTATTCAGAACTAAAATGGGGGGATATAGTGGGAAAAAAAGGTGCAGTAGCCACATCCTAAGAATCATGACACCTCTTAAGTTTGATGGCAAGAAGTTTGGATGTCAAAGTGATGTTGATTAGGAAGGAAACAATTGCTACATACGTGGTGGGTTGCATGCTATGCTAGATGCCCTAAACTGAAGAACCTTGGTGCCATATTACGAGACAAATGAGGGCAAGGTTCGGGCACGACGCAGTTTGGCATGATTGGACTATGTTGAGCTATCGCAAAGCAATCAAAGAAGTCAAAAGAATACAATATACAATATGTATACGTTAAGATCAATAGACGACCAACTCGTGCTATGGTCGACACAGGTGCGGATGCCAACGTCATGACCAAGATTGCAACACACATTGGAGGTTATAATTTCCTCAAGTAACGACCCCAACCTCAAGTATGGTCACACACCACTGACTCTTCATGTGCTATGTTGCTCTGGAATACAGCTTAGGTGAGGCAAGTGGCAAGGTAAAAACCAACTTTACTGTTGTTCCTTCAGACAACTTTGATATAATTCTTATTAAAGAGTTCTTCCAAAAATGTCACACAATGATCAATCCCTCTCCCCAATGACTCTTGATCACATAGAGAGAAGGATCACGTATAGTGCCCTTAGTTAAGGTACCAAAGACACAAGGGCAAGCACAACTTTTGGCTATACGACTTGTAAAGGGGCATGAGTAGGAAGGATCGATGTTCTTGAAAACCACTACAAGTTTTAAGGGAGATAGAGACAAGAAGTCATTGTCGTGTTCCATGTACATTGGAAAGGTAAACATCGGAAGAAGCTAAATGGGAAAGAAATGAGGACTTGTGGCTATTCAAATATAAGATCTGAGAGTTTATGCAACAATAATGCGTCGTGGTTGTAGCAATATCAGGTGGGGGAGAGTGTGATGATCTGCCACATCATCACGCTACATAAGCACCACGTAAGTGCCACATGGCTTAAATTGTCTATGTGGAAGCTTACATTGAAAAGAAAAATAGTCCTTGCTTGAAGATTCTAGAGAAATGTAGGGATTTCCCATGGTAGGTCATAGAATTCCATGGATTTGCATGGCGTCCTTGAAATCTTCTACCTATATAGATAATTCTAGAAGGAAGACTTATTTCTTAATATCTAGGGACTTGCTTAACAATTATTATTTACATATTAACCCCTATGTTAGTAGTATAAATAGAGGGGCAACCATTTGTAAATTCATCAAGCAAGAACCAAGCAAATGTTCCAAGTCTTGAGCAATACAAAAACCTTCTTAAGTAATTCTCTTATGTGTTTCTTCACTCCCTGATCGGTCTTGTTTGAAAAAGGCTTGCTTGAACTTGCAAGATCATGAGCAAATTGTCAAATAGAGGGGTGTACTCAGAACCTTTCACATATTTAATGCTCTATCTTATGTTAAAGATTGATTCCTCTATTGACTTTAGAACTGCTTTCACAATCAGATTTAGAATGTGATTTGTACAATAAATATGGACAAAGTCCCCATCACATACCAAAGAATACATCAAGTTCAAGTGCTCTTTCAAGTTATCCACAATTTTCTCATTGTAACTTGCACTATCTAATGTTATCGAGAATATTTTCTTCTCGATTCCCCATTCCTTCAAAAAGTTTATCAATATCGGTTCCAAAACTTGACCGGTGTGTAGAGGAGGCACATGGCGGAATATCAAAACCCTCTTCTGCAAAATACAATTCAAATCAACAATAAGCCATCAGACAGAAATAAACATTTAAGGTAATTGATGTCCACAAATCAGTAGTTAAGCATACTTTTCTAGGAATTTCTGCAATTTCTTAATGAACTTTGTCTTTTTGCTTTTGATATGACTTCAAAATATCAACCTTTGAAGTATTTGTTGAAATAGTTCTGAGGGTATGATAGTATCTCCCTTATACCTTCCTATTAATGCAAAAGTTAAGTTATGCCTTACTATAGCTTTCACAATCAATTCACCGGGCATAAGTTTTTATACTTACAGCCTGGATAACGCCTGATTCTTCACCATTAATCTTATCTTAGCTATTACGCTCTTAATTTGTGCAGTATCAGCTATAGAATCAGCCAAATAACTCGGATAAGGTCAAGTGGTAACTTCCAAAATTGATCTCATACCTGAAGCTGTTCTTGCTTGTAGAATTGGCTTCAATCGACTCTTTGACTTGATCTTTATTTTCCATCAATTTTTGAAAAAAGTTTTAAAAAAATTGTTTATCTTCGATTAATTCTCAATCCAGAAAAGGGGTTTTGAGTTGTGAGACCAGTTACTAGAATTCTCTTGAAATTTTTCATATAAGTAAAACTTACATAAAAGGTTTTCAAAAGTGTGTACTGGGTAGTGAGTACTGCTAATTTTTTTGGGAAAGTTTTTCATTATTCAGCAGACCAAAAGAAAATCACCTTCTTATTACTCATATCACAAATGGATGTCCAATATTACAAGCTTTCATTACTGCCTTATACAGTCATGTTATTCACCAATCACTTACACCATTCTAATCACAAATTTTTCAAAATACTTTCAGGAGAAGCCCTAAATAACAGAGAAAAACCATTGGAAGTCTGAAGAAGAAAGGAAAGTATAAGAAACTTACTAGAAAAAAGTAGAGAATAGAGATCATTGGAGTAGGGAATTGATTCCGAGTTTTGAGAATGGGTTCTGCCATTCTGCAATTGCAGGGGTTTCGATTGCCTCATCTCCTTATTTCTAGAGTTTTAACATGTTGAATTACACAAACTTAACCCATTTTTACCCAATATTTAGTTGGTTTATTTGGGGTCAACCCAGTATGGCCCATATCTGTTTTGCTTATAACCCAACCCATTCATACCTAGCTGGGTTGGGTCTGGTTGGGCATATTTTTTCCACCCTTAGGGGAACATATATATCCTCTACCCCTGACCCATTTGCAGAAGAAAGTTTTGAAGTTCTTTTTTATTTTCATAAGAGGTAGTGAGGATTTTGGCTTCATGTACTTTGGAAGAGTTAGTCACCGGTTTCTTTTTGTGATTCAGTGCCGTCTTCATGAACTGGCAAACAAAAGGAGAATTTCAGTTACTGGAGCTTCAAAGATGTTGGCAAACATTTTATATTCTTACCGTGGAATGGGTTGGTCTATTGGAACAATGATTGCTGGTTGGGATGCGAAGGTAGTAAACAATGAATGTTGGTACAGTTTCAGAATGTCAAATTCCTATATTCTTACTAATATAAAAGCTTGATTGTGCAGGGACCAGGACTATATTATGTCAATAGTGAGGGAGGACGGCTTAAGGGAGTACAAATCTTGTGATTTGGTTCTCCTTATGCTTTATGTGTTTTGATAGATTGGTGTTGCTTTTTTTCTTCCACATTTCCTTATCATTTTTTCCATGGTTCCCCCCTAGTGTCTACTTGAGAATGATTGTTAGCTAAAATCGTGATATATGTATGACAAAGGTGATTTCAGATATCATAATACTTATGTCTTTCGTATATGGCATGTGCATATTGAAGTGCAAAAGACACGAGATCAAATGCATTACCTGTTGGCCATACTTGATTTCAGTGTCTTGTCAAAGAGAGAGTTCTCTTGTGCCCCTAAGGTTACTCAAAACGCTGAAGGGTGAGAGGACCCCATGGTGGTGGTGATGGTGGTGGTGGTGGTGGTGGGGGTTACAGATGTTTCAAAGTGACTGCATAATTTATTGTGCTGCTCACTTTGACGGCTTTGTTACACATTTTTAACTTCAGCAAACCACTGAACTATTGCGTCCCCTCTCCTGTACTCCAATCTTTCCTCCTATGTTTGTTTCACACTGTAGTTCCAGATATATCTATCTATGAAGAAGCCTAGTTGGCTAACCACTATTTTATCAATCTACATTTCCTGATGGGGCTAGTGGAGGTGTTGCTAGTGGTATGTTTCTTGCAATCTCATCCACAAAAAAAGAGGAAATACAAATATTAGTTGGCTTTCCCCCATTGTTCTATTGTATATTCGTTCTGTGGTCTGTGTATTTGTCATTAACTCGTGGATCGTTTCAATTTATCATGTCGGACCAAATGGATGGAAGAAGCTATCAGGAGCGTATTCAGGAGAACTCGGCACTCCCACTACTATCCCTTGTGTGGCGCCAGTGGAGCAAGGAAATGGCTGAAATGCCAGTGGCCTGACGAAAAACAAAACCATCAAATACCTTCTCATCTTCGCTAGTTAAAGAGACAGTTTAGCTTTCTTCTCAGACTGTATTGTGGTCTTTCAATTTGTAAATTACCTACACCTGATGTATAAACCAAGCCAATAGATGCAGGGTCTGTGTGTTCCGTTCACACATTCATCACTTAATTATGCTTTAGTTGTATGTACACTTCAATTTTTAACTGCTAAGTTTAAATTATCTAATTTGCAGGGTTTACGGAGACAAATTCCCGTCCCTACAAAGGTAGGGTAAGGTCATCTTATCCTTTTCAGATCTTGCTTGTGAGATTAATAACCCGAGATGTTTGATGCAAAGGTCAAATCATCATAGTTTAGTGTCAAACCTAGACTCGCCCTTAAAGTGAGGATCGAAAAAGTGCAGATAATTTAAGTTTGTCGATAGTTGTTTCCAGTCATGTCTTATCCTTATACAATGAACTCTAAGCTAGTAATGCTTTTTAAGACTGAAGTAATCTAATCCCTTTAATCTAAAGTGTTGCCAAACACCAATTAAGTTGATTTAAAGACAAGTTTTATTTACCAAAACACCCATTATTCCACAAGACAAAATTAGCTACAGGCATTTCCGTAGCTTATTTAATTGAACAAAAGATATTTACTAGAGCAAATTCTGAGTTTGGTAAGGGTATGTTTTATGTGTGAGCTATAAAAAATCAAATATTTGATTTGAGTTTCATGTTTCTTGATTTTCGAATAATAAAAAGATATGAATAAAATATATTTTTCTAGCTCATACATGACAAGTATAATTCGTCACATAATTAAGTTCGGTAGTAGTTTCAAAATCTTATTATATTACCACCCAATTTAACTTTGTTTTCTAGTTAATAATACTAAGTTATAAATCTACCAATGAGGCTAACATACTTCACTAAATGTGTAGTATCAACTTTAAAACCATCTCCAATTCAATACCAAATTTTACACCATTTTGATTTGTGAATGGTGTTACATCAAATTTGATGTAACGCTATTCATCACACCAATTCACTTTATTGAATATTTAATATTATTTTATTAATCAGCTGTAACAACATATGACTCAAATGTTGCTACATAAAATCATCTGTAGCAACATCTGATTCAATGTTGCTACTATCATCACCTATAACCAACATATTATCCAATTTTGCTACTATAATTCATCTGTAGCAACCCTATGACTCAAATATTGCTACATATAATCACCTATACTAACATTGACTCAATGGTGCACAAATAACCCTATGTTCAACATACCACATGTGGTACGGACGAATGTTGCGAATACCGTATCAGCATGTTGAACTCTAACTCAAATGTTTCTTTCTACTTATAATCATCTTAAAACATATGACCTCATGTTGCTACATATATCATCCTGTAGCAACATTTGCCAACACAAGGTGCTGACAACTATATCCATCTGTAGGATATCTGGTCCATGGTAGCTACAGATATCATAGTAGCAACAGAGCGCACATGTTGGTGACGCGAATATGCAAGATACACATCATCTATCGCAACATATGACTCAATGGATTTTCTACATATAGTCATACACTGTCGCAACATATGACTCAATGTTCTACATATAACTCATATGTAGCAACATATGAATCAAATTTGATACATATAAGCATATTGTAGCAACAGAGGCTCAAAATGTTGCTATAAATACTAATCATTTTTAGCAAACATATGAAACAAGTCCAAACAGAGCGAATCTTTTGTAGCGACATATGCCAATGTTTGTGACAGCCATTGATAAAATAAACATGTTTCCCTTTCAATTACATTGGTCTTAAGATCAAATCACCAAATAAATATTGTTATATAACTTAAAACATTGTCTTTAAGTTACCAGCATAATTTCATCTTTAAAGCCATGAGATATTATCCATTAGCCCACATATATTGGTCCCTCTTCAAATTAGATTGTCACATGATAGTAACTGGGTTGGATGCAAGAATTCTGTCTCTGACTAAATCAAGTGCTCAATGAATGCAATAGAATATGACACGGCACGCCGATCCACTTGGCAGTTTGTACCATAAGGTCTTTTGATCGTTATCCTATGGTTGATGAGGCACTTCTGCCGGCAAATGATTCAATTGATTCCTTTTGCTTCAACCATTAGAGCAGCAACTCGAAGACAGGTTGTACTGAGTGAAAACTGTCATTTCCGACCGACCAGGTTTGCATCATTAACATTTGAATAACTAATCCCTCGTGCAAGAGAATCTCGACAGTCACTAATGTTACCCCGAAGTGTTCATGAATGTCAAATCCTTTTTGCATCAATCCAATCCTGCCTCCAGGAGTTGGTCCTAATATCCCTGACATAATCATCCTATCATCTCGCCATACAAAGTCTCTAGTAACTGACTCATGCTTTTACACCACCTGAACTTGTTGCCGCCGCATTGCCAATTTGATTAGTCTAATGTAGGAAGTTTCATACAAAATGATGAGATCCAGGATTTTACTACTGGATCATAGTAGATCCGGGTATTTCCACATGCCTCTGATGCTGAGCTTAAGGATTTAGTCAAGATACTTAAATAAAACATATAATTAATAGTTAGGAAGCGAGTAGTCACTGAGAAGACATAAGAAATAGTTACTAATATAAAAAGTATGATTACCCAGTCTTCCCAACCAAACTATTAGCGCTTGTTCATTTTCCTGAATCTTACATGGTCAACGCATGCATGTACGTATTCCATTCAAATTTCATTTTTGCACTTGTCGGCCTTAATTACTCGCTTTTTTCAGCTACACGGATTCCTATAAATATTCACTTTTTATACTCCGTCACCTCTTCCTCCATTACGACCTTGGAATTTTCCACATATTCCTCTTTCAAATTCCTGAATTGCCCTTGGAATGATTCTTTCTCCGCTTGGCCTTTAAAAGTATATGCATGCCGTACATTCTTTGATACATTTTCCGTCACTCTCCTCTTGTTTTTTTATCATTGACATTCACTCAATTTGTAAATACATGATAAACTTCATCATTTTTCTTACGCTTCTCACATGAAGCCACAATATCTGTCTCACAAGAGGTAGCCCATTCGTGTTTCCTGGACCAGCCCCACAGCAGCACCAATCACAGGGCATCCGTCAGCAACACAACACTAACACCATCATCCACACCACCCCTACCATATCATTCATCAAAACACACCTAATTCCCAATTACTGACTTTCATTAGGAACTCCTCTCGTTTAGGTTGTGCTCCGGCAACACTATTGTTAACTCCTATCCCCAACAGTATCAAAAATGGTTTCAACAACCCTAGAGTATTAGATATGCATTTGTAATTTCCTCTTCTGTGGTGTAATACTGGATTGACACCTAAATAGGAAAATCAGTCATCAGTAAAGAGTTTCTGCTGGTATTTCCGACAGATTGAATTATTCTATTGCAACATGTGTGCACGAATGTTTGCTACAGATGATCTCTGTAGCAACAGGTGACCCCAATGTTACATTCACTGACTCGTCTTTAGCACAATTGACACAATGTTGCTATACAGAAGAATCCATATTTTGCAACATGTGCCGACAAAGTTGCGACAGTTAACTTGTCTGTTGATGATATGTTCAAAATAAATGTTGCTATAGATGGAATCACTATGTAGCATATTGTCAGCATGTCGCAACCCACACGACTCGGTTTGTACAACATTTGTGGCCCATGTAGCAACAATGAATCACTCATAGTAACATGTGACCCAACTGTAGCAACATCTGCCTGCTAATTATTACTACTAATTACGTACTCAATCAAAAGGAGGGTTAAATCGATATGGAATAGCCCTTTCTTTGGTAGTATTTTTGTTCTTGCCATCAAACCATCTCATCATCTTGGGATGATCTCTCTTCTGCGCATTACTTTGTGGGTCAATACGGAATGGCTTCAAATGCCCCGGCATGTAACAAGAAAAACCTGTAATATCAAATGTGATTATTGATTAATATACTATAAAACATTACAACTTCAGCTTTACCATGAACACTTGGAACAACCCAAACAAGTTGCTGTCTTCTCATCCTAAAGGTCTCACTGTATCGACGTTATTGGGAACTCCCTGACCCTTACTGGTAGTTCTTGACAAGTCGTCAATATCCTGACAGAAATTTTACAGCACTTAAAAGCTATCTGTTGTTTCGAATCCGTCATCAAAGAATATTATAGTGTAAACAAAGTCAGCACATGGCTCCTTGTGCTTCCTTGCATGTATCATCCTCCCGTTCCAACAATACCTTAATATTAGCTCTAGAATTTTAACAATCTTTTGCCAACAAGGGCATGCAGTTTTGCTCCGCAATTGGCATAACTGTTGTCCTGCTCTTCTTAAACTATCTTTAAATATTTTCATTCGTGGCATGGTTCTGTTTTACAAAGTTTCGGGATGGGGCTCAATAGAGGATGACATTTTAGCCTTGTAAGAATTCCACACTCTTTATGACAAGTAACTGCATGTATGTCCACAAATTAATTACGAATCTCATCCTATCTCTTGGGTTTTCAAAAATATCCCTTCTTTTCAGAAGTTCGTATCACGATGGTCAATTTGAAACGTGAAATGGATCATTGATCAATCAAGAAAATGACCAAAACAACTATTTCTGAAAAAATGTTCCTTTCCAATTGATTTTCTCTTGAGATCTACTTGATTTGAAACGAAGGTCTTGCCAGGCGAACCTATGATGATGCTAGTCACCATTAGCTCAGACTGCAGAATGCACCGTGATGTCGCATGATGATTTTAATCCTCATCACCACTAGTCACTTGAACTTTTCCATGAGTTCTTTTTCTTCTGTCATGAACCTCATTATTTTTTCTTGTTTGTGCCCCACAAGCTACTACTTCTGTATTTTCCCCCTCGTTCTTCCTACCTTCATTTTTTTTTCCCTTGTTCCTCAACTTCATTTGTTTTCATCTTCTCCTCCACTACTTTCCTTTGTTCATACTTCTTTTGAACACATTCTGTTTCTGCTTGAGACAGGCAACGAACTTCTTCACGTTGCAAGACTTTTCTAAAGTGTAGTAATTTTTTCCGTTCGTCTCCCATCAATTTTGACTTAGCCTTCTTCTGGAGCTTTGTTTGGTCAATGTCTCACTATCATTTTTTTTTATTTTGACATGAGCATTATATTTGTACTGGCAACCATAAAATCGATATTTAAAGACACACACACAATGAGCTACCCCCAAGTCAAACAGGGCCAATAAGCAGATCAAGCACATCATTTCAACCCTATTCATTTTTACCTCTTACCGTGAGAAGATATATTCACAACGATAAGTAGAAATTACTGAATAACACCCCTGCTGTAGAAGATACCTGTGAAGGAAGGACTAAGAGAGAAGAGAAAGAGAAAGAGAGAGTTCAAGTACGAGAGAATAAATGATTTTTGTAGATCGAAACGACATTCATAGAAGGAGATGAGAGAGGAGAGCGAAAAATGAAAATTAAATCCCTTATATGTTTTTTAAATTTTTTTTTGACATCACTGTTACATATGTTTTCTACATATCATAATATCTGTTGCTACATATACTCCGGAATTGTTGCAGCATATAATTTTTGTCCCGTGTGTTTTACTAACACAAAATTCATATAGTAGAAGAGAAATTATATAATAATAAATCTTGTGGTAATACGAAATGATTTTTAGAATAGGAGCGAGCACGCAGTGAAGTGAAATTAAAGTCGTTTAACCTTTTATTTTTTTTTTAATTTTGCCAATTCACTGTGAACATGTTTTTTATGCTACATAATATACGAACTTTTGGCCACTGTTAATTTCTCCGTGTTGTTATTACTACAAAAAGTTACCTATATGAAGAAAATTAGTACTAAATAAAAAAATCTTTGTGGAATACGAATCCGACATTTAGAAGAGAGGACTAGGGAGAGAGGGAAAATGAAATCACGCCTTGAATTTTTTTTTTTTTGACATTCAACGTGACATATTGCTTACCTATATACTATCTTTGCTATATATTATACTAACTGTTGCAACATATACGTTTTTGCTTCGTGTTTATTACTACAGAATTTACATTTACTTAACTATCTTCACCATTAGTTTAATACACTTTATCACCAAAAAGCGAGTATTCACACTGATAGTATCATAAAAACCCAACCTATCTAGATCATGGTTTGTAACTCAACATTTCATCGATCTGAGTATTGTTTTAGTTCATGTCCTGTCTTCATTGTTAATACGATATTTCGATCCTTTCAATCCCATATATCCATACGGTGAAGCATATCTCAAGCGAATGGTGTCGGCATATTTTCATCATTGGTCCTTTGTAATCCATCACTCGAATACTCACTAGGCAGCAACAAAAGTTTCACATCTCCTTCCGGTATTCATCAGTCAGAAAATATATATGACATCACATTTTGATAGTCAGTAAGACAAAATAATCTCGTGATACCTACGATTTACTGGCTTTCTCTTGTTTTGGCATTACCAGTAAAATGAATGACTTTCGATATGGGGAGATTTTGTTTCTTCCTTGGAAACATTTAAAACTGAACCAGTTGGTTCGCATTAGTTATGCTAAAAGATCGACTCAGACTCAATGTACATTGACAACATTTTAGCCTCTTTTGGAATCTTTATCTCGGAGGATGGTTTCTATTAGACCGTTGTGGACATTAAATCGTCACTTTTAATGCACCGTTCTAGTCAATCCAACTACTTCCAGATACAATGGAATTCTCCTTTCTATATTAACAGAGTACATAAACATTATCTCGTCCAAGTGCCCAAGGCATTCCAAAGGTATAACATAACTTTTTCATTATGCTTCAATAATTTTACATCGCTCATATTCACTAGAATTGTCAATGTAATTTTAAAAACAACACAACTAGTGGTGGGATATTGATATCGACTGAATCTTTTGCTTTGACTTCCTTAAGCAAATATACAATATAAACTCCACGATACTGCCACATGCATCAACCAGTGTATCATTTATTAGTACTTCATTGTCCCTAACATGTACATATACAAAGGCGCATGGATTTGCCCTCACTCATCATTCAACTCTATTGGGTTGAGACTTAACGTAGATCAGTCCTTATCTTGGAATGCAACTACTAATCAAGTTCTTTCAGTTCAATTTTGAGCAATTGGCTATAGTAGTGATCCTCCTTACTTTCCTCTGCAAATTGTTTAAGGTCATTATAAATCATTATATATTGGACACAAGAAAATTTCTAATAAAGTTTAACGACCTTCTTGCTTTACTTTATACTTACTTTCGAGCATGATGACATTAGTTTCATTTGGACCCTCGCCGGTCAATTTAAACTTTCAGATGATATTGTCGCTTTCAGCATCACACTGACAACTTCAACTTCCTTCCCTTTTCTTTTTCTCTTATCTTTTTTTTTCTGCTTTCCCATCTCCACTCCTTTGCCTTCTTTTCTTCTTCTCCTTCTCCTTCTCCTGTTTTTGCCTTCTTCACTTCTCCGTCTCTTTCATTTGGCTTCTTCTCCCTCGTCCTTCTCTTCCTCTCATTCTTCTCCACTTGCTTTCGTCCTCATTCCCCTCTTTCATTCTTATCCTTTTCCGTTTCTCTTTGTACCTTCTTTTCCTTATTTTTTTCTTCTCAATATCATAGAAAGTGTTTGAGAATAGATTTTTTTCAACCTCCTGACTTTCAAAGGCTGTGAGTCTTCTTGGACTTTTGCACGATCAATATTATGCGACATTTTTCTTAAAAAATCATTGGAGTTTTCAACGACTAATAAATCATCACGTTACCTAACTACTACTGTTCTCTACTCTGCACTACTACTACTGCTCTTCGCATAGACAAAAGAGCATTTCATGTTAGAAGATTGCTTGTTTCAGGTGAACTTCTTGTATCATTCATTTACAAGGAAATCAAAAACATATTGAATTTTGTAACAATTATTTAATAGAAATAAATAATAGCAGTATGTTGCAACAGCAACCGATGCGATCTCTTACTTGCGATATATTAGGCATATGTTGCCTATTACATTGTACCTTTATGTTGCCAAACATCATCCATCTATGGGCAACAGATGCAACTCATACATTTTGATGACGCTCTTTCAGATTATTGCAACATTTGAATCTTTGGCAAACAGATGTACCAACTATCAATTTTACAACTTCATTATAATAAATAATATTTGCAGGATGTTGCACAACCGATGGCTTCTGTTTGCGATCAATTACATTATAAGATTAGCCACACCACATTCTAGCCCATGCTGTTTTAGCGCAATATATACTTCTTATATTTAGCGAAGATCATCATATGTATGATACTCTCGTTACATATTAGTGCAACATTGTGAATGCATATGTTTCAACGAGAACAACATATCACTCAAATGTTTGCAGAACATACCCTAAACCTTATCCTCCAATGACCCAAAAAACAAGAACAACAGGCACAACAATGACTTTTCATTCATTCACTGAATAAATACATTAAGAATATAATTTTTTGAGTTGAAATCATTTTCTTTGAAATAAAATAAATATACACACCATCACGTAGATTATTCAGTTTTTACACCTGCATAACATTTTATTGTTCATTAATTCAAGAAAAAAACTTCAAAAACAAGACTTTTTTGACATTATTATTCTCGCCAAAAATCCCTTTTGTGTCTCACTACTTTGCCACGGTTCAATACTCCTTTCCCTCAACTCCCGTTTCCCGCAAGAATTCGAAGTGAAGTGTTTGTTGAAATATCTTAGATAAATTTAATATCCTTGTGTTTGTCGTTCCATTGATGAAGCATTTGCAGAAACTGACAACTCCATTAATTCTCAAATGGGGTTATGTTTTTAACAATTCTAGACCCACTTTTGGTTCCTTCCAAAAGGTCAGGTTTTATGCAACTGCTAAAAAATCTAAATTGCAACAACAAGAAGAAGAATGTCATATACCTCGTGCAGTGAAGAAGGAAGCCCAAGCTGCTTTGCTAGACTACTTGCATTCCACTAGAAGTTTGCAGTTTATGGATGCTGAATATTGAGTCAACCACTCACCTGTTTTTTTTTTTTCTTTCCAACTATTACGAATACAATTGGATAATAAAATGAAATTAGACGTCTCTTTAACTCGATCTTGGCGATAGCTCATCACCCTCCCGATCAATGAATTTGAACCATTCTTTGAGAGTATTGGTCTGAAACCTTGTCAGTACTTGCCATTTCTTCCTAGAGATCTCATCTTTTTGAATGATGATTATAGGTTGCTTGATAACTATCACATCTTGTGTAATTATGGTATTTCAAGAAATAAGATAGGAAGGATTTTTGCTGAAGCTCCAGAAGTTTTTAGATATGATTCTGGAGTTTTGGACTTAAAACTTGCTTCTTTTCACGGGGTTGGGATAGATCAGTGTACTGTTGTCAAGCTTGTTTGTGCAAGTCCTCATCTTTTGATTGGGAATGTACACAAGGAATTTTTTCAAGTTTTTGAGGAATTAAAGAAAACAGGAGTTGAATATAGTTGGATTGAGGAGCAATTGAATGGAAATTTCGTAGATTGGAACCACTTATTCGAGCTCATATGCTTCTTGAACGGGTTGGGCTTGACTGATCAACAATTGGGAAAGTTAATTTGTCAAGTTCCTGGTCTTCTGTTTGATTGTTCCGGACGTACTACATTTTCGCTAATTGGATTCTGGTTGAAATTTGGTATTCAGATATCCGAATTACTTGGTGTATTTCTACACTTACCACAAATTCCAATATCCACATTTGTTTTCAATATGTAGGCAAAAAAAGGGGGGCGCTACCGTTCTTGAATTTGGAAAAAATTGATGCCTGTCTTAGAGATTGGAAATATTATTCATTTCATCACCCATACATTGCTAGCTCAAAGGTGATGTTTTTGAAGAACGCTACCATGTCTTGCTAACTATACGACCTGATACAGGAAGAATCGCTTTGTATGTGATTCAGGAGAATCCCGAATTTTTGAGGAATTTGGTTCGCGGAGCCAAAGTTGAACGGTTACCTATAGCTGAGGAGGAGCTGAGATCCAAAATGATGAAAACTAAGTTCCTTTTGGATTTGGGTTTTGCTGAGAACTCGTGTGAAATGGAGAAAGCTCTCAAATTATTTCGAGGGAAAGGGGTGGAGCTCCAAGAGAGGTTTGATTGTCTGGTAAATGCTGGTTTGAATCGAAAGCATGTTGCTTCAGTGCTGAAAATATATCCGCAAATACTCAATCAAAGGAAAGAGGTACTTGAGGCAAAAATTGATTTTCTATTGAATAAATTGGGTCTTCCACTATCTACTTTAGTTTCGTTTCCATCCTACCTAAACTACACAATTCCAAGAACCACACTTAGGGTTTCAATGTATAATTGGCTCAAAGATCAAGGAAAAGTGGACCCAACATTGTCTTTGAGCACTATCATAGCTTGCTCAGAGAAACTATTCATGAAGACTTATGTAAATCCTCATCTTAAAGGCCTTGAAGTCTGGCAAGATCTGAAAAGAGAGATATATCCTGATTGAGTGAGATATCGTGAGTCGTTCCATCTGGTAGCATTGACAAAGGGAAGTCTAAAGCTTGAAGTCTCTTTAAAGCAGTCTCCTGCTTAAGTTAAGATGATTACCAGTTCTAAATGTGTTTACTTTGAGTGAAACAAAAACGAGCAGGCATCCAGGTAATGACCTTTCTAATTGTATCGTACTTGGATGTCCCTGTTACTGACCCATTCAATGATTAAGGATTATAATGTCCGTGTTTGCTCTTGAAGTCCACTATTCTTAATTCACCTGTCTTTTCCGGTGGCAATATGTCTAACTGTTTTACTTGCTATTGTTGTACTGTTAAAATTAAAAAATTCTTTGTCTTTGTTTGGAATTGTCTTCTTTATGAACTGGTCTACTCCTTAGCATTGACCTCTCACTAGCTTTTATTATTGGTGAAGTGAACAAAGGACCATCTTACTCGTATTAGGGGAAAATACAGATTGTAGGAAAATAATGTTTATCTTGTGCCAAGTAAAAAACTAAATTCCAGTATGTGGGCTGATTTTGGTGCTTAGCATTCAGTACCATTCATGGCATATACCCCCTATTTGTGATGAATAGTGCATGTTCAATGTCCTCTATTTGAATTGTTGGAGTTTAACTTTTCAGAAACCATTAAATAATATCATTTTATGTTAAAGAATGTAATTTACCACTTTTATGAATGTAAATTTGCAGGTCTTTCTTTCTTTCTGCACAATAGATGAATCTGTTAATGATGAAGAAGAATTGACCAGAATCAGAGAGAATCATTATCACTTTGAGTAAAATCTAACACTGAACTGGAAAAACATTTCTGCCAAAATATACAATTCATTAATATTTAAGAAGATAGTATATTACGAAACATCAGAACAAACAGCAAAATATTCAAAGTGAAAAGAAAAGTTAAGTAAACCATAAAAGAGATATACTAGTATTTATCAAAAACAAAAGAGAGATTTTGTGGATAACATACTAGAATTCAGATCAAGGTAACTGGAGTGTGTTGAGGACATGAATGTTCCTCTTCTTCTCCCTGTTTTGCCTCTTATTCTTTATTGAGCTTCTATGGTGAAGCTCTAACATCAATATGCTCTTTACTCTCACTCTTTTTTCCTTTGTTTAATTCTATTTTTTATTTCATTCTCTTTCCACTGTTTTATTACCTTTCCTGCCTATAAATGGTTCCCTTATTTGTTATTTTTGTATATCCGCCCCATTGGTATTAACAGTAATAATCATGCAGGTGCATTATAGATCAAGGTATTAAGCTACATGACATGGAGTGCCAAACCCCACAGCCCACTTTAAGAACAAAAATGCTGCATGTATGCATGCTGTAAACATTGGTCAATGCAGGAGGAGGTGAGGATAAATACAAGTAAAGAAACTGCTTCAAAAAAAAAAAAAACCATGTAAAGGAACTGATCCCCAGCCAAAACTACTTTGATCAATAAAAGACTTCCATTTTCATTTATAAATAGCTATTCTTTCAAAGTTAAAACCAAAAATTTCATCCATAAGTCATAACACGCCAATCCTATCTATAGTTACAGTGTTATCCCAAACAAAGCAATTACTTTCCATATTATCAAGTGAAAATAGAATTAGATACTTTTCTGTCTTATTGTTGCTTTCAATTGCAAGTTAGAAATGCAGTCAGGAATATCAAAGGTGCATTATATTGCTGCTAGCTTCTTTTTACGATCATTTAGATGGTGTTTTGTGCTTCTACATGATCCATATATGAGCTCATATTAAAAGTGAAGAGAAACACATTGTTTCATCGCCCATATCTGGTGGAGGAAGTGCGGTTCATTTAGTCAGTTTATCTTATAGCTATCAAATTGGGAGAGCCCAAGGCTCTATAAGCCCCACATCAGTTTAATGGAACTGATGTGGAACTCAAGTCCCATTCCTTGCAATAATATCATAACAAACCACCACGCTCCGCATCGTCGTCCTCAACAGCTGTGCACTAGACATTGCTAGCCCTGGACAAACACTGCCATACCGGCGTCACCATCCAAGGCACAGTGGGCATGGAGAGTGATGGGTGGTTCTGATACCATTGATACAACCTTAGGAGAACTACACCCTAAAAGCTGGCTATTAAGGTGGGAGAACCTAGGGCTATATAAGCCCCACATCAGTTTCACATGTAACCGATGTGGGACACACAACATATGGTTTGACTCTTTAAGTCCCATTCCTTGCAATAATATCATAACATTAACTATCATTAGAGTCAACCCCAACAACTAGTGAGGTTCTGAAACACATAGGAAAGGAACTTCAAGGTTGCATTGATTTATCACTTATTTTTCATAAAGAAGAAAGTTCCCTGTTTTAATTTCTTTTGGGGCCTCCAGTTAGTTGTGTGGAATTTGCATTAATTCGCTTTTTTCCTTTGTATTAGTTGATCTTATTTATACGTGGATATTTTTCAAGGTATTTTTCAACATTATATATTTATACTAACCAAAGAGTGAAATATACACCATTGACATCCATTCATGTCCGGACACGAGTCTTCCATCAATTTCCTGATATAAATTCTTACCTTTAATTTCTTATTTTTTGGCTGTTTATTTTTAATCATCAATTAGATTAATATCACTGATTTATTATGTGCAGCTGTTAAAACATCAAGAACGAAGGATGAAAAAAAGAAATCAAAGCCAAGAGGTGAACAACATCAAAGGTAATTTGGTAGATGATCAAGTAATGGTATAATTTAATTTCTTCGTGAATGGAGAGATTCAACATCCGTGCTAGCATACTGATTGGCCTTGTACATTTCAGAAGTAGAGAAAAGTCACTCTAATCGCAGGGCATGAAATCTTTTGAGGTTTTATCTATGAATTTATTAGGGGCAAAAACTTAGTTTTGTTCTGCTATATGTGAACTTGATTTCTTTGCGTAACTTATATGATGAAATATTTTTTTTCTCTTTATTTAGAGGAATGATTCCAACCACCATTCACGTACTATTCCTCGTCAATCGTCCCGAGGAAAAGAAATTTAGAATTTTCATTCCAGAAATACATTGAGAAGAACTTAAGAGTTTGTTGCTTCAAAATTCAGATTTCAGCTTCCCCTGTATCAATGAGTTCCAGTTTTAACTTTGTTATCTAGGTGTTTTTGGTATGATGGAAAGTGAACCTGTTTAGTTGGAGAGAGAACTTGTAACCATTTTACTAAGGATTTTAAATAATATTAGCAACTGGATTCATAAAAACAACACATCAAACCAAAATTGTTTGATGGAATTTTTTAATTTAAAGTTGATATATTGTCCAAGTTTTGGTCAAAGTTGTGATATTTCTCTTATATAGAAGAGACAGTTTAAGTAGCCTTTCGACATGTCTGCTATTGGTCATTCAATTGGCAAACAGGGATATTTTTGTCATTCTGATTCTCAAAGTGATAAAGGTCAATAGGGGTATTATTATCGTTTCAGCTTCTCAAAGGCTGCATTTTGTGTACCACGTGTCCTGCTCTCTGTAAATTCATCAAACACATAGTCTTCAATTCAGCTATAATTTTGAAGGCTTTAGGTGACCTCCAATTTCTGCTCTTTGTTTCTGCTTTTGCTTAGTTTTTTAGCTTTCTTGTTGCTTCCTTGTATATACAAAAGGGAAAAGTATTTCTGCTCTTTGTTTCTGCTTTTGCTTAGTTTTTTAGCTTTCTTGTTGCTTCCTTGTATATACAAAAGGGAAAAGTATTGTGTGTTGTATATAGAAGAAAAGGTTGCCTTTCTGTCGAAGCTGCTCTGTTTATACTTTCTGTTATCAGGTCTGCAATTTTGAGTTGTTGTTTTCTGCTTTTTCAATAAGATTTCCATATTTCTTTCTGCTAAATTAGGCTGGATTATAAATTCTTTGTGGTTAACTTCCATGCTATACCGAATATGTTTTTCAGATTTCAAGTTTGTTCGATTTTATTTGGGGTCTGCTAATTTTGGAGCTGTAAAGCTCTTGAAATTACAGCTGAATCGGACTTTAAGGTTTTGGCTCTGTGCGTTACGGCGAGAAATCGCTTTGTCGTGGATGAAGCTTATGTGTTAGTGTATATGTTTGTGTCTGAATTGTTGATGGGCTTTGGATGAATTGATGTTATTCATTGGACCAATTGATCAATAATAATGAATATATAAGTTGCTTAGCAGAAAAGACGTGGAACTTTTGTGAGATTAGGATGGAACACAGTGATGTTGCATGATTCATTGAATGAAGTGGCCATATGTGGGATACTTTTGTGGGAAATTCACTTTTGCCGAAATGATAGTCCTAAAGAGGCCCTAATGATTTACAGGAGAATGGAAGATGCTGGTGTTCACGCTGATTGTGCCACTGGGCTTTCCGTGTTGCCTGCGTGTGGGTGTCTGAAGAACTTTGAGATGGGCAGAGAGGTTCACCTCACTGGTCGAACAAGTAGGTTTTCGGGACAATTTGTCTGTTTTGAAAGCTGTCGTTGATATGTACGTCAAGTATGGAAGAATGGATAAAGCAAGGTCAGTTTTTGAGAAGATGATCGATAGAGATGTGGTTACTTGGACTACAATGATCCACGGTTTCATTTCAATGGGTACTTAAAAGATGCACTATGGTTTTCTCAAAGGATGCAGTTAGAAGGTGTAAAGCCGAATGCAGTAACTCTCGCATCCCTTCTTGCTGCATGTGCCAGTTTGCCTCATTTGAGGCATGGCAAATGCCGCATGGCTGGGCTATCAGGCTGGACCTTCAGGCTTCAGGTTGATGTTAATGTAGAAACTCGCCTTATTGACATGTATGCTAAATGCAATTGTTTTAGACTAGGCTATCAGGTATTTACAAAGACTAGCAAGAAGAGGACTGAGCTTGCAAGAGAAGCGGTAGAGCTTTTCAAGTTCATGTTGTTAGATGCTGTCAAACCTAATGATGCAACCCTGAAAAGTGTACTTCCTCCATTTGTCATTGAAGCTGATCCAAGGCAAGCATTGAGCATGCACAGCTATCTTGTAAGATCTGGATTTGTTACAAGAACTGAGGTAACTACTAGTTTAGTTGATATATACTCTAAATGTGGAAATTTAGATAATGGTCACAAGATTTCAATGGGATACCCAAGAAAGAAAGGGACATAATCTTGTGAAGTACGTTAATTGCTGGTTATGGGATGCATGGGCATGGCGAGACTTCTTTGTCACTGCTTAATGAGATGGTGCAATCTGCGGTCAAACCTAACAAAGTCACTTTCACCTCGATTTTGCATGCTTGTGGTCATGCTGGTTTGGTGGATGACGGTCTTTGTTTGTTTAATTTTATGCTTAAAAATCACTCTGGTAGTCTTAGAACAGATCATTACACCTGTATGGTTGATCTTCTTGATCAAGCTGGCCGACTTGAGGAGGCATATGAACTTATTAAAACTGTGACTTTTGAACCAAGTCATGCCATCTGGGGTGCATTACTTGGTGCTTGTGTGATACATGAAAATGTGGAACTGGGAGAATTGTCTGCAAGGTGGCTGTTTAAGCTGGAGCCAAAGAACACAGAAAATTATATACTATGGGGAAAGATCTATTCTGCAGTTGGAAGATGGAAAGATGCAGAGAATGACTTTTGATGAATGAAGTCGGACTGATAATGGCGCCAGCTCAAAGTGTCATTGGGTGACAAGTAGATGATTTCTTTTAGTTTCCTTGCAAATAGAGTTAAACAAAGACTGCAGGGTGAGGGTCACATCTGAGAAATATGCAACAATAGGACCACAGCTAACCCTCTCAAGTCTCCGGTGGTGTTTATAATCTCGTCAATTTTTTGCTATTGTAATTATAGTTTCAACTCACAGATGTTAGCTGGACACTTTAATTTTCTTCGCTGTTTCCTTCTGCTCTTAATTATCTTTTCTGTCATTTTGGTTTATTGCTGTAGGTTCTCAGCAAAGTTCGTCTAATCTTGTCATTTGCTAAACAATGGATGGAACTCCTGGAAAATTAATTATCTTGTCATATGCGGAAAAAGAAAACATCATCAGTGCACCATCATCACCTGCTCAAATGGACACAGCAGGAAGCAGCAAAAGCAACATCGAAAATCCTGTCACAAAAAATAAAAAGACAAGCTAGAGGCCACTTCCAATCACAAGCATTTTCTAGAGGTGAAGACTCCCCTTCCAAAACACTATAACAAGGTATATAGACTTCTTCCAAAACTACTACTTCCTACATTCAGTACTTCAACTAAGTGTTGTGCTTCATTTTTTTATCAGTGAAAAGCCATGTCGGCTACACCTTTGCAGTGTGAATGAAGCCATTTTTATCAGTGAAAAGCCACGTTGGCTACAATTTGCAGTATGATTGAAGCCATTTTTTTGTCACTGCAGCAAGCATCATCATAACGGATCACTTTCCTTTTGCCTATGTAAATAGAATGTACATACCTATGTTATAAAACTTGGCTCCACCACTAATATATAATTTTAGTTGTGTCACACTTGTTGTGCAATTAATATGAGTTCTTCCCAGAGATCGAATTGAACGACGAAGTACTTCTCGTCATTTTTGAAGATCAAATACATTTCAAGGACGTCTACATCTTTCTGCATTCGAGAAATACACTATTGATGACCCTCAAATTATAGAGAAGTTTAGGAGAGAGAAATCAAGAGAATACCTGAATAATACTCACAAGATTCATTAATAAGAATTACATTTTTCTTTTATTTATTTTGCTTGCAGTTACCTGTAGGATCGATTCTGCTCTTCATTACTTTCTCTTGCAAACAAGAAACTACAAAGTCAACTACTGCAATGACCTTCATAAAGAGTAGTCATTTTTCATATAAGTATTTTGCTGATCTCAGTCATGTTAGCCTGATTACTCGGCATAAGTTCAACAACTGTGGGTTAGATAGATATGTACACTTCACTTTTTTGGAGATGATGAAAAACAATAACTACCATATGATGGTCATAACTGCAATACCTAGCGACAATCTTGCAGTAGTGTTCTTTGGAGAATTTTCTCAAATTGGCTCCAACTTTGGTGAATATGAAGATTCAATGAATTCTCCAACTTCAATGAATGTCAATGCATTGATGGCTAACTTATTCGACATGGACGAAAAATTTTCAATGATGGAGCAAACTATTGAAGCCTTGAAAAAATTCGTTGATGAAAAAAATCTTAATATTGCTAAACTTATGAATAAGTTGGAGACATTCACACTCGGAGAGTCAAGTCATGTCCCCACTTGTCCACCTGATTTTGATGCACGAAACAAGGATGTTTAGGAATCTTCAGCGAAGTTAAAATTTCATAAGGAGAAACAATTTGCTTCAGTTAGAGCATTATCTGTCCAACAGTTGTAAGACATGCTAACAAACATTATCATGGCTCAATATGGTGGAACACCACAAAGTTCCTTGTATTACTCCAAGCCATATACCAGATGGATTGATTGTTTATCAATGCCAACAAACTATTAACCATTAGAGCTTCAATAATTTGGTGGCAAGGGGAACCCAAGGCAACATATCACACTTTGTTGATACTTGTAGCAATGCTGGAACACATGGTGACATTTTGGTAAAACATTTTGTTCGTTCACTGAAAGGGCATACATTTGAATGGTATATCAACCTGGAACACGAGTCCATTGATAGTTGGGAGCAACCTCGAGAAGGAATTCCTCAATCGTTTTTACAATACTCGTATTAGCATGATAAAGTTGACCGACACTAAGCAAAGAAAGGAAGATCCTGTGGTGGATTACATTTATTTTTGTAGATTATTGAGTTTGGACTACAAAGATCGTCTTTCTTAAATATCTATTGTGGAAATGTGCATTCAGGGTGTGCATTGGGGATTTCTATACATATTACAAGGTATCAAACCGTGAACTTTTGAGGAACTTGCTACACGAGCGCATGACATGGAGATGAGCATCGCAAGTCATGCGAAGGCATCTCCTTTTGCTGATCTGACAAAGAAAAAGAAGGAATTCAAGAAACGTATGACCTCAAAAATCGAGACAAAGGAATCTATGACGGTGAAAACAACTTCTGTAAAGGTTACCACCAAGAATAAACTAAAAATGGGGGAAGCCCAAAGTCAATATCTAAAGGAAGAGAGGCAATGTCCCACTTTGAAAGAATTAGAGGTCAAGGTCTACCAGTTTCTAAATTTAGACGTACCTATGATTCTTGATGAATTGCTTGCTAAGAAAGTCATTGATCTTCCAAAATCAAAGAGACTCGAAGAAATCAATAAGGTTAGTGATCCTAAATACTTCAAGTTCCATTTCCTTGACCACCCGACACGTAAATGCTTTATCTTGAAAGAGAAAATCATGATGTTAGTAAGTGTTGGAAAAATCATTGTTGACATGGATGAAACATCAGAGGCGAATCATGCTAGTGTAGCACCCAATTAAAAGAAGTGCTCAAGGTCCCAAATTATGCCAAACACCATTTCCTTGCAACTCAAAAGTTTCACTCCTGTTGAAGTTGATTTTCCAAAGAAAACCATTGAAGGTTCACTAGAGATAGACAACAATGAAGCTGATGGTTGGACTCTAGTTACTCATAAGAAGCACATACACCACAAATTTCATAAGATACGAATTCCTAAAACAAGAGAAATAAGGAGTGATGTGAATCAACTACAACCATTAGAAAGCGTTAAGCCTTGGACTAGCCAAAAGATCAATGTTTTTTTATTGCAAAAGCTCTGAAAGCCCATTATGTTAGCTGAATTTTTTCCTGAAAGAATTCCTATGCGGTAGTCAATTTGGTGAATCACATGTTGTGTACCACATGAAACAAAGGAAATCAAATGTGAACATAATCCAACAATAACAAAAGAACATCAAACTGATGAAAAAGTTGCCCCATGTTGTGCTACAATTGCCTTCAGAGATGATGAATTGTTGTTAGGGTCTAAGCTACATAAAAAATCTTTGTTTGTTTTAGGTCTATTCGGAAACATCTCAATCGCATACTAATTGATGGTGGTTCGACGATCAATATCATGCCAAAAGCTTTTTTGAAAAGACTTGGGAAAACTCAAGGATGAAGTCATTGGTGAAAAGATACATGGGCTTCCATAGTCTCAAATGCGGTTGACAAAGAAAGGATACTATGTTTCCACTCCTAGGTTTGGGTTAGGATTCAACTTGCTGGAACCTTTTTGGATTTCATCTAAGAAAGAAAAGGAAATAACTACATTCTACCACACCTTGGTAGAAAAATAAAAGGAGTCTAAGGAGGGAAAACACCATGATGTACCTCGTTGTTTGAAGTCATTGGGAGATTGACACCCCGTGTCTATGCATTTGAAAGATTGGACCCAAAGATGAAGAGGAATCTTCTGAAAAGGTGGAGGGAGATGCACCACCTTAAAGACCTCTGTATTTAATTGCTTGAGAGAAAAAAGGAAGTCATTAGGAAAGTCGTTGTTGGAGCATGAAAATCAAGATTTTTATGATGTGACCAATAACAAAGAGATTCACAGTGTCTTCCCATCAGGTATAAAGAGAAAGACTGTATTGCCAATTACCATAGATAGTTCATTGAATGTAAAAAGAAGCAATGTTGTTTACACCAACCAGTTTCATGAAATTAAAGAAAATGAGAAAAGAGAAGCCATCACAGTGTTCGTAGAAAATCAGAGGAAAGATTCAAACTTCACACAATCATCCTATCACATAACAATGGAAGAAGGTCCATATATTGATGATACAAACGATGATGTACAAGAGGCTCCCTTCAACTAGAGGATGGCGTATAATCAACCATAGACGGCCTAAAGAAATTAAATCTTGGGACTCTGGAAGATCCACACCCAACCTGCATTAGTTCACTTCTTACACCACAAGAAGAGAGGAAATACTTCAAGTTATTGGTTGAGGTTATAAAGACATTTTTGCTGGTCATACAGAGAAATGTCGGGCCATAGCCTTAGGATAACTAGTCGTAATTGGGGATGATATGGAACACGACCTATAAAATTAATCAGAACGAGTGTTTCTCCCTGAGTTGGTAACACAACTTGAAGCGGAGGTGAATAAGTTCATCGAAGCTGGATTTATCCGATAAGTGAAGTACCCATTGTAGAGCTCAAATATCCCATAAACTCTTGGGTATTCTTACAGATCTTGAATATCCCTAATATTCCAGAAAATTTATGAAATATTTATATAGAGGTCAAAACTAAATAATCCTAGCTTGTTACAGAATCATGCCACGAACGACTCTCGAATCATGGATAAATCTTATCAGAGAAGAATCAAGGGAGAAACAAAATTATACGCACAATCTTGATCAATAAAAAACTGTTTCTTCATATTTTATTTGTGATTGTAATTTATTTTCTGTCACTTTAAAGTTATCTCAAATTCTATCTCGTTCAACTCTCTAGCTTTGAGAAACTTCGGGAGAAAATTAATAACTCGATGTCAGAGCCTTGACATGATGCGATTCTTGTTCTTTTATGAGTATAACTCATAGAATTACAACATTGTAAAAATCACAACCAAAATCTTTCTGGATTATTACAAATGTATTTTAAAGTTAGCTCAAATTCTATCTCGATCAACTCATCAGCTTTGAACAACTTTGGAAGAAAATCAGTAAGTAGACATAGGATCCTTGAAATGATGTGTTATTGTACCATTGGAAGAATAACTCATAGATGTACAACATATGTAAAAATCACAGTTAAAATCTTTCCATATTAATACAAATACATTGCAAAGTTAGCTCGAATTATGAAACTATGAGATTTTATTGTTTTAATTGGAGGAAAACATCTTTTGTGTGAAGTACAAAAATCAATATAAGTGTGATGAAACCAAGAGATTCTTATCTCATTGTGATGAACGCATCAAGAACAACACAACTTATAGAAGTTACAACAAAATTCACTCTAATTTGATGAGTCTAAAATTCTCAAGTAGGCTATTCGCCCAGACTGTGAATTCCTCAACTTTGTGCGCTCTTGACAACAATAAAAAAACTTATCTCTTGAACATGGAGTGTTAACATCAGGATCTTTGTGGGTACACCATTTCAATATAGAAATTTTATCTGAAGGTTATTTCGATGTGATGTTGTAGGTAAAGAGGCCACTAATTTTGAGTAATTTACTGAAGCATAAATGAATTACACAAAATTATCTCCACCATAAGAAAACACTCAAGTTGAATCGCAAGTCGCCTGATCCAATACCAATGAATTCATCATCTCTAAGTTTACTTCCAAACCTAAGATGTTTGATATGCAACTTTGAATGATCATAGTTGAAGATCCATGACTTGTCGTAAGAGATTCTATATTGTGAGCTTCTTCTTTTGTTGCAGAGAGGGCTTCAAGAACTTCAATGTGTGTACAATGATGATTACAATATTTATGAAATTTCACAAATATGCCTTTTAAGTCTGCTCAAATTGATTACAAAATCTGTTGGTCTATTTCACAACTTTAAGCGGTTGTGGTAGAACATTCACAACTTGACGTAGGAGCCTTGAAATCATGAGCCTTTTTTTTTTTATTGAAAAGTGGATTCCAAGAGATGAAATATGTGTAATAATCATGATCAAATTATTTATGAATTTTCACAAATAGGCCTTTGAAGTCTGCTCAGATAAACTCCAAAATATGATGATTTTTTTCAGCTTTTGGCGGTCGTGGTAGAAAAATCATAACTCAGCATAGAAGCCTCTGAATTACGAGCCAATTTTTCTGTTGTGAAATAAACTCTAAGAACTGTGATATATGTAAAAATCATAGTCAAAACCTTTACAAATTTTTATAAATACGCCTTTGAAGTTAGCTAGGATGCCTTGCTTAACTCTTCTCCTCTGCTCATCTGTGACACATTTGAACTCACGTGCTAGCTATATTATTTTAAAGAGCTAGTGTGATGATCACATGATCCCCCCCCCCCCCCCCTTTTTTTTTTTTTACTCATGCGATTGAACTGAGAGTGAATAATCCAAGCGCCTACTTACCTCGGTGAAGATGATCAAGTCATATTGTAATTCAAGATGACGAGTGTTTTTTGGGACGTACATAGTTTATACTCTTGCAGGCCAAGAGTAACATGCAATTTATGCTCATACCTTAAGGATCATAGGAAACCTTCTTGGGAAGTATCGCTTTAGAAAATTAGCGTTGATTGGACCAACTCTTACACTCTCTTGTTCAACAAATTTATAGGAGCCACTTGAATATGCTTCCTTCACAACATACAACCCATCCCATTTTGATGTAAACTTGTCACCGATACGTCTATTGAACATTATGGGTCTCTTGACTACTAAGACCACGTCTCCCACTTGAAATGATAGAGGCTGCACTTCTTGTTGAATGCTCTCGCATTTCGAGCTTGATAACACTCCAACCTTTGTTGTGCTTCCTATCTCTTCTCATCCAATGTTTCCAACTATGCTAGACAAAATTAAGTGTTACTTTCAGTTGTAAGTCCCTCTTAAATTACTATTTAAAATGATGGGATTTTCTTATCAAATGGACGGTTTTGCTTCTATGACATACACCATGAAAATTGAGTCGCTTGCATAGCTGTTCTAAAGGTTGTACGATATGCCTAAAAAGCTTCACCAGTTCTCTCATGGCAGTCTCTTTTATTCTTCGCAAATACTTTCTTCACTAGGTTACCAAGTTTCTTGTTAATATCTTTAGTAAGACCATTGACAAGTGCATTGTACATTGAAGACTTATGTTGCTTAAAACTGAACTTGTCGCATAAACTGCTCATGAATTTATTGTTAAAGGGTGATACACTATCGTAACTATACATCATGGTATGACATATCCAAAATGAATGTTTGATTTGATAAAATCAACAACATTTTTCCTACTTCACCTCTTTTAATGGTACAACTTTAGCCCATCTAGAGAAATAGTCAGTTGTGGCCAAGATATGCATTTGTCCTTTTGGCGACTTTGGAAGAGGTACAACAACATAAAATCCCCATGCATCGAAATACCATGAGACTATAGTTGGATGCAAAGCCTATGGAGATTGATGTATGTAATTAGGATGTAATTGACACGCTTGACACAGTTTGACATTCTCTAAGAAGTCTATTACCATTGTTGTCCAATAGTAGCCCATCCTCTTGATGCGAAAATAAAGTTTAGGCCCTGATTGGTTTGATCCACATGTGACATGATGCTCATCTTCCATTGATTGTTGACCTTCTTCTTTGTCCAGACACTACAAAAATGGTCCCTCATAAGAATGACAAAGCAATATTCTTTCGTGAAAGATGAATCGTGGTGCCCTTCTCCTAATGTCTGCTCTTATTCATGGATCCCTAAGCATCCTTCCACGTTCAAGATGCTGAATCAGTCTTTTACTCCAATCTTCGTCTTCAACCACTCGATCAGATATATGGTAGATTCTATTGATTAGAAGATCAAGACAACTAGGACTAAACCATCGATGACATACATTACCTTTGTTGTCTCATTTTCTCTGAGTGCCATTATTGTGTCCAAGTAATCCAAAGCATCCGCATGCGATTTTATTTTCTTGGGACATGATTTAAGAACCATTGATTAAAACTTTCAAATTAGAAAGTAGAATATTGGTGGTATGACAAAAAATATTCCTTCTTTCCCTCGTAACTCCCCAAGAGTTGATTAATGATCTGTTGAGAGTCACCGTAGATATCTAGTTGAGATATCTTCATAACTGATGCCATTTCAAGGCGCACAATCAAAGCTTGGTACTTTACGGTTTTGTTGGAACATGTTTCACCTAGAATAAATGAAAATGGTAAGATGTCTTTCTGTAGATATCAACACGATTCCTGCCCCTGCACCATGTCAATGGGAAGATCCATCAAAGAACATCACCCATACCGACAATTATTCAACAAAAAAATGCATCTTCATTAGGATACTCATATGAAGTTCCCTATTTCCCAGAAAAGGGTGATCAACAAGAAAATTAGCTATTGCTTGCCCCTTCACAACTTTTTAAGGTATGTATATGATCTCATATTGATTAAACAATATAGACTATCTTGCTAGATGAAGCACAACTTCTCAATGGGCATATAATTCAACTTAACTCCTATCAAAGTTCGATTTAGATAGTATAGTGATTCTTCCTTCTTAGCTTCATTCTCTTGAGCAAAACGTGCCCGAAGTGATCGCTCTTGTGATGTCATGTATAATATCAATGAATTTCCAGGAGTTAATGCCCCTAATACATGTGAATTCAACAAGTATCTTTTGATCATTTCAAAAGCATTTTGCCATGATTGATCCTAGTGGAAAGGAGCATCTTTCTTCATTAAATGGTTGAAGGGTTGGCATCGTTTATTCAAATTAGAGATGAGTATCCAAATGAATTCCAAATTTCCTTGTAGAGTGCATAGGTTTCTCAAGTTCTTTGGCTCAGTCAATTTTGGATGACATAAATATCTGTGGGGATCAAAGTCAATTCCACAGTGACACATAGTGAAGCCAAGAAACTTTCCTGAGGTAACCCCTAATGCACATTTGAGTGGATTTATCTTCAAGTCAAATTTCTTTAACCTCTCAAAAACAATTCATCTGTCTTCAAGATGGTGTTCCCTTTGCTTCATTTTACCACCAATTCATTGACGTAACATTCCACCCTCTTATAAAGCATTTCGTCAAATATTTTTTTCGTTGCACGTTGGTAGGTGGCACCAATATTCTTTAGACCAAAGGGCATTATTTTGTAACAATAAATATTTTAGAAAACAACATATTCTTCATCTTTTGGAGACATTCTGACTTGATTATATCTAGAAGAACCATCCATATAAGAAATAGCTTCATGCTAGTTATAGCATCAACCATGAGCTCAATGATTGGCAGAGGGAAATCATCTTTTGGACATGCCTTGTTCAAATCTCGAAAATCAACGCAGACACATATTTAAGCATTCTTTTTCTTAACAGGTACAATATTTATGATCCAGATTGGATACTTCACTTTTTGGATAAATCTAGCCTCGATGATCTTGTTGACCTACGCTTCTATTTGTGTTACCAACTTAGGGCGAAACACTCGTTATGACTGCTTTATAGGACGTGTTCCATTGAATCCCCAAATGATTAATATGTATCCTAGGATTAAGGCCCGACATTTCTCTATACGACCAAGTAAAAACGTCTTTGTACTCAACCAATAACATGGAGTATTTCCTCTTTTCTTGTGGTGTAAGAAGTGCACTAATGAAGGTTCGGCGTGGATGTTCCAGAGTTCCAATATTTAGTTCCTTGAGGTTGTCTATGGTTGATTGTACGCCATCCTTTTGTTGAAGGGATCCTCTTGGACATCATCATTTTGTATCCAATCAAATATGTGACCTTCTTCCAGTTGTGGGTTTTTTCTGTATGTAATAGGATGAGATCTCAAATTTGACTCTTCTTCTCCTGATTTCTACGATACTTCTTTTTTGTTTTTTCTTAAAACTATTTGGTGAAAAAAGTTTTTTTTTACCTTCAATGAATGATATGTAGTAATTTATAATACAATCTTCCTCTTCATACTTGATGGGAAGACACTATGAATCCCTTTGTTATCATTTACATCACAAAAATCTTGATTTTCATGCTCCCACAACATCTTTCCTGATAATGACTTTATTTTTTCTCCCAAGCGATTAAATATAGAGGTCCTTGAGGTGGTAGCATCTTCCTCCACTTGTTCAGAAGATTCCTTTTCATCTTTGTGGCCTAGTGTTTAAAATGCAGAGAAAGGGGTCTTAATCTCTTAATGTGTTAACATACTGAAGTCCGTTATGGTATTTAAACCTCATTGTACTCCTTTGTTTTCTTCTATAGAGGTGTGATGGGATGGATTTATTTCCCTTTGTTTCTCCGATAAAATCCGAAAAGGTTTGAGGAAGCTGAATCCTTACGCAAACCTAGAGTAGCGATATAATACCTTTTCTTTTCAATCAAAATTATTACTTTGTAAGCCCATGTATCTTTTCACTAGTGAATTCATCCATGAGTTATCCTAACTTTGCTGGATTGGAGAAGTTGTAACCTGATTTTCCATAAAATGTTAAGACCTATTGAAGAAAGTTCCCTTTTATCTTGCCAACTTGGGTATTGTCTTTGGATGGATCCAAAGGGATAGACGAGACTTGTGCAACTTGAAAAATCATTTTATCCTTCAAATATTTGAATGTTTCATGACTCAATTCTTTACTCGGTGGTCAAACTTGTTGAGTACATTCCAGTAGGAGTGGTTGTCCCTTCTCACGTTCACATGAAATGTAGCAAAAAATTAGTTTCTGATTATCAATATTGATATGTATGTATCATTTAGATGTGAAATCTTAATGGAAACCTCTTTTATTCTTTTCTTAGACATATTGATAGGGTCCCATTGAACTTAACTATCTTCGAGATCAATTGAGTCAGCTTGTGCTGGTTCCTCCATATTTGATCTTGCAGAATCTAAATAGAATTTTGCATCTGCAAAATATGACTCTGTCTTTGTGAAAGTATTGATGTTTACATCCATTTTTTTACCTCTCCATCTTTCATATAATTCATGCATTGATGGAAAATAGATGGTACCACTCCATTTTTATGAACCAAGGACGTCCAAGCAACAAGTTGTATATATTTTAGGCATCTATAACATGAACCAAAGTGTTTGATATCATGTCACCAATGGAAAATGCTACACAAATCTTTGGTATAGGTCATTGTCTTCCTTGATTGAAACCTTTGATCATTAGGTTACTTCTGGACAATTCATCAATAGAGATCTCGTGGCTTTTCAAAATAACTTTTTGCATCATATTGGTTACCAAACTACCGTCGATTAGTATGCAATTGAATTGTTGTTCCCTAATATATCCTACAACACCCAAAGGTCTGTTATGTATCTTAGACGCTAACAAAAAGTCATCAAGGCAATTGTAGCACAACATGGGGCAACTTTTTCATCAGCTTGATGTTCTTGTAATATTGATGAGTTATGCTCGCCTTTGCTTTCCTTTGTTTCATCTGTGTTGGAGACAACATGTGTTGCACCAAATCGACTACCACGCAGGAATTTTTAGGAAAGAATTCATCTAACATAATGTGCAAGCAGAACCTTTTTGCCAAAAATAATTATTGATGTTTTGGCTAGTACAAGGCTTGCCGCTTTTTGATAGTTGTAGTTGATTCACATCATTCCTTATTGCTCTTTTTTAGGAAGTCGTATCTTAAGAACTTCTTGATGTCACCGCTTCTTATGTGCAGTTATAGTCCAACCATCAACTTTATTGTCGTTTGTCTCTAGTGAAACTTTAGGGGTTTTCTTTGGAAAAACAACTTCAATAGGTGTGAAACTTCTGAATTGCAAGGAAATGGTGTTTGACATAATTTGGGACCCTGAGAACTTCTTTTGATTGGGTACTACACTAGCATGATTCCCCTCCTCTTTCCCAATATTGATTTATCCTTCACTCACTAATATAATGATTTTCTCCTTCAAGATAAAACATTTACTTGTCGGGAGACTAATGATGCGATGGAACTTGTGGTATTTAGGATCACCACTCTTATTGATTTCTCTGAGCCTCTTTGATTCTGTAATATCAATGACTTCTTAGTTAGCAATTCATCAAAAATCATAGGTACGTCCGAATCTGGAAAAGGGTAAACCTTGGCCTCTAAATCTTTCAAGGTTGGACATGGATTCTCCTCATTTAGATATTGAATTGGGCTTCCTCCTCTTTTAGTTTCTTCTTGGTGGTGACCCTTACAGAAGTTGCGTTCACCACCATGGATTCCTTTGTCTGAATTTTTGAGGTCATACCTTTCTTGAATTCGTTCTTTTCCTTTGTCAGATCAGCAAAAAGAGATGCCTTCACATGAATTGCGATGCTCAACTCCATGTCATGCGCTCGTGTTGCAATCCTCAAAAGTTTGCGGTTTGATTCCTTATTGTATGTTTAGAAGTCCCCAATGCATATCCTGAATGCATATATCCATAACAAATATTTCAGAAATGAGATCTTTGTAAGCCAAACTCAATGATCTCCAATGATTGATGTAATGCACCATAGGCTCATCCTTTATTTTCTTAGTGCCGGTCAACTCTATCATTCTTATGGTTTGACTATTAATGTAAAAATGATTTAGAAAAGCCTTCTCAAGTTTATCCCAACTATTAATGGACTTGTGTTTCGAGTCGATATACTAGTCGAATGCATTCCCTTTCAGCAAACGAACAAAACTGTTTTACCAAAAGGTCACTTTGTGTTCCAGCATCGCTACAAGTTTCAACAAAGTGGACGAAATGCTGCCTTGGGTTCCCGTTACCATCAAATTTTTAATAGTTTGTTGACATTAACAGACAATAAATCCATCTGGTATATTGCTTAGAGTAATACAAGGAACTTTGTGGTGTTCCATCATATTGAGTTTGAATAGTGTTTGTTATCCTTTCTTAAAACTTTTGGACAGATAATGCCACTATTGAAGAAGATTGTTTCTCCTTTTGAAATTTTTATTTCCCTAGAGATTCCTCAACATTCTTGTTTTGTACGTTAAAACCAGGTGGACAAGTGGGGACATGACTTGACTCTGCAAGTATGAACATCTCCAACTTTTTCATAAGTTGAGGAACATGAAGTTTTTTGTCGTCAACATACTTTTTTCAAGGCTTCAATGGTTTTCTCCATCATTGCAAACTTCTCGTCCATGTCGATTGATTCATCCATCAAATCATTGAAATTCATTGAAGTTGGAGAATCTATTGAATCTTCGAATCCACCAAAGTTGGAGCCAATTTGAGAAAATTCTCCAAACAACACGAAAGCAAGATTGCCCCTATGCGTTGCAGTTATGACCATCATATGGGAGTTGTTTTTTTTCATCATCTCTGAATAAGTGAAGTACACAAATCCATCTAGCACACTATTCTTGAACTTACGCCAATTAATCGGGCCAAAGTAACTAAGATTAGCAAATTTGACATCAGCATAGACTTTGTATGAAAAATCACAACTCTTTCTGAAGGCAATTACACTGGTTGACTTTGTAGTTTCTGGTTTTCAAAAGACAGAGATGAAAAGAAGAATCGGTCCCAAAACGCATGCCAAATTTATTCACAACAAATTTCTGTAGACACTGAAAATTAACTGCAAACAAAATAAATCAAAGAAAAATGTTTTTTATTAATGAATCCTGTAAGTACAATTTTGGTGATCTCTTGATTCTTCGCTCCTAAACTTTTCCATGATTCAAGGGTCTTCAATAGTATATTTCTTAAAATGCAGAAAGATTTAAACCTCATTGAGATGTATTTGATCTTCGAAAACATTGGGAAGTACTTCATCGTTTCAAGTCGATCTTTGGGAAGAACTCCATTGACCACTCTTTTGAAGAACTATGTTGCTGGTGTTGTAGCATTCTCTAATACTTGCAGAATGCTTATTGATGAGTTTTGTTAACTAGAATGTCATGTACATCCCCTATTTATAGTTGTAGGGTGTGGATAAGGTTGCATATGATTGGCCAAAGGATGTCATTTTGACACTTGGTGGTTTGTGATTGGTTCTAGCACTTGATTGGGACTACCACCTCATTTGGAGATGCGAAGCCACTTTATTGGTATTGAGTGCCTAGTCACTATGACACATGGCGTGAGTTTTAGCTTCAAGGTGAAATGGACCTTACATTTGAATTTAATAAAATTGACTTGTTTATTTGTAAAGCCCATATTGATCATTTGAATCCAACTGAACATGGATTTAATTCAAATTTTATATGAATTTAATCCAATAATATTTGTGTCTACAAATGCCCCTTATTCCGGGACTTGTCAACGTGTAGGCTTGCAGAATATGACGACGAAAGTTGAAGTGTTCATGAATCTGTATTTATTTTTCCAAGAATTGTCGATGTATAGGCTTGCCGAATTTGACGATGAGAGTTGAAATCTTTATGAATGCATTTTTGAGACTTCAAGAGTATTTGTTTCTTGTCGTCGTATTCTAACTAGGCCACTCCATATGATTTGTTTGTAATGATCTCAATTTCATTTTTTTAAAACATGCTTGCTCGACAACCATGTGGTTCCTCTATATTTATTTCAAATAGATGAGTCTAGTGATTTGTGACATTTTTTTTTCATGTGATTTTCATTGCAGGGTGTCAGAAAATAAGAAGATTGATTGAAATTTTGAATCAAACAAAAAAAATATTAACTTTCCTTTTGGTATCCAAGTCAATAAAATATTCTTCTTTTCTTAACTCTTTGGTTCATCCTTCCATAATAGTGTGACTTCAAAATGTATAGTGAATATCTCAGCCAAAATCAAATTTTCTCTCTTCCAAATTCAGATTATTATGTATTGTGGAAGGACTAGAAATATTTCACAAGAATCTCTATATAATCCTTTTCAATGCACTAAGGATTTCATCACACACAATTTTAGATGCTGCAACAAATAAGTTATCCAAGTGTATTTAACGATTCATCTGCGACATCACTTAACTTTTTTTCATCAAATTGAGAGACGTAACCTCTATCATATCTCAAAAACTTCAAGCCAAAATATCTTGCTACTTTCTCAAGGAACTTTGAATCTTCTTTAGAAGTAACTTATTTAGATGGTTCATCTTTGCGCGTCTGAAGTATTAAATTCATATATAATTATACAAAATTGAAATTATAAGCCGTTTAGATTTTTCTGAAACTAGAAACACAAGGATATAACATAGAAAAAAATTACAGCCAAACTTCTATTCCATTACTAAAGTTTTAATTCTCAATATTGAACATGTTTCTAATTGTCAGATTTGCGCGTCCAATTCATATCTCATTGTATAAAAATCGAAAAATAACAAGCCGTTTGATTGTTCCAAAACTAAAAACATGGTACTACGATATATTAATATTTGCAGTAAAATTTCTCTTCAATTTCTACAATTTTATCTTCAATGTTGAGCCCATTTCTAATTGACAGATTTGCACATCCGTAGTGTAAAATTCATATCTCCTTTTAGAAAATTGAAGTTACGAAACATTTGAATTTTATGAAACTAGAAACATGGGACTACAATATATAAAATATTTTTTTGCCATATTCCACTTCAATTTCTACATTTTTTATTTTCAATATTGAACTCGTGTCTTGATGGCAGGATCTTTTTGTCTTTTGATTTCTTCAATTGTGTTTTAGCCGATGTAACACTCTTTTTTTTCTTTCAGAGTGACATTTTGTAATCTTGATTTCCAGCAAAGACAATGGACTTTAGTGACCGAGAGATGACATACCCTTGCCTTGAATCGTGGAGAAAAAGCAACATCCACGCGCCAAAGTTCTCACCTTGAAAGTTCATTCTCAAGTGATTAGCGCCTTCCAACTTGTTAGAAAATTGTTGGATATTCCCATCATCTCTCGAAGTGGTCATCAACACAAACGAAATACGTAATGGACATTTTTTCCGGCAAATTCACAACTGAAAAAGTTCTCCTTTTGAAGTCTTCCACTCATCAAAATGTAGTTGCCTTAATCTGTCCTCGCCGTGATGAGAATCTTAGCAGCTGAATTTCCTCCTCTTGGATTTGGTGAGTTTTGCTATACTTTTTTCTATTGGCTGTGGGTAGAGGATGTGGTTGTCCATTGCAAGGAGACTTGGGACAAACATCAAGACTTTAAAAAGCTTATATCAATATTGCATCATAAGTCTTTATATCATCCAAAGTCTCTTTGCAATGGGCAAGCACATTCTCTACCCATTCTCAATAGCCAGTCGCATAGAGAACCTCAATAAATCGAAGAGGAGGAACACACTAGTTGCCAAGATTCTCATCACGACAAAGAAGATGGGGACAACAACATCTTCACGAGTTGAAGACTTCAAGGGGAGAAATTCTTCAGTTGTAACTCTTCTAGAAAAATTTTGCATGACGTCTTTCGTCTCTATGTTGACAACTCCGGGAGATTATGAGAATCTTCCAAAAACATTCTAACATATGGGAAGGCACCAATCACCTGAGGATGAACTTTCAAGGTAAGAACTTTGACCCGCGAATATTGCTTGTTCTCTACAATCGTCAGGCAAGGGTATGGAGCCTCTTCGTACTAAAGTGCTGAAAGAAAAAAAATGTTACTTTAGCAAAAACACAACTGGAGAAATCAAAAGTCAAAAAATTTGATCATCAAAACACGAGTTCAATATTGAAAATCAAAACTGTAGAAATTGAAGAGGAATTTTGCTATAATTATTTTATATGTCATAGATCCATGTTTCTCCTTTCGGAAAATTCAAACACTTGCGATTTCAATTTTTCTACAATGAGATATGAATTTTACACTACGGATGCACAAATCTGTCAATCAGAAACGGGTTCAACATTTAAGATCAAAACTTAAGCAATTGAAGAGGAATTTTGCTACAAATAATTTATGTCATATTTACATGTTTCTTGTTTCAGAAAATTATAACGTCTTGCAGTTTCGATATTTCTACAATGAGATATAAATTTTACAAAACAGACGCACAAATCTGACAATCAGAAACATGTTCATTATTGAAGATTAAACTGTAGCAATGGAATATAAATTTGTCTGCACTTTTTTCCATGTTATATCCTCTTGTTTCTAGTTTCGGAAAAGTCAAACGGTTTGCAATTTTGATTTTTCTACAATTAGATATGAATTTTACACTACAGACGCACAAAGCTGAACCATCAAGATAGGTTACTGCTTAACAAGATTCAAAGTTAAGTTACCTGAGATAGTAGCAAGAGTACTTTGACTTGAAGTTTTTGAGATATGATGGAGGCTACATCTTTCGATTGATTAAAAAATTAAGTGATGTCGCAGCTGAATTGTTAAATACACTCGAATAACTTGGTTTTACAGCCTCTAAATTGTGTGATGAAATTCTTCTTATATTGGAAAGGATTTTATAGAGATTCTTGTGAAAGATTTCTAATCCTTCCACAAGGCATAATACGATTAATTTTGAAAAAAGAAAATCTGATTTTTGTTGAGATATTCTCTATCCATTTTGAAGTCATCCCAATATAAAAGGATGAACAAAGAGTTAAGAAAGAAGAATATATTAATTGACTTGGATACCAAACGAAATTAATATTTTTTGTTTGATTCAAAATTTCATTCAATCTTCTTGTTTTTCTGACACCTTGCAATGTAGATCACATGAAAAAGAAATATTATTGATCAGTAGACCCATCTATTTAAAATAAACATAGAGGCACATGTGGTTGTCGAGCAATAATTTGTTTTGAAAAAATAAAATTGAAATTACTACGAACGAATCATTTGTCATGGACTAGTTAGAATGTGACATGAGGAAACAAATACACTCGAAGTCTCAGTAATGGATTCATGAAGACTTCAATTCTGAGTCGTCAAATTATGCAACCCTACACATAGAGAAGTCTTAAAAAATTAAAAGACATACATGAGTACTTCAAGTCTTGTTGCTAAACTTTGGCAAGCTTGCACGTCGACAAGTACTGAAGTAAGGTTAAAGACACATAAATTTTATTGGAATAAATTTATACAAAATTAGAATTGAATACATGTTTATTTGGGATGAATGATTAATTTGGACTTTACAAATAAATAAGTCAATTTTATTAAATTAAAATCTAAGGTCTATTTAACCTTGAAGCTCAAACTCATGTCATGTGTCACAATGACTTGGTATTAAAGACCAATAAAGTGGCACCACGTGTCCAAATGAGATGGTAGTCCCAATAAAGTGCAAGAACCAATCACAATCCGTCAATTGTCAAAATGACATTCGTTGACCAATCATATGCAACCTTGTACAACCCTTACAACTATAAATAGGGGATGTACATGATAATTAAGAGAACTCTTTCAGAAGCATTTTGCAAGGATTCGAGAACGCTACATATCAAGGAGGTCTACATCTTCCTACATTCCGGAAATATGCTAATGAAGGCCCTCAAATAAAGAAGAAGTTTAGGAGGGAAGAATCAAGAGAACACCAGAACTGTACTCACAAAATTTATTGATTAAAACCACATTTTTCATTTATTTATTTTTCTTGTATTTAATTTTCAGCGCCTACGGAAATTTTGTAGAAACAATTATTATTCTAAGTCAATCCAAATAGGCTCTAATGTACAATAAATAAAAGAAATTTCATACTATTAACTTTATATTTTAGAATAATCGACTAAACAAAAAAAAGCACAATTTATTATAGGTTCGAAATCATTGAAACTCCTATATACTGAAGTGAAGGATCACTCATCATATGTTCAATAAAATTTCATAAGCCCCCACTTTTTCTCATTATAAGAGACTTTGTTCCAAATCTCTAACTTTGATTTCCATTATTATCATGCTTCGTGATAAAATATTAATTACCCTTCAATAATAAAGTTGATTATCAATATTCAAAACTAATTATAATCCAAAAAAACAAGGATTGAAATACTTGGAATTACATAATATTTCATTGGAGAGACTTACCTTAGAGATGGAGGATGAGGATGTAGAGATATCACCTTAGTCCTTCGGAGGATAAAAAAAAAAAAATCAAAAAAAAACCTTAAAAAACATGAATTTTGTGAGAAAATGGACTTAAACAAAAATTGTCACTGATACATACGCAGAACAAAGAAACTAATGAAATTTTTTGAGAAAAATGGACTTAAATAAAGATTGTCACTTATACATATGCAGAACAAAGTGACCTTAACATTTGGTATTGTACAAAACACACAATACAAAATTGAATTGTACATGCTTTCATTAAGTCAGTTAGCTCGCTACCTATTGGTAAAATGCTCATAACCTTGTACAATGGAATCATATTAACGAGCGAGCAATAACATTGTAAATAAGATTGTTAGACCTTTGATTTGATAGGATATGAGACACATAACTCTTCATATACTAAAAGATATGACTGCTTGAAGTTTATCCAAGTAAGAACTTATATCGTAACTCAATCAGTAATGAGACTTTCAACTCAACTTTGTGCTAGACGATTCCTCTAACCTTAATAAATCTCCAAAACTCTTTCTACATTAAAAAACAATGACCTTAACACCTATATACTATATTAGTCATTGAGTTTAAGTCTATAAAAATATGGAATAGTCTTGACCTATAAGCATACGAAGAATGATATAATTTTAGCGTGAAAACTTTATGGGGTGCTACACTTATATGGTTTATATTGATTGTCTTATATTTGTTCAGGAATATGACAACATAGTTTCTCCACTAGTGTTATCGATGCCCGACTATGATTTGAGCATGGTATTGATTGGTTGGCATCATGTTATACTTTGGTTGATTGCTATGTAAACTTGTACGCTTTGATTTTCCTGGAGAACCACCTTTTGTGTGGAAAATCATGATTTGTTTGACTCAAGAAAAGATGATATTATATGTGAAGGCATGTCAAATTATTAATCGCGGGTTTTAGGGTTTTATTGTTACGGTTCATGATAATCAAGTAAAGAATCTTATAACTAATAGTGTTCCTATTGTTCAAGAATTGTTGAAGTGTTTCCAAAAAATTACCTTGGCTACCTCTGATGAGGAGAATTGATGTAACAACCAAAATTTTCTAGTCTAAGACCCTAATCATTCTATAGAACCTCACAACTCTACTCTTAAAATTTGAATTGTTCGTTTAAAAATCATGGAACCTTCACAGAACCCAATACGACCATTTTATGGGTCCACCACCTATTTAGGGCATGGTGGATGACCGTGCAAGGCTTCCAAGGTGGAAGTCACTTAGAGGGACCCTACACTGCCAATGATGACTTGTACAATCCATTTAGGGGTCCATAAAAGTCACCCATCAACTTTTAAGTTGTGTGTCAAATTCAAACAGTAATATCTCTCAACTTCTTCAATCCTTTAAGAAAAATCATTACTATACGAACACAATTGAAGGAATTTACAATAGAAAAACCAACCAAAATTAGCCAATAGAGTTTAAAAGGAACAAAATATTGGTGGTTCAGTGATTCAATAAAAAAATGGAGTAGTTGAGGTACTTGAGGGGAAAACCCCTACAAGTTTAGGGATCTATTTATGAGTTTAGCCATAAAACTATGTTGAAGATAACTCATAAGATATACTTAAAAGTATGGGGAATACCCATATACTAAAACTGAATATATGAAATCTCAGAGTTCAAATACAAAATAAACATCAAACTCAAATAATATGCTGAATCGAAGTAAGTTTATAAATACCCTCCAACTAACTAGAAGGGTTGGGACATGCCCCAACTAAGTCTAGCAAAACTGAAATTAAAAGACCAAAATTAAGAAAAGTTAACATGACTATTATTCTCTAAGAATGAGGACTTACCACTGATGTTGCTGATCTAGAGATCGAGAATCGATCTAAGCATGGTCTAGATACTTAGAACCTAAACCTACATTAAAAGAACATGTAGCGTAAAGTATGTGTCAGTTCTTGAAATGTACTGGGTGTGCAGGATAGAGTAAGCAGAAATAAACGTGTAACTGAACAAGCAATAAAGCAAGCGTATAACCTGAACATGATATAGATACTGAATACTGAGCTAAGTGAATGCAATGACCAAATGATAACATAATAAGACTAAATACAAACGGTACTGACATGTGGTAAATGCAATAGAGTTTGATTTAACTGTGGGAGGTACTAATAAGCAATATTAAAATCACATGAGGTAGATGTGGAGTCCAATGTATATGCCTCATTGAGAGGACCTAATATACGCGAACAAAGATGTAGAGGCATGCTAGCGTGATGCACACAAAGGGGACTTAGAACTTACGTGGATCGTAGTTGTGGAACTATATGGGTGTTTTACCCTAGACCAATTCAGTATGAGGCTACTCCCAATAGTTTAGATGATTAACACATCATGACTAAATGTTTATAACATATTAGATAGCTCAAAATTGACATGCAAATTGGGAATGTACATTAATTACTAATAATGATACATTGAAGACTAGGCATATATATCTGACATACTGAAATATTTGACCTAGCATGCGTAGTTAAATAAATAAAGAAATACATTGCTTGGGTTATGAAAATCATGCAATAATCAAAGTTATAACATGATAATCGAATTTGGAACATATAAATAACCAATTGACGATAATTTGCTGAAGTTCCAAAAATCCTAGGTCTAGTTTATAGTAGGGAATCAAGAATCTGACTGAAATCTAGGAACCTAATGGGCAAAAGGAAACCACTAGTAAAATTCCACATACTTGTTATCAAACTCCATAGAGAAATCTTGTGATTTTAGGCTGGAGCTTATGGAAATCTTGTCGCGTTCTTGGAACTAGGGTTGATAAACCTCTATCACCTTATATGTTATAATTTTCAAAGTTTTTGATGAAAGATCTGACTAATATAAGTTCTAGTTATATTTCTACGCAAAAACTAACCAAAACCCCCTAGTTTAGGGTTAAAAAGATGTAGTTTAGGGGTCAAAAAAATGGGAAAAATCGAAGTACCCTTGACTTAAAGCTGCAAAGGTGTTGAGCACAATCATATTTACGGTTCATGAAGTCGATCGTGATCTACACCTAGTCCTGAATCAAGGGCCTCTAGTTCACGAGCCTTTACCAAAACCTGTATTGAGGATCACGGACCATGAAGGTCCCGTGGTCAACACTTGGGATAAGGTGTGGAGGCTCAGGTATGGAGGTTTACTAGTTAATCCTCACGGACAGTCTTATGAGTCGTAATGACGTCCACGAACCGTGAAGGCCATTGTGATCTTTAATTGTGTGTGGGCGTCTGAGGGGCTGACCAAGGGGTGGTATATACTGCTTGAATTACTCGATCCTTTAACAGTCTTTGTGAAGGACTACAGATCGTGAAAGTTTGTGTGGTATTCACTTATACGTTGAAGGTCTTGGATATATTAGGGTGTCAACTGATTCAATCACCACAGATGCCTCCACAGTGCATTGTCGAGACCACGACCCGTGAAGGATCCCTTGGTCTGACGGTCGGTCCTGGTGGAGTCTTATTTTGGAAAAAGGGCAGATCTATAGAATGTGGACCCTATCATGGTCCTTGAAACCTACCGTGGTTCACTAATTCATGTGAGTTCTGCAAATTTTTTTGGGTCTTGTTTTGAGGTGTCACAAACTATTTTTGAAAAAAGTAAGGGGGGGGGGGTTTGGTTAATAAAATAAGATATAGTTGGTTTGAATTAATGAGTAACAACTAAACAAGATTCAAAATTTGAGATATCAATATAAGATGGAAACTATGGTATGTCTGTTGCCCACAGTCTCTTAGAGCATTATTCCTAAAAATAGTAATTCTATCCTAGTGTTTGACATGCAAGGCTAATAAATTTAGCTATCCGTAAGTGATTGGTAATAGAAATAGGAACTTCAACATTACAACTTGGTAAGTTTAAAGGTGTGTGCTTTACTAACTCTTACCTGTACCCCAGATTAGTCCTCATTTCATTGGGTTGGGTATTCACCTTCACGTCGACTAATTAAAGTCAGAATATCATATAGAAACAAATCCTTAAATAAATCTCCATTGTTAATCCTTTTATCATTCATTACCCCCTGGTAAGTCAAGTATGAACAAGGTGAGTGCATGGGTATGATCCAACTTCTCATTTCCAATCTGTCGTTATGTGATGTAGATCATACCTCTCATAAAGCTTATACATGGTATAACACCCCTCAAATGACTTAGGCGAAGCTAGAGCCTAACATGGTTTTAATGATGGTCTAAGGTCCTAAAATGTTCTAAAATGTAGTAATGAGGCAGTGTCTAGAGTTTTAGGTGTTTTGGAAGTGAAACATCAAGGGACGACCAAGACATTCGACGACTAAGTATGTGCCTTATATGTGGTTATGTTCCTAATTTTATGTTTCATGAGTTTATGAGGTACTCAAAGGATTCATGTTGTATATAAAGGCAGTGTGTCAAGTTTTGTGAAGTTTGGAGGTCAAACGTCCAAGAACGTCCATGACATTTGAAAGGTTTGCCTTGAAATAACCTTATCTGTCTATGCATGTTTTGTCAAGTTTTACGTGTTTGTTTTGAATGAAATTGATATGGTAGGCTTAAAATCGTATATGAACATATTTGAATTGGAAATGTCCATGTACGACTCCATGTAGGACCCACAAAGGGCCCTAGAAGGAGGACCCCAACTTGGAGCTCAACATTGCTAAGCAGTGGCAATCGAATGCCCCAAACAATGGCCCGTCGATTGAGCCATATGTCTTGAAGGTTGAGGAGCTGCAGAAGAAACCAACGGACCCCATCGACGGGGCATGGTCTCACCCACGGACCGTCGATGCTAGGGCGTCGATGGTGTTGTAAATTCCTGAGTTTTCTTTTAAGGCTTGGGGGTTTTGGAAAATTCACTCTATGTCTTATAAGATAGGAGGATATTTGTTTTGGGTGTTTAAGGGTATTTGAGAGTATATAAGTCATAAAACTCTCATTTCCTAGAACCTAAATCAAAACCTATTCCCTACCAAAATTTCTTCAAAAACCTCCATGAAAGCTCAAGGTGAAGATAGATCTTGAAGATGGATCTTCAGTGGAGTTTCTTATATTGTCATTAGATTATTCTAATAAGGTATGGGATTTCTTCATCTAATGCTTGCTATCACCTTAAAGTCATTTTCAAATATGATTTTCAAATATTTCAAAAAGATGAAAAAAGTCCAATTTCTACTCTAAGTCTTGGGTTCTTACATTAAAGTTTTTCAAACATTAAGATATGATATTATTGATGCATAATTGAATGTTTCATTTAAATTATCCAGGAAACCTTGACCTTCCTCAAATCTCTCATGTGACTAAAAAGGGTTATGTAATCATGCTTGGATATTAATGAATTCAAGTGGAGTGTATGGGCTTTTGATTTATGTATAGATTATGATTGAGTGGTTTATAGGCTATTTCAGTTTGATCAACTGAATATTGAATATTCTTAGATCCATTGAATAGTAAGCTTATTTAATTGATATTGACTTAATTATTATGAATTCTAGTGTAGTTTTCTATGGGCTATTGATTGATGTAATAATTTTATTGATATCTAGGTTGTCGTAGATTTATAAATCTATATTGAATTTACCTATATTCATTGAGTATTATAGTTATGTATTTAATTGATGTTCATGGCTATGGGTAAGGGCCTATTGGTATTGAATTGGATTATTTAGCTTTGAATTGAAGTGGTGAGATGGAATGGGTGGTATGCTGCCCTAACTCTCTTAATATTACATATAGCTTTTGTATTATAATGTTGATTGGTATGGTCTATTTATGGTGGCGGTGCTATGTGAATTGATGTGGCCTTGTCGGCATTACTTTATATATTATGATGATCATGGACTTGTCGGCACTACTTGAAGTATTATGATGATTTGTGTAGTTGATTTATGTGGAGTATGATCATATCTATTTGCATGTGATCAATGTGAAAGTATATGTTCTTTCTATGTATGTTATGTGATCATGTAGACTATGACTATGTGCTTATATGTGTAATCTTAGATGTTGATGTATGATTGTTTCTACTTGACTATATGAGTTGTGATGGTTATATTGATGATAATATAGTAATGTATAGGATGATAATAAGATTATAATGATTATTTCTATGTGCTTCTAGAATGACATGTAATATGTGTTAAAGTGAAGCATGTTATGTCTTGTCTTGGTTGACTTGTGTCCCTTACTTGATGCATGCATTAATGTGAATATGAGATGTCTTGACTTAGGAGCTAAAGCGTCTTAGTATTGTATGTATGAATAACATGATACCTTGAATGATTCTAAGAATGTCATTTAGGTGGAACCTCGAACCTAGAGGTAAGGTTATGAATGTTGAAGTAGAAAGCCATAATTGTATCCTTCAAATAAAGGAATGATAGACTTAAGGTTGGTTGGCTGGAACGACATCATATAAATTCTTAGGAAAGTCATTATGATCTTCTTTTCTCCATTGTAAGGTAGCCCTATTGGACCTCTTTGGTAGGGTAAATGTGATTGGGTTGTGAACTAGATATGGAACCCAATTGTATGAACCTAAAGTGTAAATTACTCTATGATAACAAAAGCTAGCATAGAGTGAGTTACTGTAAGGTAATAGCTATAAGTTAAGGATGAGACTGGCGTACAACAATACCCTTCAATTCCTCACATGTTGCCTACATTGGATGTGTCCAAGTTCTACTACCATTGGCAAGTAGAACACCCTCATCGGAGTAGGGTAGAACTTTCGGATTCCATGCCTTTGCTACCCATGGTCTAATGTTTGTTATTTCCCCTTCTCATAATATTGGATACCTACTAGAATTAGAGCAGTTATATGAGTTTAGGTAGTGGTATGAGACTCTATCTAGACATGCCCATAAATCTTTGTAAGGTGTTATAGGTTAGAGTTTCTCCAGGTCTTGTCAAGACATTACTTGAATGTCCTTATGTGATCGCTGCTTTTAAATTAACTAATTAATGTAATTCTGAAGTTAAGTAAGTAGTTAAAATGATAAGTACTTATCTAGAGTTGTAAGGTGGTCTATTAGGTGGTGAAGTGGCCATAGGAATGGTCACTTCGTATCTTACCTAGAATAGTCTTAAGAATGACTCTAGTTAGGAAACATGGTTGAGTGTTCAGACATGATCTAAGACTTAGGTAATCTTAAGAATTATTTAGGTAATCTTGAATAGGTCAATCATGTACGTTATCTTCTTGATTTACTTAAGTAAGTTTTTTGATAGCCTTTGGAAGGAGAATGTAATATTATTTATGTGTTTATGTATTAAGTGAGCATGATTGTATATTAGGTAGTCTATAGGACCTCTTAAGTGTGTGTGTAAGGGATTGTATGGCGGTCTCTTCAAAACTCACTCAAGTGAGAATTAGAATCACCTTCGGTAGGAGAATCTCATGCTCATGTGTTTATGTTCTTGGTATGTTTCTCATTATAGATGATCTTAGGGATCATTTAGGTATTCCTAGAGAGGTTGTATGGGCGGTATCTATTTGTCTTATTTAAGTGAGTCTTAGGATAGCTTTTAATGAGGGGATTTCATGCTAGAAAGTGTTTAAGATAAAGTTAAAGGACTTCACTGTGCTGTAACAGTGAACTTGCTCACTGTAATGTTTTCCTAAAAATGTGAATAATTGCTTAAATGATTTTTTATGTGTTTCTAAGTTGTTAAATGTTGTTCTTATGATTATAGTATGATGTTTTAATCAAAATTCATGAAAAGCATGTTATTTACTATATGTCCCTTTTTCATGGTTTTTGCATGGCTTCCATACTTAGTGCATCTAATGTGCTAACCCTTCTTTTCCCCTTTTCACTAAAGTGTAGGGAATTGAAGTCTTGATATGCCATGGAGAATGGATAGGTTTCTAAGGGTTGAAGAATTAAGTATTGGTGAGTCCTCATCGATTCAAGGACAATTTCCATACATTTTTTTATGTCTAAGTCTTTATTTTATGTCTTGTATGGGCTTTATCCCAAGTGTTTTATACTCCAAAGTTTAGATGGTTCAATGACATGTTGTAAAGGTTTAATGGTTTAAATGAAAGTCTTCCGCTTGCGTATTGATTATGGAAAGATTCTTTGTGCGTGAACAAAGTTTTTAATTCTTACTCATTTTAGAAGTCTCATTTGCCGTGTGGAGACACAAGGATTGATCTACTTCTAGGGTGTACTTGCGGGTTGTTACAACATGGAATGGTAATGCACACGATGCTAACCCAGTCCATCTAGTCCCAAATCACGAGGTCACAAATGTGGTATTTTGGAATCCAGTTTATCTCCTTGAACATAGTGTAGAAAATCAGAACAATCAAAAGACCATGTTCCCACTAAACACTAATGGTGGATCAGCTGCAGCTAGGGTTCAAAAATTTCTTGGTAAAAATCCAACAGAATTTCTAGGGTCAATATTTTGTGAGGACCAACTAATGTTCATATATGAGGTCAATAAGATTTTCAGAGTGATGCAAGTGAATTGGAGTGATAGGGTGAAGTTGTCATCTTAATAGCATAAGGTTGTCGCTTACATATAGTCCACACTTTAGGAGAGACAATAGAGGTGTGGATAAGATCAGTGACTTGCGATTGTTTTATTTGAGATTTTCTAGACAGGTTCTTCCCAAGAGAGTTAAGGGACGCTAAGTCTTAGGATTTTATGAATTTGAGGTTGGGTACCATATTAGTCATCTAAGAGTACGAACTAAAGTTCACTAATGCTACAAGTATGCTCAACACATGGTTGCCGATCTAAGGACACAAATGTGAAGTTTTTTTAGGGTATAAGATCTTGTGGAGACCCGGTGCAGAAATTCTATGCTTTTAGGGGATATATGTATCAACCCCCTTTCGAAAGTGAACTAACTTTCAATGAAGATACCTAATTTATATTTGTGACATTGCAAAGCGATTTACAAGGGAATATTTATTATAATCAAGTATAGGGATTAACGAATAATTTGGTTAAAGATATGCATCTTTCCCATTAAAACATTTATTTTATGTCAAAATTGATATGGCATGGAATTTCTACTAATAACGGAAGACCCTCCAAAATAATTTAATAAAAATAATCGATGAGCTTTTTATGCATTTATTATCCTCTTCGAGGACAACAATGCATGTTACGTCTAAGGGGTGCTCCCCAGATGTGAAAAACTTTATATCAGAGCATGAGGTTGAATATCTTTAGGATCAATTTCTCATTAAACCACATCTATGTAGATTTTTATTTATAATTGTGAAGCGCGCCACATTTATGAAAGAAAGACTATGTGATGCTTAGGAAATTCTTATCTTTTTGTACTCCTATGTGGTGCCTATGGAGTCTACTTTATGTGTTCTATTCACCTAAGCCTTTTTTATTGTGGTTATAGGTATGAATACTAGAGGGATGCCATAATAAGGGCCAAATAATGGATTGTTAATGCAGGAGATCCTTATCAGGAAAACCAAGCTCTTCCACTAGGCAATCATGTTCCTCCACTTGAGCAAGTTCCTATGGGTGATAAAGTTCTGGTTGCTCCTCCGCCAATGAATGATGGAGAGATAAGGTCAAATTTTCTTAATTTAGCTCAAGCCATGACTTCTCAAACTAATTCCTTCACTTCTTAAGTTCAAGCCATGACGACTCAAGTGAATCGGGAAGTTGCACCCCGTATGCCTGATCAGGCTAACACTATGGCTTCTCGTTTGAGAGATTTACTAGATGACCCCTCCTATGTTCTTCGGCTCAAGAGCGGATGAAAACCCCCAATACTTTCTTGATGACGTCTACAAGATCTTATTTTATATGTGCATGACTCCGAATAAATAAGTCGAGTTGTTCGCCTATCAACTCAAAGATGGTGTGCAAACATGGTACACTCAATGGAGGGACAATAGGGCACTAATAATTGTGTTCCTATGACTTGGGAGATCTTCAAAAGGGACTTCCTTGATAGGTTCTTTCCTAGAGAGTTGTGCGAAGCTAAGGTTGAAGAATTCAGCAACCTTCGTCAAGAAGGTATGGGTGTGCTTGATTTCTCCTTAAAGTTTACTAAATTTTCCAAGTATGCTCCATCCTTGGTCTCTAACCTGATGGATGAGATGAGAAATTTCCTTACGGGAGTGTCCAAGGACTTGGTGGAAAAATGTCGTTCGGCTAAGCTTCATGATATAATGAATATCTCTCATATCATGGTTCATTATCAACAAGTGGAAGAAAGTAGACTAAGGAGGAAGAATATATAGGCCAAAAGGGCCAAAGCTTATTAAGGTGGTTCTTCAAAGGGGAGATTAAAAATTTCAGAACAAGCCTAGATTCTAGAAGAGGCTTTCTAATCAAGTTCCTTCTAATCTACCTATGGCTCGTGAGGATAGGGTGTCTAACCCTAAGTCTCAAAAGGAAAGAGGTACTAGTTCACCAAGCAAGAAGCCTGCTTGTGGAAAGTGTGGCAAGAAACATTGGGGTGAGTGCCTTAGTTGGGATGGAAAATTTCTTGGGGTATGACAAGAGTGGTAACAAAGTTAGAGATTGTTATAATGTGAAGGGGCAAGACAAAGGGAGTGTACACATACGTGGTTCTAATGTTTATGCTCCAAAAAAGAATCACTTTTATTATCTCCGGTCTTGGGGTGAACAAGAGAGTTCTCCCAACGTGGTGACCGGTATGCTACAAGTATTCTCTATTAATGTTTATTCCTTACTTGATTCGGGCACTACCTTGTCTTTTTTTCTTCTTTGGTAGCTAAAAAGTTTGATATTTTGCCCGATATCTTAAATGGACCTTTTATGATGTCTAACCCTGTGGGTTATTCGGTGGTAGCAAAAAGGGTATATAGAAATTTTCCTATAATGTTGAATAATAGAGTTATTCATGTTGAATTAGTAGAACTTGATATTGTTGATTTTGATATCATTTTGGGAATGGACTGGTTTCATGCTTGTTTTGCTTCCATTTATTGTAGAAGTAGAGTTGTCAAGTTCAATTTTCCTAATGAACCCGTCTTAGAGTGGAAGGGGGAAATTCTATTCCTAGACGTTGTATGATTTATTTTCTAAAGAACAGTAAGATGATCTCTAAAGGGTGTTTATACCAAATTGTAAGAGTCAAAGATTTAGACTACAAAAATCCTCCTATTGATTTTGGTCCCCAAAGTGAGGAAATTTCCGGAGGTCTTTCCTTATGATCTTCCCAGAATACCTTCCAAACGGGAAATTAATTTTGGTATTGAATTTCTACCGGATACGAATCCCATTTCAATTCCTCCTTATCGGATGGCTCCGGCTAAATTGAAAGAGTTGAAGGATCAACTCAAAGACTTACTAGGCAAAGGCTTCATTCATCCTAGTATTTCTCAGTGGGGTGCCCTGGTACTTTGTGAAAAAGAAGTATGGGTCACTTAGGATGTTTATTGATTACCGTCAACTCAATAAAGACACCATTGAGGACAAGTATCCTCTCCCTCGGATTTACGACTTGTTTTATAAACTCCAAGGAGCAAGCTACTTTTATAAGATTAATTTGAGTTCGGGTTATCACCAACTTAGGGTGAGAGGTGAAGATATCCCAAAATGTCTTTTCGAACTAGATATGGTCACTAGAGTTCCGATTCATGTCATTTGGGTTAACAAATGCACCAGTGTTTTTTTGGACCTCATTAATAGGTGATATACCGTGGATTCACGGTATAATTAATGCTTTTTCCTTAAGTTTAGTGCGTCCAAAAGCCTTTTTTGTGCTAATCTTTTTATACAGTTTCTTTGTTTTTGCAGGAAATATCTGTCAAAAGGCCAATGCGAGATTTTTGAAGGAGAATGCAGAAGAGACCACCACGGAGCTTATGACGGTCCTCATGCCTGTGACGGTCCGTAGGTGGCAGCGTTAGAGAAGCCTGCTCGAATGAAGATGGGGAAGTCTGACAAGTGTGGGATTACTAGCTTGTGACGGTCCGTCAGGCCATGACGGTCCGTCCTGCATTCCTTCGTGAAGATCAGAGAAGTGTCCCAGTACCCAATTCCAAAGTTGAGTCTTTTGAAACGAGACCTCGATGGACCGTTGGTGCCTATGACGTCCGTCACACTTGCCGTTAGGGGAATGAAAAAGCATCAGATAAAATTCACAAGTATGGACGACGGAGTCCACGACGGTCCCGTCATGAAGCACACGGTCCGTCGCGTTGTCCGTCGACCCAGCGCGCGTTGTGGGCAGATTTCCAGTAATTAGAATGTCTGTTAATTCGTTTTTTTGTATTTTTTTTAAATAGTGTCGAAAACCGCGTTTTTGAGGTTAGACACCTGATAATTAGACTCTACAATTTATACTATTATTATTATTAGATTTTATTGATATAGTGTTTTTCTTTTGGAGATCTTCCAATATTTTTGGCGATTAATCAGCAATCTTTTGACTTTACTCTTTCTCATTGAAGTAAGTACATGAAATTCTTATTTAAAATATTTGAATCTTGTGTTTATGGCAAGAAGTACTAGGCTCCATAACTAGTGTTTTGGAACCATAGGCACATAATGAGATAAACCCTATGCTAAATAACAATTCTAGAAAGTGTCTTGGCATGTATTAAAATTCTTTTCCGCTTAGAAGTCTTTTTAACGGATTGATCAACGTTATAGGGAACTCCCTTATGCTACTTTGCCTGACCCAAGGGAGGTAGATAATAGGAAAAGAATTATTACATAGATTTAGTTATACTATCTAATAGGCTAGTATTGATTGTGTACGAGGGTAGTAACTTAGTCAAATATCGAATACGATGCTTAATATGAGTAAGCAAGGGTTAGGAAAGCAACACACCTACAACGACGTAGCCGGACCAAGGTGCGAGTGAGATTTTCTAGATGCCGGACCAAGGATTTAGAATCAATAACTTATCACTTGCACATGCAGATACTAGGAAAGAATTGTTATAGTTGAATTATCAAGTTATGAACCTTTGGGGAACACTTAACCCCTAGTTACTTTGGATTTTATTGATAAACCCAACGTTTAAAAGCTGTTAAGTGTTCCTCCTTTCATTTCGTTACTTCTTTTTACGTATTAGGAAGTACAAACCCCCCTTTACCATTTGTACTGTTTTTACTTTAAGAAAGTCATCAATCCGAACAATATTAATAACAATTTAAAGTTAAGTCTAACTATTTTCCCCTTTCCTCGTGGGAACGATCCCAACCTCACTAGTTGGGTTATTTACTTGACGCGAACGCTTTTACTTCTCATTTGAGAAGTAAGTTGAGCGTATCAAATTTTTGGGCGCCGCTGCCGGGGAATGTCCCTTATGCAGAGTATCGCTGAAAAATTGGAAAAACTCCTCCCCCCCGAATAACAAAGCTTGGAGTACTAGAAAGTCTGATACAGGGAGAAACACCTTTGGCAGTGCAGTCCTCACAACCTCCACAGATGATATTCGTGAGAATGGCTCAAATGAGAACTGGCTTGGTTTGGTACTAAACATGTGTTCTGGGGTTCAGACAGGTTAATGCAGTCAACTACTTGGCTAAACCACCACCATCCAATTTGATGAGTGTTATTATGAGGCGTATTCTATTGCAGTAAATGAACAGATGGGGTGTTTCCGACCAGTGCCCAGGCTCAATCAGGATAATTGGCGCCAGGTCCCAAGGGAACCAAGGTCGGACTAGGTAACTACAATCGTGAGGGTCATTATGTCAGAGATGGAAACTTCAATCGCATAACCTTCACATGGGTAACTATGGTACTAGCAACGACAGGAATGAAACCTATGTTCCTCCTCAAATCGGGAAGTTACTCCTAGGTATGTTGGAGATTGTAATGGCCGAGTTGAGATATGTTTGCACAAAATGATGAGGAGGTTTCGATGCAGTGAGAGGCACATTAAAGAATTAAGGGGTGATTTACTAGTAATTGGGCAAAACGTTGATACACACCAATTTCCGATTACGCATTTGAATTCAAGTGGCCAAATTATCTTCGACCGTGAACACAAACGGCAACCGGGCACTCTTCCTATCACACTGTCCAAAACCCAAAGAATGATGCGCACTGTATGGCAATCACTACTCGGGTGGTAGGCAAACCATTTACCCACCTATGCCATCGGCCGAGAAAATGAGAGAAAGGATAATGATAAGGTGGGAATGGTAGTGGTGAAGTCGAGGGATAATGGAACAAGATGCATAAGCACCCATCGGTAATTCCCATGCCTAGGACTCCACCCCTTATCCTCATAGATTAGTGAAAAAGACCGAGGTGTTAAGTACCGGCGTTTCTAACTATGTTGAAGCAACTCTCTATTCAAATGTTCCTTTTTGGTAGAAGCTTTAGAACAAATGCCCGGTTCGCCAATTTATGAAAGATCTGTCACAAAAAAGATGGGTTACTTTTCGAGGATGATGATAGACTACAGCATTGTACCGTCTATCGCTTACTATATCCTCGTTACAAAAGAAAGAGATCCTGGTGCGTTCCCTCGTCCCCTGTACAGTGGGGTTTCCATGTTGCGAAAGCAATTATGTTATCTGGGGGCAAGCAATAAATCTCATCCCCTCTCAATTTACAAGAAGTTGTGATTGGGGATCCCGAACCCACTACTACGATGCGGCTACTGATGGCCGATCTGAACATGAAACGGCCGATAGGGATACTCCCATGATGTGCTAAGGGGTAAAAGGGAAGCATTCATCTTTTCGCGGCTGATTTTGTCATTCTTGATTGTGATTTCGACTTTGAAGTGCCTATATTCTTGGGAGGCCATTCCTTGCTACCGGTAAAGCCTTATTGATATGGAAAGGGGCAGATGACTTTCAACATGCTGAATAATTGAAGAAGCGACCTTCAACATTTGTCAGACCATGAGGCAGCGTGGTGACTCCACTGGTTTTTCCATAGACCACAAGAAAAGATGACGAAGGAGACTAAACCGAAAAATTCAATACGAGTGGTTGTGTGGTGGGATTTGGGTGTTTGTAGACAGTTTTCTGGGGTACCTTTCTTTCCGGGCAAGCTCAAGTCCCAAATGGACAGGCCCTTATTGATTACCCAAGTATTCTCTCATGGAGCGTTTTTTTGAGTTAAACTCCAAGGAGGGAGTGAGGTTTAAGAGGAATAGGGACAGAATAAAACCCTATTTTGGGAATAAAGCTCAAGGATAAAGTACTAGAGGCGTACCTCTTGATGAAAGTCTGAGTAATCAAGTATCCCAGTCGTGCCGCGACATTAAATATGCGCTTTTTGGGAGGCAACCAATACTTATCGTTCTTTTTAATAATGGTAGCATTTCTTTTTCTATTTAATGGGTTATTAAATTTGGTAGGCACATCACAGGAATTCTGCAGAACCCCTACGTCGCAGTAGCCACTGAACGGATACAACGACGGACCTTTACTCGAAACGGACCGTCGTAGGCATCCTTCCACCAGGTAAGGTAGTTACGTCATTTTGAAATTAGGAGGCACTACGACGAACATCCGACGGGCCGTCACATATGTGCGGACCGTCGTCGTGGAACCATCGCGCAATAATGAAATCCACCCGACCCTACCCGGCTGACCCTTTTCCAAATTTGCCGTTTATATTCCCCCCTTCCATATTTCCACCACATTCTTACTTCATTATTCCACTCACCTCCCCTCCTTTTCACTTCCCACTTCCCCTCACTTCTCATTGCTCCGCACAAATCACCTCAGCCTTATCACTATCATCTACTGCGCGTTTGACCTTGCAAGATCATTCTCCATTTGGTCTTCGTCTCCATTTCAATGTATGTGTCTCTACATTTTTTCGATATTTTCTCTTGCATTGTTGGGTTTTGTAGTTTAGTATTAGCTTAGTTTTTAGTCGTATATTGTTTCCTTATCTGCTTATGTCTAAACCTAGGTTCCAAATGTTCTATGTTTGTCCATGTTTATAAACCCAAACCATAGGTTAATTGGGTGCTTTGTAAGTTCTTAGGTCCGTGTGTATAGCCACATTAGGCCCACCTAACGACACAAACCATGTTGTGCTAATCGGGGATGCGTAGGTCACCCTCAAGTCCTAAGACTGCTACTCAAAACGAGACCCCGATGACGGCCCCGTCGCCCACCCACACCAAACGACGGACCGTCATAGGGTCCGTCGCACAAGCCCTAGCATCTCCTGCTAAACTTCGCCTGTTGACGGACCGTCCTTAACACACGACTCCCGTCCTGCTCGACCGTCAGTGTTGTCAGAGACCCTGCTTCTAAGTGTCTCCTCAGAATTTTTTTCAAGTGTCTTACGACGGACTCTTGTGACGGACCGTCCTTACCCGACGTCCGCCCTGCTCGACGTCATGGTTTTCAGAGACCCTGTTTTCTCTCAGGTCTCAACATTTTTCTAGTGCCTACCGACGGACCCTCACGACGGGACCGTCGTAGGGCACTACGGTCGCGTCCTGTCTTGACCGTCATGATGGTCAGAGATCCCTCCTTCATGTTCCTTATACATACTATAAGTATAGGACACGACGAACCTCATGACGGTCCGTCATAGTTACGACGGACCGTCTCGTTCTCGTTGTGTGATACAGTTTCAATATAACCCCCACTACTATTTCAAATTTTTTATTCAGATGATTTTTTGCTTGTCTTGTTTCCCATTACTCGTACTAATAGTGACCCTTTGGCAGGTACTATCTACTATGGCACCCAGGCAAGACCCCTACGCACGCGGCGATCCAAGTCTATGCCCCGTCTGCATCGATTGATCATCGGTCTGATGATGAGAGGGACCTGAATATGTGCTCCGGGACCTCCGCCCCTTCCCCGTGGCTACACGTGCCACCGAGCCACCCCAGAAGGTGGCGCCCGGCGTAGTCACTGCTCCCAGTTCTGCATGAGGAGCGCACACTGACCATCCGGCACACCCTCTTGGTCAGCCACAATGAGGAAGGGGAGTCCTGGCTCCTTAGGAGTATCCTGTTCCGAAGAAGCTTCATGATTGCTGAGGTTCCCGTACCCGCCCACAGCTGCGTGTCGTCCTCGTCTGATGATGCTTACAGTTTCAGACTCCACATCCGGAGCACCGTTCATGTCCCCACTCCCGCCGCTACCAGCCAAACCGGTGGTGTGTTGAGCCCAGTTTCCAAGTTTCTACTCCGACGCAAAGTTCTTGAAACGACAAAGGAGTAATGACTCGTCACACTCACCTTGGAGCGGCGTGGTATCACATGGAGCCTTCCCACGATCCAGATCGTCATAACCTCTTCAACCAGGCATCGCTTGGAGTGGATACAGCACGTCCAGGGACATTTACAGCAGGAGTGGTCCGAGAGTTCTACGCGTCCTATGTAGCGCCTCTCCGATCCCAGATCGACAGCGGGCTGCTCCCGCTAAAAGGCCCATTGGAGCCGGTTCGTCCGGGGCTTGCAGGTCGACATTTCCGTTTTCCCTGCCAAGCCATCCCCGGTTCCTATATGGCGAGAGTGTAGATGCTACACGGACCCCCATCAACTGCCGGCCCGAGTTTGACTATCGCTGGCAAAAAAACAAAAAAAATCTATGTGAGGCTGGACAGTTCCGACGAGAGTCAGGCACTGAGGGAGACCACCAAGAGTTCGAGGCCCTGCACCTCTCAGTCGACGGAGAAGGGTGCCGATTGGTCATCGAGCCGAAGGGGGGCTATCAAAAAGGCAACCTCACGTTCCGTCGCAAGTTCTTGTGGCTGCTCGTGCTTGCGTCACTCTGGCCTTTTCCCCCCCAGCTGCTGCGACCTAGTCAACTGGGAGCTGCAGTGCTGATGGCGGCGATGATAGCCGGCTTCGAGGGTGGAGACCATGCATGGCTTCTCCGGGCATCATGCACTGAGAGGTCCTTCAAAGTCACCACCACCTACCCCTTCCGTGCATGATTTTTGCCCTTTGCAGGTGCTGCAGGTTGTGCCCAGTTGCCCATAGATCGTTGTCGAACCCCGCCGGGTACCGTTGGAAAAAAAATGTAGGCCTCATCATAGACGAGGCCATAATTGGCCCCACGTCGATGGGCCCCATCCCGAGATGCCACCACTAGCCAGACGAGCTGCGGATACGGTGGCCCAGGCCCGCACGCCACACAGACCTCCACAGACACCTAAACGCTACCCCGTTGAGTCTATCCCGGGTAGTAGCACAGGCCCTCACCGACAACCGGTCCCCATTTCTCGAGTACAATTACGAGGGAAAACTGGAAGCACAAATGGCCACATCTTCTGCTCATATCCAGCCGTGGATGCAGAAGTCTATAGCTTATTCCTGAAGCACGTATGGAGAGGCAATGCCAGCGGAAGATTGTGAGTTAACCAGCCGCATAGATGCCTTTGAAGTGAGAGTGTTAGCCCACCAGCCCCTCCGTAGATGTGTCAACTCTTCCAGGCTGCAGTAGACAGTCTTCGGGCAGACATAGTAACGATCCTAGAAGACGAGAGTTTTCGGATTCTGTCGAGCCTGCTTAGGATACTGTCTTGGCGCTTTTGTTTCCTACTCCAGACATTCCCCATCTCCCTCCCCGGAGAGAGTGCTAATGGCTAAGGAGTCGACAGGGGATGAGGCGCGAGAAAGGAAGAAGGCGCGCCGAGAGAGGAGGCCGTGGAGGAAGTCCTCACTTGCTGAGGCGGAGGCACACCATCAGAGCTTCGCAGATAGGGCTTGGGGCGTCTAGCTCCCGCACCTGTAGATACAGAGGAGGCACTACTGAGGGTTGCGTTGGTTTCTGAGGTACACACTGAGGGTGTCCAGATTGCAAGGATGTGGGTTCTGGAAACCGACCCACCAGCTTGTTGATCGCGGCGCTATGCGCCACAGTTTGCTTCACCTACCCCTCTTAATCTTTGATTTTATCAGTGGGACAATTGCATGTTTTTTGGTTGGGGTGGGTAAAATGGAAAGTGAGGTGTTAGGGTGAAGTCCTGAGTAGCCCAACTCACATCCTCTTTGGGGTTTTCTTCCGAGTTCTTTTTTCCCCCAAAAGACTGATTAATTTTTTTGTTAACCGGGCATGTTTATATCTTTGTACATAGTTTAACCTCTGACGCATGATGGCAATGATATCCTGCATAAACTTAAAATAATGCATGACTAGGCCATTAAACTACAATTGTGTGGCTCTCAGCAATTGAAATAGAGTTACACCATTGCATTACCTAATTCTTTAATTCAAACTAGGTGTCTAATGATCTGTATAGTGATGACATGTTTAAGTGAGAGTGAGGAAATTTGAATAGTCCACTATTGTACTGAGCTTAGAACTTGCCTGGTTAGTCCTGCTAAAAGGAAGCGTAACAAACAATTAGGAAAGGATCATAGCCCTATTCAAAAAGCCCATTTCTAACCCAAATAAAGAAACCAACAAATGAAAGTTATTCCTTCTTGTCAATAATTGTAGCTTAATGAGACCTTTCTTTTTCACCGCCCACTGATCTTTTCTGGGAACACGTGTTGGCCCTGGTCCGCGTCCTATGACATGTGCACCTCAGCTTATGGCCAAAGCATAAGTTGAGGGTGGCTATAATAACAACCTTCGTTCTGGCCCTGACCCAACTTTGGGTATTGTGTCCTTGACTCATGGGCAAAGCCCTGAGTTGAGGGTGGCTATTAACGACGAAGCTCCTGGATGGGTTGGAAGACAAAGAGAGAGAAAGAACAAAAAGTAAAGTTGGCTCAAAAGTAGTTAAAAGAAAGAGAAAAAAAAAAAGAAGACAAAAATAAAAAAAAAGACAGTATACAATAATTATAAAAAAAAAAAAAAAAAGAAGAGAGTCCACTTACCAAATGAAGAAGAAGAGAAATTGAGCAAAGGAAAGAATATGAGCAGACTGGGCGGATAAGATGATAGAAGGGAAAATTTTACTATAATGTCAAGGAGGGCAAAAGTCACGAAGTTATCTAAAATGTACCCTACGGAACCTTAGCCTATGTACAAGCTAAAAAAAAAAGTCCTAATCGTGAGCTAAGGGTTGTATACGCGAACTTAAGGCATTGAAAATAAAGGGCAAGCTTATGGCAATAGGTATAAAGAGTGTGACTTTGTTCTGATGCGAGTGTTAATGTATCCTTTACTCAAACTGAATCTTGGTGTGAAAAAATGAGGTTTTTGTTCTTACGTTAGGACATTATTGCAATACCAGACTTGTTAGCACCTAGGTGAGACAATTGAAGAGGATAAGGTGTTTAGTGCATGGTGAGTCTGTTCATGTTCGAATCCCACAAAATTCAATACTATAGTGATAGCATTCATAGATTTGATGAGATTAATCGAGATTGATAGCCGAAATGATTGCGAAGGGATAAAACATGAAACTATTGTACAAATATTGGGTGTGCGTCATAGTGCGTCGCTGTGAGACAACCACGAATTTAGTTGAGGGTGTTGATCACCCGTGGCTTTCACGGTAAATTAATGCTTTTTTCCTTAGTTTAGTTGCGTCCAAAAGCCTTTTTGTGCTATTTTTATACTAGTTTTTTCTTTCTTTTTGCAGGCAACTGTCCAAAGCCATGCCGGAAATTTAGACGAGAACTGCAGAAGAGACCACCTAACGGAGCTTATGACGGTCCGTCATGCCTGTGACGGTCCGTAGTTGCAAGCTTTAGAGAAGCTGCTGAAGGAAGATGGGGAAAGTCTGGACAGTGTGGGATTCCGAAGCCTTGTGAACGGCCATCAGGCCATGACGGCCGTCCTGTCATGTCCCGTCGTGAGATCAGAGAAGTGCAATCCCAGTACCACAATTCCCAGAGTGAAGTCTTTTGAAACGAGACCCTCGACGGACCCGTTGGTGCCTATGACGGTCGTCAACACTCTTCACTTTGCCGTGAGGGGAATGAAGAAAGCAGCAGACGAAAATGCACAAGTAGGGATCGACGGGAGTGCCACAACGGTCGTCATGACCACGACTGTCCGTCCGCGTGTCCGTCGCCCCATGCCGCGTTTTGGCAATTTCCAGTAATTAGAATTCTTGTTTATTAGGTTTTTGTATTTTTTTATAAATATTTCGAAAAAAAAACCTCGTTTTTGAGGTTAGACACCTGATAATTCGACTCTCACAATATTATAACTATTATTAATTTAATGATTTTATTGATTAGTGTTTGATTCTTTTTGGAGATTCTTACAAGTAATTTTTTGTGATTACTCAAGCAATCTGTGGACTTTACTCTTTCTCATATGAAGTAAGTACATGAATTCTTATTTAATATGTTGAATATTGTGTTTATGGCAATGAGTACCTAAACTCATAACTAGGGTTGTGGACCATAGGCAAGATAATGAGATAAAACCCCTAGCTAACTACACTTTCTAGATGTGTCTTGCATGTATTAATAAATTCTTTCGCTTAGAAGTCTTTTTTAACGGATGATCACGTTAGAACTCGCCTATGCTACTGCCGGACCAAGGAGGTAGATAATAGGAAAAGAATTAATTAAGCATAGATTTGTGTATACGATCTAATAGGCTAGTATTGATTGGTACGAGGTAGTAACTTGTCAAATATCGATACGATGCTAATATAGGTAACGTAAGGGTTAGGAAAGGCAACACCTAGCCGGACCAAAGGTTTTTGGGCAAAAAAAAAAAAACGGAGTGAGATGTCTAGATGCCGGGGGGGGGGGGGGGGGGGGGGGGGACCAAGGATTTATGAAATACATAACTTATCACTTTTGCAATTCAAGATACTAGGAAAGAATTGTTATAGTTAGCATTATCAAGTTTATGAACCGTGGGAACACGTAAACCCTAGTTACTTTTATTTATTGATAACAACCCACGTTAAAGCTCTGTTACGTTCTCGTTCATTTCGTTAGTTTCTTTTACTTATTATGAAGTACAACCCCCCTTTTTCCAGTTTTAATGTTTTTTACTTTTTAAGAAAGTCATCAACTGACATAGTATAACAAGTTAAAGTTAGTCTAGACTATTTTTCCTCTGGGAACGATCCCACCTCACTAGTGGTTATTTACTTGCACGCGACGCTTTACTTCTCATTTGAGAAGTAAGTTTGAGCGTATCAATAGGGTGCTTCAAAATTATCTAGAATCATTTATCATTGTCTTCATTGACGACATCTTGTTATATTCGAAGAATGAGGGTGAGCAGATGGACACTTGCAGGGTGAATTTTAAAGTGCTTAAGGATCAACAACTATTTGCCAAGTATAACAAGTGTTAGTTTTTGTAGTGGTTGGTTGCGTTTCTTGGTCATATTAGCTCTAGTGAGTGTGTAGAGGTTGATTTGAGAAGAATTTAAGCGATGAAAAATTATCTTAGACCATTGGCTCAGATTGATATAAAAAGTTTCTTGGGTCTAGCCAGGTACTATAGAATGTTCTTCGATGGGTTTGCATCTATTGCATCTCCTTTGACAAATTTGATTCAAAAGAATGTGCAGTTTGAATAGCCCAAGGCTTGTGAAAGAAGCTTTAAAGTAATGTAAAATAGGCTTACCTTCGCTCCGATGTTTACCTTACCCGAGGGTACTGAGGGTTTTGTGGTATATTTTTATTCTTCTTGAATTTGTTTGGGATGTGTCCTTATGCAACATGGTAAGGTAGGTTCATGAGAAGAACTACCCAATTCATGATATCAAGTTAGTGTCCATGGTGTTGGCTTTGAAAATATGGAGGAATTAATTATATGGTGTTCATGTGGATGTTTATAACGATCATAAGAGTCTTCAATATGTGTTTATGTAAAAGTAGTTGAATTTTCGACAACGGATGTGGTTAGAATTGTTGAAAGATTACCACATGAGCGTTCTCAATCATCCCAGAAAAGCCAATTTGATTGAGCATGCTCTTAGTCGTACGATCATGGGTAGTGTGTCTCAGTTAGAAGAAACTAACAAATACCTAGTGAAAGATGTTCATAGGTCGGCTCGTTTGGGTGTTGGATTGAAAGATTCTTTCAATGGTGGTTTTGTGGTGCATAACAATTCTAAGTCATCTTTAGTGGTTGAGGTGAAGTCTAAGAAACACCTTGATCCATCATGATGGAGTTAAAAGAATCGGTTCTTGGTAAGCTTAATGAGTCATTCTCCTTAAGAGGGATGGTGTTTTGAGGTATCAAGAGAGGTTATGTGTACCCAATGTTGATGATTTGAGAAATCAGATTCTTGAGGAAGATCATGGTTCCCGTTATTTAATTCTTCCGGGTTTTACTAAGATGTATCATGGCCTTAGAGAAGTATTCTTGTGGGATGGTTTGAATAAGGACATAGCGGAGTTTGTTGTTAAGTGTTTGAATGTCCAACAATTGAAAGCCTAGCACCAAAAGCAGAGTGGCTTACGTCAAGAAATACAAGTTCCTACATAGAAGTGGGAAGAAATTAATATAGATTTTGTAGTGTGCTTGGCTTGTAATCGAAGGCAAAATGACTCTATATTGGTGGTAGTCGATAGATTGACGAAATCTGCTCATTTTCTCCATGTTAAGTATACTTACTCGGCGGAGGATTATGCAAGGATCTATATAGATGTGATTGTGAGTTTCATGTATTCAGTTATCCATCATATAGGATAGGGGCATATAATTAGCATCTAGATTTTGGAGATTGTTTCAAAAAGGGTTGGGTATACCAGTAAAGTTAAGCACTGCTTTTCATCCAAAAACGGATGGTTAAGCGGAACACACTATTCAAACTCTTTAAGATATGCTTAGATCTTTTGCAATAGATTTCAAGCGAAATTGGGATGAATATTTGCCTTTGGTTGAGTTTTTTTATAACAATAATTATCATCCAACTATATCTATGGCTCCTTTTGAGGCCTTGTATGGTAGGAGATGTAGATCTGTAGTTGGATGGTTTAAGGTTAGCGAGTCTTCACTTTTTGTTCTGTATGATGATTTGAAGAAAGTACATATGATAAGAGACCTATTGAAAATAGCCTATAGCCGGCAAATGTCCTATGCCGACAATAGGAGAAGAGAGCTCGAATTCAAAAAAAGTGATAAGGTGTATCTGAAATTTTCACCCATGAAAGAGGTGATGCAATTTAGCAATAAAGGGAAGTTAAGTCCTCACTGTGTGGGTCCCTATGAAATTGTGCAAAGGGTAGGCATGGTGTAATATGAGTTGAGATTACGTAGTGAGCTAGCTTTGGTTCACCGGTATTCCATGTCTTCATGCTTAAGAAGTTTATTGGTGACCCCGAGTCCATCCTTCCTATTGAAGGTCTAGGAGTGGACGAGGACCTCTCATATGAAGAGGTTCCTGTGGAAATCTTTGATCGACTAGTGAATAAGTTGAGAAACAAAGAGGTGGCTTCCGTAAAGGTTCTATGGAGAAACCACCTAGTTGAGGGAGCAACATGGATGGCTGAGGCCGACATGATGTCACGTTATCCTCATCTCTTTGCTAACTAAGGTTAGTTTTTCCTATTAATTATGAATGTATTGAGTAAATTTTAATTGACTTATTTTGAAAAGATATGCAAATTCATGGTATAAGTTTTTGCTAAAATGAGTATTCATGATAAAGTGCTCTTTTACTTGACTTGAATTTATTTGGTGTATGTTGGTTTGTTGTTACCCTTATGAAATTTTATTAATCATGTTGATTTGTTTTGAAAGGATTTTTTGTATAAGTGACTCTATATGTTGTGTGGATCTCATGTTGTTGTTGAGAAGGAAATTCCTCATAATTGTGATGATTGAGCTCCTATATGTGGTAATTGATGTTTTGGAGTTGCTTTGTGTAATTTCCATGTTGTAATGTTGAATTGAGATTTAACTCATGTTTTAATATGTTGTTGTTTGGGCTGCTAGTATTGAGTCTATCCTTTCCCTACAAAAGATTTTAGTGTGATTCGGGGATGAATGTTCCTAAGGGGGATAATGTAACACTCCATAAGTCCAAAACCTAATATAGAGTCTCACATGAGTGTCTAAGGTTTGTAACACTGTATTAAGTTCAAAAATAATATTTATTAACCATTTAGGAAGTTTTAGAGTCAAAATGTCAAGAAACGTCCATGACATCCGGAGACTAGTGAAAGAGGTGCTATGTGCCTTAGCCTATTTCACGGGGTTTTAAGAGTTGGAATTTCGTGAAACTTGGTGAATAGGCGTTAAACATGTTGTATATTGTTTTTAGGGTTGAAACGTATATATACGAATCACGAAGGACCAACCTAGGGGTTTTTCAGGAGGACCCTTCCATTTTGGCTTAAATGTTGTCACTATGCAGTAGCTACCTACGGTTGCAGGTGACAGAGTGTAACCTGAACGATGGGGCGTAGATGCCTCCGTATACTAACACTTCATCAATTTTCAAAAATGGACAAAATGCATACTCTCTTATCCAAACTATGGATGTGCAAGACAGAGGGGCATGTTACGTCGGCTGACCTAGGGATCGTAGCTCGGAGTGTCGTAGGTCAGGCCTGCAACGTTCACTGTTATGTTTAAGTGATTTCATTTAATTAGTTAATTATTTATGGGTTTAACTAGGTGTTAAGTGGTGGTTAGTTAAAATAGGTAAATGACTAGATAAACTACCCTAAGCCAAAACCCAACTTAACACCTCAATTTTCCAAAACTTAAATTACTCTTCCTTCTCTTTACTTTCTGTCTCCCAAGGAAGACTCCACAAACAACCAAGGTATAGGGGATCTAGGGCTTCAAGAAGATCAATTTTCTCGATCAATATTCAAGGAAAATCAAGGTATTGGAACCTTTCACCTTTGGGATTCCTTTCCCTAAAGTGTTCTTTTGAAATTCGTTTCAAAAAGATGATTTTCATATGAGTTTCTATTTAATCCGAATTTGATCTTCAAAATTGTATTTTTATAGGTTACATTGATTATTATGCTTTAATTATGATGTATTATGATTCAATTATGCTAGTTCTTGATGACTTAACCTAGTATGTGGAATTGATCATGAATGACCCTAATTCCCTAACCCTAGGTGATGAACTTATGTTGAATTTATTGGTGTTGATGCAATTGACTTTATTATTGTGTTAATTACTATTGTTTGATGATATTAAACCTATTTATTGATGATTTTTTTGGTTAAGGGTAAGACCAATTATGCTGGCTTTTGAAGGAGAATTGACAAGACTTAATGATCTTGATCATTTACTTCGATTGTTATGGGTACTTGATGATGCAGTTCAATTGAAGTATGCCTTGTGAATTGCTTATGTAGGTGTTGGTATGATAATGAAATTGGGATATTGATTATGTGATTGTGATATTATTTTTAAGATGAAATGACATAAGGTTTGTTATGAACTACCTATGTGCCTTATTATGACATGATGATCATAATGTGTTAATTCACATATGAGGGTTGTTTTGAAAGGATGTTCTTATAAAATTATTACTGAGATTATATTTCTATCGTTCGTATGTGCCATAAAATTAGAACTCTATTATATATAATATATTATATATTATATATATATATATATATATATATACTAATATATATATATATATAGATTAGTCTAAGTGAGAGGTCTATGGAAACTTTTTATATATAGTTTATGAAAACATTTAAAAATTTTCTGAATTTATAACCTATGATATGTTGAGAATTCTAAGAGGCTAGCTAGTTCCCTTCGAGGAGACGATTGCCAGTACGTCTAGGAGGATGCCCCCCGATTGTGACCAAACTTGGTATAATACGAGGTTGAATATATTCGGAATCGATGTCTTAGTAAACTACGTGTATGTAGATTCTTTTACATAATTGTGAAGTGTGCACACTTATGAATGAATGACTGTGATGCTTAGGAGATTCTTATCTTCTTGTAGTCCTATGTCGTATCTCTAGATTCTACATCATGTGTTATTTTCACCTAAACCTTTAATTATGGTAATAGGTATGAATACTATAAGAGCAGCCACAAGAAGGGCCGAAGAAGGGATTATTAATGTAGAATCTCCTCCTCAAGACAACCAAGCTCCTCTACAAGGCCATCAAGTGCCTTCACTTGACCAAGTTCATATGGGTGATCAAGTTTCGGTTGCTCCTCCACTATGGAGAGATAAGGTTGGCTTTTCTAAATTTGGCTCAAGCCATGACTTCTAAATCTAATGGAATGACTTCTCAAGTTAAAGCCATGATGACTCAAGTGAATCTAGAAGTTGGACCTCGTATGCCTCATCATGATAGCATTATGGCTTCTCATTTGAGAAATTTACTAGGATGAACCCTCCTATGTTCTTCGGGTCAAGAGTGGATGAAGACCCCCAAGACTTTCTTGATGAGGTCTACTAGATCTTATTTTATATATGTGTGACTCTGAATAAAAAGACTGTGTTGGCCGACTATCAACTCAAAGATGTGGTGAAAACTTGGTACACTCAAACAAGGGACAATAGGGCACTTAGACATGGTCCGTTGACTAGGGTGATTGTCAAATAGGCCTGCCTTGACAGATCTTTCCTAGAGAGTTGAGGGAAACTATGGTGTAAGAGTTCAACAACATTCCTCAAGGAGGTATGAGTGTGATTTATTACTCCTTAAAGTTCACTAGATTGTCCTAGTATGTTCCATCCGTAGTGTCTAACCATAGGGATGAGATGAGTCGTTTCCTAAAGCGAGTATCTGAGGAATTGGTGGAATAATGTCGTTCGACTATGCTTCATGATAATATGAATATCCCCTGTCTTATAGTTCATGCTCAACAAGTGGAAGAAATTAGACTGAAGAGAAAGAATAGAGAGGCCAAGAGGGACAAAGCTTAAGAAGGTGGTTATTCAAAGGGGAGATTAGAAATCAAGACAAGCCTAGCATCAAGAAGAGGTTTTTAAATCAAGTTCCCTAAGGCTAGTGATGATAGTGTGTCTAACCCTAAGTCTCAAAAGGGAAGAGTTACTAGTTCACCAAGCAAAAAGCCTACCAGTGGAAAGTGTAGCAAGGAAAGTTGGGGTGAGTGCCTAGTTGGGAAGGAAATTTGCTTTGGGTATGACAAGAATGCTCACAAGGTTATAGATATTCCTAATGTGAAGGGACAAGAAAAGGGGAGTGACAATCAAGTGGTTACAATGTTGATGCTCTGAAAAAAAATCGCTTTTATTCTCTCTCCTAGAGGGGTGAACAAGAGAGTTCTCCCTACGTGGTGACAGGTATGTTACAAATCTTCTCTATCGATGTTTATGCCTTACTTGATCCGGGTGATACCTTGTATTTTGGTAATCCTTTGGTAGCTCAAAATTTTGATAGTTTGCCTTATATCTTAAATGAACCTTTTATGGTGTCTATCCCGATGGGTGAGTCGGTGGTTGAAAAAAGGGTATATAGAAATTGTCGTGTACTATTGCCAATCGAGTTACTCATGTTGACTTCGTAGAACTTGATATAGTTGATTTTGATATCATTTTGGGAATGGATTGGTTGCATGTTTTTTTTGCTTCCATTGATTGTAGAACTAGAGTTGTCATGTTCAATTTTTTGAATGTACCCGTCTTAGTGTGGAAGAGAGAAATTCTATTCCTAGAGGTCGTATCATTTCTTGTCTAAAGGCTTGAAAGATTATCTCTAAAGGGTGTTTATACCATATTGTAAGAGTCAAAGATTTAGACTCCGAGAACCTTCTATTGAATTGGTCCCCATAGTGAGGGAATTTCCACAGCTCTTTCCTAATGATCTTCCAATAATTCCATCCTAATGGGAAATTGATTTTGGTATGACTTGCTACCGGATACGAATCCCATTTCAATTCCTCCTTATCAGATGGTTCCGGTCAAATAAAAAGAGATGAAGGCTCAACTCAAAGACTTACTAGAAAAAGGCTTCATTCATCCTAGAATTTCTCCATGGGGTGCCCCGATAATGGTTATAAAAAATAAGGATGAGTCACTTAGGATGTGTATTGATTACCGTAAACTCAATAAAGTTACCTTTAAGAACAAGTATTCTCTCCCTCAGATTTAGGACTTGTTTGATCAACTCTAATGGGCAAGATACTTTTCTAAGATTGAGTTGAGGTCGGGTTATCACCAACTTAGTGTGAGAGGTGAATATATCCCCAAAACAACTTTCCGAACTAGGGATAGTCACTATGAGTTCCTAGTCATGTCATTTTGGTTGACATATGCCACGATGCTTTTATGGACCTAATGATCAGGGTGTTTCGAAATTACCTAGATTCATTTGTCATTGGCTTCATTGACAACATTTTGGTACATTCCAAGAATGAGGGGGGATCATAAAGAAGGGTTGTTGGGGGGGGGGGGGGGTGGTGGGGGGGGGGGGGGGGGGGGGTTTTTTTCTTGGCATTTGAGGGTGGTTTTTCAAGTGGTTAAAGAACACCAACTATTTTCTAAGTATAGAAAGTGTGAGTTTTTGTTGAGTTCGGTTGTGTTTCTTAGTCATATCATCTCTAATGAGGGTGTAGAGGTTGATTTGAGAAAAATAGAAGCAGTGAAAATTTTTCCTAAACCATTGGCTCCGACCAATAGTAGAAGTTTCTTAGGTCTAGCCGTGTACTACAGAAGGTTTGTCGAGGGGTTTGCATCTATTGCATCTCCTTTTGACAAATTTTACTCAAAAGAATGGGACGTTTGAGTGGTCGAAGGCTTGTGAAACAAACTTCTAAGTGTTGAAATATATACGGTGTTTACCTTACCGAAGCGTACCAAGGGTTTTGTGGTATATTGTGATTCTTCTAAAAAAATTTTGGGTTGTGTCCTTATGCAACATGGTAAGGTTATAGCTTAAGCCTCTAGGGAACTCAAGGTTCATGAGAAGAACTACCCAATTCATGATCTTGAGTTAAACGTCCATGGTGTTGGCCTTGAAAATATAAAGGCATTACTTATATGGTGCTCATGTGCATGTGCATACCGACCATAAGAGTCTTCAATATGTGTTTACTCAAAAGGAGTTGAATCTTCGACAACGAAAGTGGTTAGAATTTCTTAAAGATTACGACATGAGCATTCTCTATCATCCCCACAAAGCCATTGCGGTTGCGGATGGTCTTAGTCGTATGAACATGGGTAGTGTTTCTCCTATAGAAGAATCCAAGAAAGACCTAGTGAAAGATGTTCATAGGTTTGCTTGTTTTGGTGTTAGATCGGAAAATTCTCTGAATGGTTGCTTTGTGGTGCATAATAACTTCGAGTCATTTTTGGTGGTTGAGGTGAAGTCTAAGCAACACCTTGATCTATTATTGATGGAGTTAAAATAATCAGTTCTTGGTAAGCCTAATGAGTCATTCTCCTTTGGGGGGATGGTGTTTTGAGGTATAAAGAGAGGTTTTGTGTACCCAATGTTGATAATTTGAGAAATTGGATTCTTGAGGAAGCTCATGGTTGGTTTTTTTGATTCATGTGGGTTTACTAAGATGTATCATGACCTTAGAGAAGTATTTTCGTGGGATGGCTTGAAATGGGACATTGCGTAGTATGTTGCTAAGTGTATGAATTGCCAACAAGTGAAAGCCGAGCACAAAAAGCCAAGTATCTTACTTTAAGGTATACAAGTTCCTACTTGGAAGTGGGAAGACATTAATGTACACTTTGTAGTGGGTTTGCCTCGGATTAGAAGGCAAAATGACTTTATATGGGTGGTAGTGGATAGATTGACAAAATTCAATTTCTCCCCGTTAAGTCTACTTACTCGGCAGAGGATTATGCAAGGATCTATAGAGATGAGATTGTCAGTAGTCATCGTATTGCGTTATAAATCGTATCGGATAGGGGCACACAATCCACATAAAGATTTTGGAGATCATTTCAAAAAGGGTTGGGTACACGAGGAAAGTTAAGAACCGCTTTTCATCCCCAAATGCATGGTCAATCAGAACACACCATTCAAACTCTTTAAGATATGCTTAGAGCTTGTGTAATAGATTTCAAGAAAAATTGTGATGAACACTTGCCTTTGGTTGAGTTTTATTATTACAATAGTTATCGTTCAACTATATCTGTGGCTCTGTTTGAGGCCTTGTATGGCAGGACATGTATATATTCGATTGGATGGTTTGAGGTTTGTGAGTCTTCACTTTTTGGTTCCGAATTAGTCTATGATGCTTTGAATAAAGTACAATTCATAACAGAGATCGAATTCGAAAAAGGTGATAAGGTGTATGTGAATATTTTACCCATGAAAGGGGTGATGCGATTTGGCAAGAAAGAGAAGTTAAATCCTCGCTCTGTGGGACCGTATGAAATTTTGCAAAGGGTAGGCAATGTGGCATATAAGTTGAGAGTACCTAGTGAGCTAGTTTCGGTTCACCTGGTATTCCATGTCTCAATGTTTAAGAAGTGCATCGGTGACCTCGAGTCCATTCTTCCTATTGAAGGTCTAGGAGTGGATTAGAACCTCTCTTATGAAGAGGTTCTAGTGGAAATCCTTGATCGACAAATGAAGAAGTTGAGGAACAAAGAGGTGGCCTCGGTAAAGGTTCTATGGAGAACCCACATAGTTTAGGGAGTAATATGGGAGGCTGAGGACAACTGATGTCCCATTACCCTCATATTTTTTCTAACTAAGGTTAGTTATTTCTCTTAATAATGAATATAGTGAGTAAATTTTAATTTGAATTGTTTTGAAAAGATATGCAAATTTGTTGTATAAGGTTTTGCTAAAATAAATCTTCATGAGAAAATGCTCTTTTAATTAACTTGCATTTATTGGTGTATCTTGGTATGTTGTTGCCCTTTTGAAATTTTATTGAGCATGTTGATATGATTTTATTGGAAATTTTTGTATATGTGACTCTATATGTTGTGTTGAGCTCATGTTGTTGTTGAGAAGGAAATTTCTCACAATTGTGATGATTAAGCTCTTATATGTCGTAGTTGATGATTTGGAGTTGCTTTGAGTAAATTCCATGTTGTTATGTTGAATTCAGTTGTAAATCATGTTTTAATATGTTGTTGTTGTTTGGGATGCTAGTATTGATTCTATCCTTTCTCTATAAAATATTTTAGGGACATTCGGGGACAAATGTTCCTCGGAATTCGGGGGGGGATGTAACACTCCAAAAGTCCAAAACTTAATCTAGAGCCTATCATGATTTTCTAAGGCTTGTAACATTGTTTTAAGGTCAAAAATAATATTTATCAACCATTTAGGAACTTTAGAGTCAAAACGTCAAGAAAGCTCCATTACGTCAAGAGACTAATGAAAGAGGTGCTAGTGTTCCTTAGCCTATTTCACAATGTTTTAGGAGTCGAAATTTGATGGAATTCGGTGGAAAGTTGTTAAAATGTAGTAGAGTGTGTTTAGGGTAAAAAAATCCAGGTACGACTCCTCCAGGACCAACCTAAGTGTCCTTGAAGAGGACCCTTCCATTTAGGCTAAAAAGTTGTCACTAGACAGTACCTACCTAGAGTTGTAGGCGACGCAGCCTAGCCTGAACGATGAGGTGTTGATGCCTCCGTCGACCAATAGTTATCCATTTTCTGAAAATGCCCAAAATGCATTCTCTCTGATCCAAACTACAAATGTGCAGGACTAATGGGGCAGGGCCCGTCGACTAAGGTCAGGGCTGCAATGTTTACTGTTAAGTTTAAGTGATTTCATTTAATTATTTAATTAGTTAGGGGTTTAATCAGGGGTTAAGGGGTGTTTGATTATGCTAGTTAAGTGACTAGATAAACTACCCTAAGCCATAATACAACTTAACACCTTACTTTTGCCAAACTCTAATTATTCTCTTTCACTCTAGATTCTCTCTCCCAAGTAAGACTCGATAGAATACCAAGGTCTAAGGGTTCTAGGTCTTCAATAATATCAATTTTCTCCATCAATATTCACAGAAAATCAAGGTATGGGAACATTTCACCTTTGGTATTCCTTTCCCTAAAGGGTTCTTCTGAAATTCGTTTCAAAAAGATGATTTTCATATGCGTTTCTCTCTAATCCGAATTTGATCTTTTGAACTATATTGTTTATATTTTCCATTTATTATTATGCTTTGATTATGATTCAAGTAATGTAGTTCTTTATGAGTTAACCTAGTATGTGGAATATATCATGAATGACCTTAATTCCCAAAACCTAGGTGATGAACTCATTTTGCATTGATTAGTGTTGATGCAATTGGATTTATTATTGTGTTAATAAATATTGTTTGATGATACTAGACCTATTGATGGATGAATTTTTTGGTTGAAGGTATGACCAATTATGATGGCTTTTGAAGAAGAATTGGTAAGACTTTGTGATCTTGATCCTTTACTTCGATTGTGATGGCATGTACTTGATGATGTTGTTCAATTGAAGTATGCCTTTTGAATTGATTAGGTAGGTGTTGGTATGATGCTGAAATTGGAATGTTTTGATTATGAGATTATGTTTAAGATGAAATGATATAAGGTTTTTTATGAACTACCTATATGACTTATTATGACATGATGATGATAATGTGTTAATCTCACATATGAGGGTTGTAGTGAAAGGATGTTTTCATGCAAGTTTTATAGAGATAATGACTATAAATATACAAGGGATAAGTTTCGTATGACCTAAACCAATTTATTTTTTTTAAAAGGTGACATATAGACATTTCAAAAAGGGAATTTAGCTTAGCACCGAGTGAACTGGTAGTGAGGAGTGTCCCTTGCAAAATAGGTAAGGTAGGTTCACTATTGTACTCATGAGATAGAGTTTACAGTGCCAATGGAATAAAGAGGGTCTCACACATGTCTCCTAGTTCTTGAACTATGTTGCCTCCATAATAATACTAGCTAGTGGATCTACCTAGATGCTACTTTCATGTTTTGGTTCTACTTTGACAAGTAGACCACCTTCTTTCGGTGTAGGGTTTTCATGACACCAGATTCCACATTTAGCTCTTGTGGTCTATGTCGGTTAAGGCAAGTGTTCCTGAAAAAATTAAAATGAATGAATAAATGTAGACTTTGATTAGGATGACTTGAGGGGTCTACTTAGGATAGGTAGGGGTATGGGACCCTATCTAGACATTGCACAAGTTAAATATAAAGGGAGTCCTACGAGATGGTCTTGAGTATGATGCTATTAAGAAATACATGATATTGACTTTATATGATTCATGATGATGATGGTTATATTAATAAACATGATGTTGGTCTAAAATGTTACATGTGGTAATGACTCTCTATGATGATGTATATTTTGTATCAAATCATTATTTATGATCTCCTATCTCATTTACTTGGTTGTGTGGGGTTATGGGACAACACATAAGCATTGCACTTGTAGGCTTGGGGATGGGATTGTTGATAAGGTTTTTGGTATGCTTATGTTGATATGAACTATTTCACTTATTAGGTTGATATGGTTCTTATGTTGTGTTATATTGAGTATGAACATGAATTGTGTTATTGTGATCCTTATATTGTATATGATCTCTTATATGTGAATTAAAGGTTTCAATTAACTTATCATATTTTCTAAAGTAAATGTCCCTTTCTCATGCATTCCTTGAAATGTTTTATCTGCATGTTTTCAAACTTAGTACAAGTGAAGTACTAACCCATTTTCTATGTTTCTACAATTATGTAAGGTCCTTCCGTTGAGCTTATAGAAGTCCATGGAAGAGTACTTGGATTATCATTCTCTAAGTTCGGTAGGTCCTCAGAGGACGATGCCACTATCAAGTTGTTGATGTTGTTCTAGTTATATGACTTTTAGTTCTTTCTCTTTCATTTCATTTGAAGACTATTGTTGTATGAGCCTAAATGAGGCTTCTTGTTATAATGAAGTATGGGATATGCCTAAATGATGTACTCATTCTAGATGGTTTATATATAAGACTTTTCCTAGACTTCCTATGATATTACATTGCTATATTACATATGTGCCATAAAAGTAGAAGCCTATGTAAGCTTTTTATGTGAGGAGTTTAAGTAAACTCCCTATGTATGTATATTATGTGTAATTAAGAGGTCTACGTAATCCTCCTTATATAGATGTATATAAGAAGTTTTAAATTTTCCATATTTATAACCTATGATATGTTATGATGAATGCTAAGAAGCTAGTCTAAGTCATTTTCTAGGACGCCGACACCAATTACGTCTAGGGGTGCTCCTCGGATGTGACAAACTTTGTATCAGAGCATGAGGTTGAATATCTTTAGAATCGTGTCTCACTAAGCCATGTCTATGTAAATTTGTATTCATAATTGTGAAGTGCGCCACACTTATGAATGAGAGACTATGTGATGCTTAGGAAATTCTCATCTTCTTGTACTCCTATGTCGTTCCTCTAGAGTCTAATTTATGTGTTCTTTTCACCTATACCTTTAATTGTGGTTATATGTATGAATACTATAAGGGCAGCCGCAAGAAGTGACGAAGAAGGGATTGTTTATGCGGGAGATCCTCCTCAAGACAACCAAGCTCCTCCGCAAGGCAAGCAAGTGCCTCCACTTGAGAAAGTTCCTATGGGTGATCAAGTTCGTGTTTCTCCTCCACCGATGATGGATGGAGAGAGAAGGTCGGATTTTTTCAATTTGGCTCATGCCATGACTTCTCAAGATAATGCCGTCACTTCTCAAGTTCAAGCCATGACGGCTCAAGTGAATTAGGAATTTGGACCTCGTATGCCTCATCATGCTAGCACTATGGCTTCTCGTTTGAGAGATTTACTAGGATGAACCCTCCTATGTTCTTCAGGTCAAGAGTGGATGAAGACCCCAAAGACTTTCTTGATGATGTTTACAATATCTTATTTGATATGGGTGTGACTCCAATAAAAAGACCGAGTTGGCAGCCTATCAAATCAAAGATGTGGCACAAACTTGGTACACTCAAAGAAGGTACAATAGGGCACCAAGAGGTGTTCTGGTGACTTGGGAGATCTTTGAAAGGGCCTTTCTTGGTAGGTTCTTTCCTAGAGAGTTGAGGGAAGCTAAGGTGGAAGAATTCAACAACCTTCATCAAGGAGGTATGAGTGTGCTTGATGACTCCTTAAAGTTTACTAAATTGTCCAAGTATGTTCCATCCTTGGTGTCTAACTGAAGGGATGAGATGAATCGTTACCTTAGAGAAGTGTCTGAGGACATGCTGGAAGAAGGTCGTTCAGCTAGGATTCATGATAATGAGAATATCTCTCGTCTCATGGTTCTTGCAAAAAAAATGGAAGAAAGTAGACTAAGGAGGAAGAATAGAGAGGCCAAGAGGGCCAAAACTTATGAAGGTGGTTCTTAAAAGGGGAGATTGGAAATTCAAGAGAAGCCTGGATTCAATAAAAGGTTTTCTAATCAAGTTCCTTCTAAATTCCCTAAGGTTCGTTATGATAGGGTGTCTAGCCCTAAGTCTCAAAAGGGAAGAGGTAATAGTTCACCAAGCAAGAAGCCTACTATGTAAAGTGTGGCAAGAAACATAGGGGTGAGTGCCTAGTTCAGACGAAAAATTTCTTTGGGTGTGACAAGAGTGGTCACAAGGTTAGACATTTTCCTAATATTGAGGGCAAGACAATGGCAGTGGACAGTAAAGTGGTTCTAACGTTGATGCTCCGAAGAAGAATAACTTTTTTTCTCTCCGCTCTAGGGTGAACAAGAGAGTTCTCCCGACGTGATGACTGGTATGCTACAAGTCTTCTCTATTGATATTTATGTTTTAGTTGATCCGGGTAATACCTTGTATTTTGTTATTCTTTTATATTTTTATCGATATCTTAAATGAACCTCTTATGGTGTCTATACCGGTGGGTGATTAGGTGGTTGCAAAAAGGGTATATAGAAATTGTTCTATAATGTTTCCCAATAGAGTTATTGATGTTGAATTCGTAGAACTTGATATGGATGATTTTGATATCATTTTGGGAATGGATTTGTTGTATGCTTGTATTGCTTCCATTGATTTTAGAACTAAAGTTGTCAAGTTCAATTTTCCTAATGAACTCGTCTTAGAGTGGAAGGGGGGAAATTCTATTCCTAGTGGTCGTATCATTTCTTGTCTAAAGGCTTGTAAGATAATCTCGGAAGGGTGTTTATACCATATTGTAAGAGTCAAATATTTAGACTCCAAAAATTTTCCTATTGAATTGGTCCCCGTAGTGAGGGAATTTCCATAGGTCTTTCATATTGATCATTCCGGAATCCCTCCTAAATGGGAAATTGGTTTTGGTATTTACTAGCTACCGGATATGAATCCCATTTCAATTTCTCCTTATCGGATGACTCCGGATGAATTGAAAGATTTGAAGGCTAAAATCAAATACTTACTAGACAAAGTCTTCATTTGTCCTAGTATTTCTCCATGGTGTGCCCCGGTATTGTTTGTGAAAAACAAGGATGGGTCACTTAGTATATATATTGATTACCGTCAACTCAATAAAGTCACCATTGAGAACATGTACCCTCTCCCTCGATTAATGACTTCCTTGATCAACTCCCAAGGGCAAGCTACTTTTATAAGATTGATTTGAGGTCGGGTTATCACCAACTTAGGATAAGAGGTGAAGTTATCCACAAAATGGCTTTCCAATGTAGATATGGTCACTATGAGTTCCTAGTCATGTAATTTGGGTTAACGAATGCCCCAAAGGATTTTATGGACCTAATGAATAGAGTGTTTCCAAAACACCCAGATTTATTTGTCATTGTATTCATGGACGACATCTTGCTATATACGAAGAATTAGGGTGAGCATAAGGACCATTTGAGGGTAGTTTTACAAGTCCTTAAGGAACACCAACTGTTTTCCAAGTATATTAAGTGTGAGTTTTTGTTGTGGTCAGTTATTTTTCTTGGTCATATCATCTCTAGTGAGGGTGTAAAGGTTGATTCGAAAAAAATGGAAGTGGTGAAAAATTTTCTTAGCCCATTGGCTCCAACCAATGTAAGAAGTTTCTTGGGTCTAGCCTGGTACTATAGAAGGTTTGTCGATGGGTTTAAGTGTATTGCATATCCTTTGAAAAATTTGACCAAAAAGAATATGAAGTTTGAGTGGTCGGAGGCTTATGAAATAATCATCCAACTGTTTAAAGATAGGCTTACCTCCGCTCTGGTGTTGACCTTTCCGGAAGGTTGATATACCGTGGTTTCACGGTAATTTTAATGCTTTTTCCTTAAGTTTAGTGTGTCCAAAATCCTTTTTGTATTAATTTTTATATAAGTTTCTCTTTATTTATAGGAAATCTGTCTAAAAGATGAATGTGGAGGTTTTTGAGTAAGAAATGCAGAAAAGTACCATCTACGGAGCTTGTGACGGTCCGTAGGTGGCATCGTAGTGAAGCTGTTGAAAGAAGATGGGGAATTCTGACCAAGTGTGGGGTTACGGAGTTCATGACGGACTGTCGTAGCCGTGACTGTCCATCCTGCTAGTTCGTCCTGAAGATCAGAAAAGTAGTCCCAGTACCCAAATTCCAAGAGTTCAAGTGTTATGGAACAGAGACCTTCGACGGACCGTTGTGACTGTGATGATCCGTCATACCTGCTATCGAGGGTAACTGATATACCGTGGTTTCACAGTATTATTAATACTTTTTCCTTAAGTTTAGTGTGTCCAAAAGCCTTTTTGTGATAATTTTTATATAAGTTTCTCCTTATTTGCAGGAAATTTGTTCAAATATGTATGCGGAGGTTTTTGAGCGAAGAAATGCAGAAGAGACCACCTACGGAGCTTGTGACGGTCCGTCATGCCTGTGACGGTCCATAGGTGGCAGCGTAGTGCAGTTGCTGAAGGAAGATGGAGAAGTCTGACCAAGTGTGGGGTTACGGAAAGCGTGACGGACCGTCGTATCCATGATGGCCCATCCTTCAGGTTCGTCATGAAGATCACAGAAGTAGCCCCAGTACCCATATTCCAAGAGTTTAAGTGTTTTGGAACGAAGACCCTCGACGGACCATTGTGGTCGTAACGATCCGTCATATCTGCCGTCGAGGGTAATGAAGAAAGCAACAGAAGAAAATTACACAAGTATGGGACGACGCAATCCATTACGGCCCGTCGTGACCACGACGATCCGTCGCGAGGTCCATCGACCCAGCCGCGTTTTGACAAATTTCCAGCAAATAGAGTCCTTGTTTAATTAGGTTTTTATTTTCTATAAATAGTTTGAAAACCCTCATTTTTGACAGGAGAAGCGGATTATTAGTTAGACTCTGTATTATTAGTAGACCTTCGATTATTAGTTAGACTCTGGATCAAGTTTAGACCTTTGAATATTGTTAGATTCTGGAGATTCTTTGAATTGCTTGTTGGTGATTTTTTTGATTAATCAAGCAAACATTCGGATTTTACTCTTTCTCATTGAAGTAAGTACATGAATTCTTATATCATATATTTGAATATTGTGATTATGACTATGGGTGACTAAACTCCATATCTAGGGTTGTGGGAACTATAGGCTAATTATGAGGTAAAACCTAACTAAAATAACATTCTAGAATAGTGTCTTGCATGTTTGAGTAATTATTTCTTGTTTAGAAAGAAGTCTTTTTAACGGATATCATGACCAACGTTAGAACTCTCCAATGATACTTCCGGACTAAGGAGGGTCATAATAGGAAAAGAATTATAAACATAGATTTAGTGGTATTTACTATCTAATAGGCGGAGTATTTATTGGTAAGAGGAATCGGTAATAACTAGTCGCAACATATCGAAATACGATGCTTAATTGAGGTAACAGATAAGGGTTAGGGATAAAAACACACGTGCGTACCAAGGTGCGGAGGAGTAGTGACATTTTCTAGATGCGTGACCCAAAGATTTAGAATACCATACACTTATCACTTTGCATGCAAGCTCTAGGAAAGAATTGTTATAGTTAGAATATCAAGTTATGAACCTGTGGGGAACAGGTAAACCCTAGTTTACTTTATAATTGATTGATTTAAACCCAACAGTAAAAGATGTTAAGTGTCTCTGCAATTGCGTTAGTTATTTTCATTATTTTAGAATCGAAAACCCCCCTTTTATTATTTTTGCTTTCCAAGGAAGTAATTCGAGCCGAACAATAGTAAAAATAGGTTAAAGTTAAGTCTAAACTATTTTACTCGTCCGGGACGATCCCAACTCACTAGTTGGGTTATTTACTTGACACGGCCCGCTTTACTTCTATTGAGAAGTGAAGTTTGAGCGTATTAGTAAGGAAGAGAAGAGCAGAAGAATTTGCCAAAAGTATGGGATGACGGTTGGTGATTTTTCGATGATCAAGTAAATTTGGATTTTATTCTTTCTATGAAAGTAAGTGCATGATTCTATATCTATATATGAAAATATTGTGATAGACTGATGGCTAACTAAACTCCATAACTAGGGTGATCGGAAACGACACAGAATAATGAAGGTTAAAAATCTAATAAAATAACAATTCTGAAAGTCTTGCACAGTATTGATAATTATTTCGCTTGTGATTGAAAGTCTTTTTAACGGTGGCCAACATAGAACTCGCCTAATGTACTTGCGGACCAAGGAGGTAGATAATAGTAAAGAATTATCAACATAGAATTGAGTGTATTACTATCTAATAGGGCTAGTATGATTGGGTACGAGGGAAGAAACTTAGTCAATATCGAAAACATATGCTAATATGAGGTAACGGTAAGGGTTGAGTATAGCAACACACGTAGAAACACCAAGGTGCGGGTGAAATTTTCTAGATGTCGGACCCAAGGATTTAGAAATACAAACTTATCACATTACATGCAGATACTAGGGAAAGAATTGGTACGTTAGAATTAGCAAGATTAGGAAACCGTGGGGGGGAAACGTTAACCCGAGTTACTTTATTAAGTGATTTTAAACTTCAAACATTTGAATCTGTGTTAGTTTGTACTTTGATTTAGCTAATTATGTTCATTCAGTAGAATAAAAACCCCCTTTATGTCTTTGTTTTCCAATTATATGATTGACTAAATAGTAGTAGAATAGCATTAGAAGTACGGTATGAACTATTTCATTCGTGGGAACGATCCTAATTCATAGTTGGATTCTTTACTGATCACGATCGCTTACTTCTATTGAGAAATAAACTTTGAGTATATCAAATTTGGCACCGCTGCTGGGGGGAAAGTAGCTTTTAGTTAACTTAAACTTGAGTACTATAGTTTAGTCACTATTTTCTTGATTTTACTTTGTTTTATTGTTTTGCTTCTCTGCAGAACATCTTCCTGTATGCAAAAAGACGGAGAGGAAGAGAACCCTTTATTTCATACGATCAAGAATTAGAGCGTACACTACGGCAAACATGTGAATCGAAAACTGAGTATTAGTAATGATGATGACCAAACCAGACCATCCAGCTCCGGTTGAGGTTCATGGTCAGTTGTTACCCGATGCTCCGGGTGTGAAACCAACAGAGGGGACAAAAACCCTGCTCCACGACCCCAAGAATATAGAGAGCTATGACAATATAGCAAACTGATGGGCCACTGGATTGCCCCTCTAACACCAGGCACACCTTGTGGTAACGTAGCCTTTGATTGCAAATGCGTCACTGCCAGAGGTTTGTTTCAGGCGACCTTCTGAGGATCCATATGCCCATATAGCAAGGTTAAGGGCAGTGTGTAAAAAGCTGTGTAGGGATGGCCTAACTTGGACTTCGATGTTAAGAGGTCTAAGAGTGTTTCATCTCTCACTGAGGGAGAGGGCTGCTATTGGGTCACTGAGCTTCCTTGCAACTCAATTTTCACTTGGGAACCAACTAAGGGACGTTTTTTAGCACTACTACCATGTCTCAAAGAAAACTAAACCACAAGATAGAGTGAACAACTTTGTGGCACTCCCAGGAGCGTCAGTTATAGTATCTAAGGACGATTCACCTTCCATTTTGAGAGTTCCCCAATTTGTCGTATAGATGATGGTCACTGAAGACAAATAATCTATCGGGTTTACAGGATGATAATAATAAAGCGGTGTTGGATATATAGGTGTGGTTCTTATGGGAGTGTCTTTGCAGATATTGCTGAAAAGGTTAGAGAAAAATCTCCCGAAACAAAAAAGCTGGGAGACTAGGATAGTCAGATACTGGATAAAATAACCTTCGCAATGCAATCACTCACAACACAGCCAAGATGAGATTCGTGACGAGATGCTCAGATGAGAAACTGAGCTTTGGGTTGGTATTTAAAAAACATGTCACTGGGTGCGGAAAAGATAAAGCAATCAAATATTGTCGAAACCATACGCACCAAATGATGACTGCTATTTGAGAGGATTCCTATCGGTAAATGAGTCAGACAGGGGGTTTCCGACCTAGTGCCCACGGCTCTAATCAGGAGAATTAGAATGTCACCTAGGTCAAGGGAACCAAGGTAGGATCTATGGTAACTATAACTGGAGGTTCATTATGTTCAGAAGGAAATTAAACCGCGACAAACAACTTCATAGGGGTACAATATGGTAATAGAAATGAAGGAATGGGCCCTCATGTCCCTCCTCAAAATTGTGAAGTTACTCCTAGGGATGGTGGAGATCGTATGGCGTGAGTTGTAGTGAGGATATGTTGCAAAAAAATGAGGGGAGGTTCGATGCGAATGATGAGACACATTAAAGAGTTAAGGCAGTTGATAGCGGTAGTGGGCAGAAGTCGATTACACATGCATATCGATAAGCGATTGAGTGAAATGGACTAATTATTTACAACTGTGAACCACACGGAAAAACGGGCAATCTTCCTAGAAACACTGTCCAAAATCAGAAAAAAAATGATGTACAGTGTATGGCATCACTATCGGCGGGTGGTAAGCAAAAACCATTGACCCACTCTGTCGTCTAATGAGGAAAAGGTGAGAAGGATATGATAAGGTGTAGAGGGTAGGGTGAATGAATTGAAGCAGAAGATAGATCTGGAAAGATGCGAAGTGCCCTATAAAGGAATTCCCATAACTAGACCACCACCCTTTTCCGCAGAGATAGTGAAAAAGACCGAGGATGGTAAATATCGTTGTTTGATTAACAATGTTGAAACAGCTTTCTATCAAGTCCCTTAGTAGAAGCTCTAGACAAATGCCCCGGTTGAGCCAAGTTTATGAAAGATCTGGTTACAAATAAAAGATTGGTCACTTTCGAGGTGATGATAAAATGACAACATTATTAGTTCTTGCTACAACATCTCTGTAAAAAGAAAGAAGACAAGGTGGGTTCACTATTCTTGTATAGTTGTTCATTACATTTTGCAAAAAGCATATGTGATTTGGGGGCAAGCAGAAATTCTTATGCCCCCTCAATATTTACAAGATTGGGTTTGGGTGACCCAAAGCTCACTGTGTGCGGCTAATGATGGCCGATCGAACACGTGAAAAGGCCTGTAGGGGTATTACTCCACGAGGTGCTAGAAAAGTGGAGTCGTTCATATTTTGGGCAGATTTTGTTTTATTCTTGATTCGAGAATATTCGATTTTGAAGTGGCCTAGTATTCTGGGAGGCCATCATTGCTACAAAAGGTTAGAACCTCTGTTGATATGAAAAGGGACAGAGAAAATTTTGGTTGAACAATGAAGAGCGGACCTTCAACATGTCGGTCCATGAGGCACAGTTGTGAGCCTCAAATCTGTATCGCTATACCCTACAAAGAAAATATGAAGAAAGATAATGACCTAAAAAACTAAAAAAGGAGTTTTGGTTGGGAATTTGATGCTTTTATACAGGTCTAGTTGCGCTGGCAAGGGCAAGCTAAAGTCCAAAAGGACTGGCCCTTATTTGATTACCCAAGGGATTCCCTATGGAGAAGTGAGTTAGAAACGAAGGGAGGGAGTGTGTGTTTTACGGTGAATGGAGAACGAATAAAACTCTATTTTGGACATAGAAATCGTGAAGGAAAGTGACTAGAGTCATACAATCTTGATGAAGGCTATATATCAAGTGTCCAGTCGGCCGATGTCTAAATGAGGCTCTAGTGGGAGGCAAACCCAGAGTACAGTAACTTATAGTTTTTTCTTTTTAGTAGTGGTAGCATTTTCTACTAATGGGTTTTAAATTTGCAGGCACATCACCAGGAAATTCTGCAGAAAATCACTCTGTAGCAGTCACTGACGGACCCATCGACGACCCGTCATGCATGTGACGGATCATCGCATGAATCCGTCGTGCCAGGTACGTCTTTCTGTTATTTTCAAAACTAGGGACACGCAACGGAACCAACGACGGACCATCACAACTACGTCTGACCATCGTCGGGGACTCTTCGCACCATTAATGAAGCATACCCAACCCGAACCAGCTAATTTTTTTTTATTTCTTAACATTTAAAAACCCCACCCCTTCATTTCACCCATTTCCTTCCCGAATCCCCATTTCCCTCCCTTTTCAACTGTCCAATTTCATACCTCTCTTCCCAAAATCCCCAATTCCTAAGATCATCTCTACTAGTCGGAGCCTGTGGTTATCTACTGATCACCAGTACCTTCCCGCTTGTTTTTCTCAAATTCTCAGGTATGTGCTCTCATTTATACCCATTTACTTACCATTTGTGTTTATCAATTAGTATTAGCCTAGTTCTTATGATGGGTTCATTCTTTAATACATATTCTGTCTAACGAGGTTGAGAATCTCAAATTTTCCTTGTTAAAACTCTAGAAATACGTCTTGCTTTAGCCTTGCTAGTTTACAGTTTTGGGTTAGACACATGTAGGTTAAAACACTTAAATTTCTAGTTGGGTCATAGGGGTGATTGTAGCATCCCCGTTCTGTCACTAATGAAATGAGACCCGATGATGGACCCTCGTACCCACGACGGACCGTACAGGTTCCCTCCAACTCCCAACCCCCACTGTCAAATTTCACCAGTGTCCACCACGGACACATGCGAGGACGTTGTCCACGACGGTCCGTCTTTGCCACAACGGTCTGGTTGATCAGAGACCATAGTCCTAGGGTCTCTCACTTTTCCTAAGTGTCCTATTACGGACATAACGATGACCGTCATACCTCGAGGTTCCCCCCATCCTGCACCAACCCTTATGGTTGTCAGATACCACATGTTTGAAGAGTCTCCACTTTTCAAGTGTCCTCTTACTGAACATCTACGACGGACCGTCATACCCTCAATCGTCCGTCTGCTAAACATCATGACGATCAGAGACCATCTCCTAAGGGCTCCATCCTTTTTCTAAGTGTCATACGACAGACATCGGGACGAGGACGTCTAATCAAACGGTTCCGTCACTGCTTATCATTAAAAATGTCAGAGACTTCTCAGGGTTTACACATAAAATTGTTTAAAGTAATTACATGACGACCCCATGACGGTCTTCGTACTCAACAATGATCCGTAACCATGGTCTGTCGGTTTTCACTTACTATAGATATGTCATTTACCATCTGACTCTTTTATTTATTGTGTGTCATTTTTCTTGTCTTGTTCTCTCCTTATAGTACTAATAGGTAAGTATTTTACAGGTACTATCTATTATGACACCAAAACAAAGATAGATCTACGGCAAGGGAGCAAATCGAAGTCTGTCGCCCCATCATTCCCGCTGCATTAGCTCTGAGGATTAGCGTGACCCCGGACGTACGGCCCCAGGCACTGCCACCCCATCCCTAGTGCACGTGCTGCAAGAGCCACACCCAAAAAGGTGGAATCCGGTGTCTGTAGTCACTTCCTCCATGTCTAATATGGAGCCGCAACTAACCGGCACACCTTATGGCAGCTCACTCTGAAGAAGGAGCGTCTGGATCTTAGGAGTTGTCGTGGTCGGAAAAGCCTCCGGATGTTTATGCTGAGGTCACTGCACCGCACAGCTCACAAATTCTGCCTCATCTGAGTGAGTCTGACAATTCTGAATCCAAAACCGGCTGGGCCTCAACGACTCGTGCTCTTCACACCCCGGTTGCGACCGCCCAATCGGTGAGTGACGATGGGCAGTATCAAATTTATTCAGACGCAAAGTTTCCGAATGACAAGGACTCATGACACGGGTACCTTCCAGTGGAGAGACGGGGTCCTTATGGGAAGTCTCCCGACTAAGCCAGAAGTCCCACAAATCGCCCTCACCAAACATCGACTGGAGTGGACAGGCATTCGTTGGGTCGTTTATGTGAAGAGTTGGTCCGAGAGTTCTTATCGCCTCCTACGTAGCCGGACTCTCAGATCACATATCTTTTTTTTTTTTGATAGGCGGCTTCCCCGCAAAACAGGCCCAGTTGGAGCATGTCCGAGGGTATGTGGCATTCAGGTTGTGGATATCTCCCTGCCTTGCCATCAGCCGGTATCTATATGGAGAGGATGTTGATGCGAACCGGACCCCCCTCTCACCGCCGAGTTTGACTACCGGGGGGAAAATTGTCAAAGATGGCCAATTAATACGTGAGCCATCGCTGAGGGAGAGGAGACCCCACGAGGTGGATTGTTTGTCCAATGCACTTTTTCTGTTGATGGAGAGGGTGCCTGACTGGTGTGACGGACCGCAAGGGAGTCAGCAAGAAGGCTAACCTGACCTTTATGCGGAAGTTCTTATGGGTGATAATCAGCATTGCCTTTCATCAACAACCGTGATAATATAATAAACATAGCTAGTGAAGTACTGATTGGCAGGGCGATTGATTGTGATAGCCAGGTTTAAGGTGGACTTTGCTACTTCTACAGGGGTCATGCACGAGAGGTTTCTTTTAAGGTCACAAAACTTACCTTCCCGTGCATGATATTTTCATCTATGCAAGTCCGCAGGGTGCTGCCTATCTCACATGATCAGGTCAAGACCACGTTGGGCACCTATTAATATCGGCCTCATCAGGAGAGGCAATGATTTGCTCCATGCTACGCAGGCCCGTAGCATAGGCAGCACGGTACGTAGGCTGCTTCCACTTAACACTACCGTGATCTATACCAGGGTAGTAGCAATACCACGAGCTCTCTCGCTCAGCCCTTTTCCATGCTCTGGGGCCATCTGCTAGGGTCCAGACTAGAGCAACCAGTGGCTTACACTTCTTGCATCACATCCATCCTTGGATGCAGAGGTCACTGCTGAGGAAAGAGCGCTTGAAGAGGAGAAGGGTCATCACTGAGCGGAAAGATCGGTGAGTTCATCAGCTCTTGGATGCTTGAGTTGTGGGTGCTTAGCCTAGCCATCCCCATCAGGTGGATGTGTCGAACCTTAAGGCTGAGGGGTCGAGAGTTTGTGCAGACATCGATTGATCTTAGAGGCTAGGGTGCCTGTGAGTCTGAGGCCCCTTCTGCATATCCCCAATGAGGGAACACAGTGATGCCAGCCTGATTCGCCACTTTTGAGATTCCGCCATCTATCCCTCGAGAGAATGCAAGAGTGAGGGTTTGAGAGGAGGAGGATTGAGGCTAGTAGAGCACGGAAGAAGGAGCGCCATGGGGGAGGTTGACCGATGGAGATAGCGGTGCTATGAGGAGGCGCGTCGGATGAGGGCAGTAGAGAGTAGATTTAGACTGCTCGGGCATCTAGCTCCAGAAATGGGAGATAGAGGGAGGCACTGCTGATAGTGATGTTTCTGCACGAGGACACTACTGAGGTGTCTAGATTACAGAGGTAGTGGGTTCGGGGAGGAAACGGTACCAACAGTTTGCTGATCGTCGGCGCTTTGCGCCCAAGGTTTGCTTGCACCTACACTCTCGTATTTCAATTTTTTTTAGCATTAGACACTTGCATGTCTTTTTTTGTGGGGGGGTGGGGTTAAATGGAAGTAAGTGCATGGAAGTTGAGAGCCAATTCACTATCCTCTTGTGGGGGTTTTATTGCCTGTGTTTCTTTTGCCCAAGAGATGATTATTTTTACAGTTGAACCGACATGTCTAAATCTTGTGCTAATAGTTTTAATTCTGAAGCATATTGGTAAATGATATCCTGATGAAATGAAAGGATGCCATGGACTAGGATAGGAATTAAAAATGTGTGGCTCTAAGCAGACAAGAGATACCCACTACATGACCCTAAGTCTAAAATCGAACTAGGTGTATAGATAATATGAAGAGTAAATAAGATGTCAAGTAAGTGTGAGAAAGATTTGATAGTCCACTATTGGTTGAGCTTAGAACTTGCCTGGTAGTCATGCTAAAAGTAGTTGTATGTAATAGACAATTAGGAAAGGATCATAGGCCCTTGTTCAATATAGCCCATTCTTATCTACATAAAGAAAAACCAAAGAACTTAACCTTATTTGATCAAATGATTTGAGCTTGAACTAGATCTTTCTTTTTCACCCCAACTGATCTTTTTTGAGAATAAGTGTTGCGCCCTGGTTTCCATCTTTGAACATTGTTGCACTCAGTTATGCCAAAAGCATAAGTGAGGGGGCTAATGCAGTGAACAACCTTTTTATGACCTGACCTAAATTTGGGGTATTGTTTACTTTGACTCAGGCAACGCATGAGTTGAGGTGGCTATTATGAAGAATGGTCTAGACAGGGGGTTTTTTAAAAGAACAAAGGAGAGAAAGAACAAAAGTAAAGTGACTCAAAATCAGTGAAATAAAAAAAAAAAAATACAAGATGAAAAGAGAGAGAGTCACTTAACACAAATGGAGAAAGAGGGGAAAATAGCCCAGAAGGTAAAAGATATGAGAAATTGGGTGAAATAAATGATTAAAAAGTGGATGTTTAGCCGATAGTCAAGGAGGGCAAAAGTCACTAAAGGTATACCTAATATACCTTACCTGATCCTGAGCTACGTTACAAGCTACGAAGCCTTCGTGATCCTAAGAGTGTATAGCAAAACTTAAAGAAGTGAAATAAGCAAGCTTATGGAAATATGTATGACTGAGTTGTGAATCTGTTTTGAGAGTGAGTGTTAAGACGTGTTGAAAAAGTAATTTCTCAACTAAACTCTCTTTGTGAAAAATAGGATTATTGTTGATGTGGTGTAAGGACATGTTGCAAACCGTAAATTTATCACTCGTGAGAAATGAAGAGGATAGGTGTTAATGCTGGTGAGGTCTGTGTCATGGTCTGATTCCACAAAATTTCAAGCCTAATAGTGAAGCATGCATAAATATGATGAGAAGGATGCGGGATGATAGCCAAATGAGTGCGAAATATAAAACATGGATTACTATGTACAAACATGTGTATTGAGTCATAGTGCGTCGCTTGAGGAAAAAACGCGAATTAAGTCAGAGTGTTGGATATACCGTGGTTTCACGGTATTTTTATGTTTTTCCTTAAGGTTAGAGTGTTCCAAAAGCCTTTGTATTAATTTTATGTAAGTTTCTCTTTATTTGCAGGAAATCTGCCCCTCTAAAAGATGAGCAGCGGAGGTTTTTGAGCAAGAAATGCAGAAAAGTACCACATACGAAGCTTGTGACAGTCCTCGTGCCTGTGACGGATCCATAGGTGGCATCATAGTTTGTAGTGAAGCTGACTGAAGAAAGATGGGGAAGTCGGAAGTCTGACCAAGTGTGGGTGACGTAATTATGACGGACGTTGTAGACATTACGGTCAGTGATGCGGTTTGTCATGAAGATCAGAATAGTTAGGCCCAGTACCCAAATTCAAAAACTTCAAGTTTGTATGGAATGGAAGAACCTTCGATGGGATCGTTGGCCTATACGACGATCCGTTATACCTTGGCCTCGAGGGGGGTAACGGAAGATAGCGCAGAGAATTGAATAAGTCTGGGACAACGGAGTCCATGACGCCGTGTACGTTGACCACGACATTTCCGTTGCAAGGTTAGTCGACCAAGCTGCATTTGAAATTTCCAGCAAATAGAGGTCCTTTTTGATTAAGTTTAGTTTTTTTTTATAAATAGTTACAAAAAACCATCGTTTTTGGGGTTAGACTCTTTGGTGATTATACTCTGTTATGTTTAGTCTTGTGAGGAGAAATTATTGGTGTTTACCTTGGTTTAGTAACTTTTCTTCTAGAGTTGATTGTTGTGATGTTGTGATTAATCAAGTAAATTCTGGATTTATTTCGTGTCTCTTGAAGAGGCATGAATTCTTATAAGCATATATATGAATATTTGATTATATAGGGGTAAGTAAAACTCCATTGTTGGGTTTGGGGGAACCATCCGCGAAATAATGAGGTAAAATCTAAACTAAAGTAAATAATTCTAAAAATAGGTTCTTAATGTATTGATAAATCTTTCGCTTAGAAGTCTTTGTAACGGAGACCAGTTTAGAACTCGCCTAATGCTATTGCCGGACCAAGGAGGTAGATAATAGGAAAAATAATTATCACATAATTTATTGTATAATATCCTAATAGGCCTAGTATTGATTGGTACGAGGTAAGAACTTAGTCAAATTTCAAATACAATGCTTAATATGAGGTAAAGGTAAGGGTTAGCATAGAAACACGTAGACGGACCAAGGTGTGGAGTGAAATTTTCTAGATGCCGGACCAAGTATATAGAAATACATAACATATCACTTTGCATGCAAGATACTAGGAAAGAATTGTTATAGTTGAAATTATCAAGTTAGGAACATGAACCCTAGTTACTTTTATTAAGTGATTAAACTCCAACATTTGAATCTGTTAGTTGTCTACTTTGATTTAGAAATAAAACCCCCCCTTTTATTGTCTTTGTTTTCCAAGGAAATGATTGACTAAATAGTAGTAATAATATATTGAAGTTAAGTCTGATCTATTTTCCTCGTGGGAACGATCCTAACCTCATTAATTGGGTTATATACTTGATATGACGACTTTACTTCTTATTTAAGAAGTAAGTTTGAGCGTATCAAAGGTACCAAGGGTTTTGTTGTATATGATGCTTCTCGAATTGATTTGGGTTGTTTCATTATGTATCAATGTCAGGTTATAGCTTATGCCTCTAGGGAAATCAAGGTTTATGAGAAGAACTACCCAACTCATGATCTTGAGTAAGCGGTTGTGGTGTTGGACTTGGAAATATGGAGGCATCATGTGGATGTGTATCCCGACCATAAGAGTCTTCAATATGTGTTGCTCAAAAGGAGTTGAATCTTCGACAACGAAAGTGATTAGAATTTCTTACAGATTATGACATGAGTGTTCTCTATCACCACGACAAGCCAATGTGGTTGTGGATGCTCTTATTCTTATGACCATGGGTAGTGTGACTCATGTAGAACAAGCCAAGAAAGACCTAGTGAAAAATGTTCATAGGTTGGCTCATTTAGGTGTTTGATTGGATGATTCTCTAAATGGTCGTTTTGTGGTGCATAACAACTCTGAGACATCTTTCATGGTTTAGGTGAAGTCTAATCAACATCTTAATCCATCATTGATGGTGTTAAAAGAATCAATTCTTGGTAAGCTTAATGAGTCATTCTCCTCGGGGGGATGCAATTTTGAGGTATCAAGTGAGGTTATGTGTACCCAATGTTGATGATTTGAGAAATTTTATTCTTGAGGAAGGTCATGGATACCATTATTCGATTCATCCGGGTTATACTAAGATGTATTATGACCTTGGAGAATTATTATGGTGGTATGGATTAAAAAGGGACATAACTGAGTTTGTTGCTAACTGTCCGAATCGCTAACAAGTGAAAGTCGAGCACCAAAAGTCGAGTGGATTACGGAAGGGATGACGGTCCATCGTCTCATCGATGAACTCTCCTAGAAAATCGTTGGTGTTAACAGAAAGTAGCCTAGTACCTGATTTTGAAAAAGATTCTAAGTATGGAGCAACGAAGGCTATAAATGGACCGTATGTCCATTAACGGACCGTTGTTTGGGTCCGTCGATGGTAACAGAATGATGGAGAAGATAGCAGCTGAAAAAGAGTTGAAGTATAGACCGACAGAGGCGTCGATGGTCCGTCGATTTTGACGGTCCGTCGGTGAGGTCGTTGACTCGAGACGCGCTTTGGACAGAAGTTTTTCATATTTATGTTTCCCTTTATTTTTAGGACTCCTTTATTATAAATAGGACTAAAAACCTCGTTTTTGGGGTTAGACTCTTTGTTAATTTTCAGATTTGTTTTTTTGGTTGTTGAACTTTGGGTTTCGGAAAATACTTCACTTTTCTGGAATCTATTCTCACAATATTTTAATTAATTCAAGTGATTTTCTGGATTTTCTTCAAACTTGTTAAAGTAAGTAAATGAATTCTTTTCTAATCAATATGAATTGTGTAATTCCTAACATGAGTAACTAAATCCACAACTAGGGTTGTGGGAACCATGGGTATTTAACAAAGTAGAACTAGCTAGAATAATAATTCTAGAAAGTGTCTTGCATGTATTGATAATTCTTTTGTTTAGAAGTCTTCTCAACGGTGATAACCGTTAGAACTCTCCTTGTTGTTACTTGTCGGACCAAGGAGGTAGATAACAAGAAAAGAATTATCAACGTGGATCTAGTATACACAATCTAATAGGCTAGTGTCGATTGGTGTAAAGTAATAACTAAGTCAGACATCGATTATGATGATTAATATGAGGTAAAAGGTAAGGCTTAGTAGAGTACACATACCTAGCTGGACCAAGGTGCGGAATGAAATTTACTAGTTGTCGGACGAAGGAATTAGGGATACATTACATACCACTTTGCATGAAAGATACTAGGAAAGAGATGTTATAGCTAGGCTTGCTGCGTTATGAACCTATGGGGAACACTCACACCCTAGTTTCTCTCATTACTTGATAAACATCAAATATTTTAACTAGCTACTTGTTTAGTTAGAATTAATTAATTACTTTTGTTACACAAACCACCCCCCCCCCTTTAATTGTTTGCTTCCGGAAAGGATATGACTAAATAAAAGTAATCGTAGATTAAAGTATAAGTAGAAATCATTTTCCTCATGGGATCGATCCCAATCTAATATTTGGGTTCTTTACTTGTATGACTGCTTATACTTCTTTAGGGAAGTATTATATGAGAGTATCAAATTTTGGAAAGTGGCTTTTAGATTAACTTTAAGCACATTATCAAATTTTAGTCAACATTTTCCTGATTTTACTTTTTCTTTTTTGTTTTTGACTCTCGCAGCTCTAGTTTTAGTGTATACCCAGTACATGGAGTCGAGGAGAACCAATACTTCCACTTGATCCAATTCTAAACTGCACACTTCACAGAATGAGTATTCAAAACAATCCTGCTTTTATCGATGATGAGATCAACCCTGAACCTCGCACGCCGTTTGATGCTCATAATTGAGTGGTTGTTGATAACCCTGGTGAACGTAATTTGAAGAGGCAACCTCCCACCCACACCCTCAAGAGTACTATAGGGGAAATGTTAACATCACTGACTCTGATGGGCCACTTATCCTACCTCCTCTACCACATGGTCATACTTTTGTGGTAACTAGTAGCTTGATGCAGATGATCACCGCTAGACGTTTGTATTCGGGGCTACCATCTAAGGATCCAGATGCTTACATCACCAAAGTAAGGTCAGTGTGTAAGATTTGTGTAGGGAGGACAACCTTATACATGGATGTAATTGGATTAAGGGTGTTCTCTCCCTCAGTTACGAGGGAGGCCGCAATTTGGTTTACTGAGTTGCCCTACAATTAAATCTATACTTGGGAGCAATTGAGGGATCTGTTCCTAGCAAAGTATTACCCGGTTTCTAAAAAGCTAAAGCACAAAGATAGGGTGAACAACTTTGTAGAGTTACCAGGGAAGTCAGTAAGTAGTTCTTGGGATAGGTTCACCTCATTCTTGAGAAGTGTCCCAAACCACCGCAATGATGATGAGTCACTGAAAGTGTACTTCTATCGGGGCAAGATAATAATAATAAATCAGTGCTTGATACGATTGCGGGTGGTTCTTATAGAGAGTGTACTTATGCAGATATTGCTGAGAAGTTAAAGAAAATCTCCCGAATAATAAAGCTTGGAGCACTAGGAAGTCGGATATTTGGAGAAACACTTTTGCGCTGCAAGCTTCACACAACACAGCTGTAGAAGAGATTCGTGAAGACAAGGATCAAATGAGAACTGAGCTTGGGTTGGTGTTAAAATATGTCACCGAGGGCGCAGAAAAGGTGAATGAGGTGAATTATTTGGCTAAACCACCACCACCGGTTGATGAGTACCACTATGAAGAAGATTCTTATGTAGTGAACGAGCAGACAGGGATTTTTCGGCCAAACTCCAAAGGCTCCAATTAGGAGAATTGTCACATAGGTCAAGGAAATTAAGGTTGGAAATATGGGAATAACAACCCAGAGTGTCACTATGTTTGAGATAGCTACTACAACCGCGACAACAACTTCAACTGGGGTAACTATGCTAATAGAAACGATCGGAATGGGCCCTATGTTCCACCTCAAAATCGGAAAGTTGCTCCTAGGGATGGTGGAGGTAGTATGGCGCAATTTGAGGATATGTTACTGAAAATGATGAGAAGGTTTGAGGATAGTGATGAGCACGCCAAAGAGTTGAGAGGTGAGTTAGCAAATATTGGGCAAACGGTGGATGCACATGCAATCTCAATCAAGCATCTTAAGTTGCAAATGTCCCAATTGTCTTCTACTGTGAACCTGCGCCAACCGGGTACTCTTCCTAGCAATACTGTCCAAAATCCAAAAAATGATGGACATTGTATGGCAGTCACTACTCGAGGGGGTAAGAAGATCATGGATCAACCTATGCCATCTAGCGTCGAAGATGAGAAGAGAGGAGATGATGAGGCAGAGGAAGTTAGTGTTGAGTTGGTAGATAAATCGGAGAAAGAAGCTGAGACACCCCAAAAAGTGACTCCTTTTCCTAGACCACCACCTCTATTTCCGCAAAGATTGGTGAAAGATACCGAGGATGGTAAACATCTGTGTTTTATTACTATGTTGAAACAACTTTCCATCAATGTACCTTTGATAGAAGCTCTTAAACAAATGCTCCGTTACGCCATGTTCATGAAAGATATGGTCATTAAGAAGAGATCGGTTTGTTTTGAGGATGATGATAGGATGCAACACTGTAGCGCTATTGCTACAATGTCTCTTGTGCAAAATAAATAAGATCCAGATGCTTTCACTATTCCATGTACAATCGGGTTGTTACACTTTGTTAAAGCGTTATGTAATCTTGGGGTAAGCATAAATGTCATGCCTCTCTCTATTTACAAGAAGTTGGGTTTGGGTGACCCAAAGCTCACTGTGATGCGTCTACTGATGGACGATCGAATGGTGAAGAGGCCTATTGGGATACTCAATGATGTGCTAGTAAAAGTTGAGTCATTTATTTTTCAACCGATTTTGTAACTCTTGATTGTGAGGTGGACTTTAAGTTGCCCATTATTCTTGGGAGGCCATTCATGGATACCGGTCGTGCCTTAGTTGATATTGAGAAAGGGAAGATGAAGTTCCAGTTGAATGGTGAAGAATTGACTTTCAACATTTGTAGGTCCATGAAGTAGAGTGGTGAGCTCCAAATTGGTATTTTCAATATCCTACAAGGTTGAGAGTTCGTCCGAGGTACAAATAGAAGAGCGTCTTGGGGTCGAGGAACTAGCGACAGTGATCATGAATTGTGTGAGTAATTTTACCAAAAATTATGGGTCATTGGTTGTGGAACTTGATCGAGGTGATGTCCGGTTCAAACAAAAGAAATTGGATTCAGATATGAAACATCATGAATCTCCACCCGCGAAACCATTTATTGAGGATCCCCCAAAATTGGAGCTTAAGGCTCGACCACCTCATCTGAGGTATGTTTTCTTGGGGAAAGGTGACATTTTGCCGGTAATTATTGCATTAGATTTTAGTATGCAATAAGTAGAGTGCTTGGTTGAAGTGTTGAAGAGGTTGGAGAGATCTATTGGGTGGACTATTGCGGATATTATTGGGATCCCTCCCGATATTTGTTTACATCAAATTCAACTCATGCCCGATCATAAGACCAGTATTGAGCACCAGAGATGTTTAAATCCACCAATGCAAGAGGTAGTGAAGAAGAAGATTATTAAGTGGTTGGATGCTGAAGTCATATATCCGATCGCTGATAGTAGTTGGGTATGCCCTGTTCAGTGTGTGACTAAGGAAGGGGGAATAATTTTGGTTCCTAATGATAAAATGAGCTTGTTCCATTGAGGCCGGTGACCGGATGGAGAGTATGTATGGATTACCGGAAATTGAATGCATGGACTGAAAAGGACCATTTTCCTATGCCCTTTATGGATCAAATGTTGGATAGGCTTACAGCAAAGGGGTGTTATTATTTTCTTGATGGTTATTTGGGTTACAACCAAATCTCGGTTGCACTGGAAGATCAAGAGAAAACCACCTTTACTTGTCCTTATGGAACTTTCACCTTCAAGAGGATTCCTTCGGGTTATGTAATGCACCGGACACTTTCTGAGATGTCGTGATGGTCTTATATTTTCCCCCCATATGGATGGAGCGGACCCACGTTTGAGGTGTTTTATCAGAGTTTTTCTTTGTTGGTGATCTTTGATCATTCTTTGAAGTCACTTGGCAAGTTCTCAAGAGGTGTGAAGATTTCACTTGTGCCTAAATTGGAAAAAATGTCACTTCATGGTGAAAGGAGGGTATTGTGTTGGGCCATCGCATACTCAAGAGAAGGGTTTGTAGAGGTTGATCGACGCTAAAGTTGAAGGTATAGAGAGACTTTGTCCACCCATCTCTGTAAAAAGGTTGATGAGAGAGGTTTGGGATGCGGGTGGGTTTCTACTGGAGTTCATCAAGTATTTTCAAAAATTACACATACTCTGTGCCCAAGCTTAATTAAATAGTCAAATTTTATATGTATGAATCTGTCTCAACGCATATTGGAGAGTTGAAGGAAGAAGTGTTGGTTTTGCGCCCATTAATTATTTCTCCGGTTGCGAGCAAACCCCAAAAAATTTGAGTTATGTTGTGATGATAGGTCAGGGTCTGCTCTTGCCTGTGTAGTATTGGTACAAAGAACTGATAAAATCCTTCACCCCATTTATTATGCAAGTAAGTCACTTAATGAAGCTCAAAAGAATTATACTATGACTGAACAAGAGCACCTTGCGGTGCTTTTTGCGTTCGAGAAATTTCGCTCCTATTTGCTTGGCACGACAGTCATAGTACATATTTATCATTCTTCCTTGAGATATTTGATGACAAAGAAGGATGCGAACTGAGGTTGATTATATCACAACCAATGAACACCCCCTAGAAGTAACATGGTGTACTTGACCTCTCAGAGGTCTTATACAAGCCCATAGTTATCATCATACATGGACTCGTAACGTTAACGGAAAAACTTAAAAAAACTCTTCATTAGCCACCTCATATGATAGAACTTTAATTATTATACATATAAAATAAAGTCTAATACATATATCGACTCTAAGTTCTTATGCCATTTTTAGACTCATAACTTTGAGTACTATTAGTGACACCAAACCGTTAAGACTAATACAAAACTATACAATATTTTAATAGGACTTTACCAATAGTACACATTAGGACATCCTTGGACTAAGGATTCTTTCTTAGCTTGGAAATCACCTATGCGAGCTCTTCACCATTAAATATATCCGTTAAGCATCCAAAACATACACTTTGTTGAAAAAGTAGAGAAAAATGGAATTAGCACAAGAATGTACAAGTATGGCAAACCATACAAAAACATACATTAAAACGGGGCATATTCTCTTGGAAATCAATTACTGATGCCATTTTGAGTACATATCATTAAAACCCTTTTATCCAAAACATAATTTTACATTTTCATACTTATAGAGAAACAAACAATCAAAGTCCAAACATCATAGGAATATCCACATAATAATTTAAGTTCCATTTGAGGTCACTTTTTACAGTGAAGCTCATTTACTCGTTAAGTAAAACTCTCTCTGTTTTTTATTAGTCTCCAAGAACTTTAGGGCATACTTGGTGCAATGTATTCACCTTAGGACACAAGGAAAATCATACAATACATACTATACAAGACTACACATACCATCACAGAAGTATAATACCACATAGACATAAGTTAAGTCAAGGGACCTTCATTCATATAAGTCAAACCAATATTCAAAAATCCTGCATTAACGACTCATATTCATGCAAACATTCTTCATAACAAAATAGACACAATACTACAATGTCTGCATAGGGAACACATACATAGTGACATGGCCCATCTAGAACACCTTCCTAGAACTTCCTAAGGAATATACTTGTTTACATTGTATAGATGGGTGATACTTCATCTATCCTAAGCTAACCCTCCTTAAGTCATTCTATTTAGGGTCATAGTAATTTATTTAACTTCTATTGTCCATTTTACTTATAGGGGAAACGATAGCCTTAACCGACATAGACCAGTGATGCTAATATGGAATTAGGTGTCATAGAACCCCACACCACAAGGCAGGTGGACTTCTACTGTCCAAATAGAACCAAATGGACAAAAACTTCTCGTGGATCACTAGCAGTATCTTATGGTGGAAAAACATCCCAGCAGCTTATGGATCTTTGCCACCGGTACATGTGGAAACCTTTTTATGCCAAGATTAGGCATTGTAGTTATTCACTTATGGACACCCTATGTGCCCATTGAGGCATTGTGAGTTATCCACCTCATGAGATTTATGGTGACCTCCCTTCTTACAGTAGGATGACACATTCTGGGTACTCATATTTCAAGTGCACTCGGTGCAAGCTAAGTTCTTACTTATTGGAAAACCTTTATTATTTATTATTACTTTATAAGTCTCATAGGTGTTAGGAGAGTAATCCCCTTATATGCCTTAACTCATATGTCATAGATGGAAGTTCATTAAACCTAAATTATGTAAAGAATCCATTTCACAGAAAACATTAGCTATGTAAAGCATACATCCTTAGTTTAAGAGTACAATGAATAACACCATTCGAGGCCCCTCTCGTTGTAATAGATCTAATCCATGATGTTATGGTGTATACATATATGCGAGCAAAAACCTTTCACATAACACATAAGTCGACACAAAGATTCAGATATCCCAATGCATGGCGGGTCGATAGGAATAAATCTATATGAGCAATTTCCTCTCATATTTAAACCACTAAGACACTCTGCACATCATACTCATCTGTTCATACAATCATATTCTAACATGGTTCATATATTCATCTGTCATATACATAGAAACAAAAAAAATAGGAACTATTTTATTCAAAAGATACACATGTGCAATTGTATAAACAACGGTTACCCAGACCTTTGCCCCATAATTAGTACACCATTTAAGTCATCATATCAGGGAATACAGAACATACTTTCACATAATATACTTTCATGAATAGTAGTCGAATTAGTGAATATGATACATCCTTTCATTAGACAAACATGTATTATACTACTATAACATGCAGTAACGTGAGAAGTGTGTGTACATCTGGCCAAACATGATCACATTATTGGTTATGCAAAACTTCCTTGAGGCCATCCACCTCTTAGACCACATTATTACTTCCAAGAACATACCACAAAAACACATAATGCCCATAGCAGGCAAGACAATATAAACATTATAACCAAGGCTCCTAACTTTTTGCTATATTAAACTTTCATATAAGGGTACATGGGTAGGAGCCTACAACCATTTTAAACATTCAATAGGAAGACACCAATACAATTACCCTAACATGAATATGACACATGCTCATATACATATTCCACACAACCTAGATCACAACAAGAAAAGAAGATTAGCCACCAATTACATCATAGGGGTGTATCATACTAATCTACAAATCATAAATTCTCAATTTGCCTCAAGGCCATGTTCAAAAACAATATACTGAAAATAAAGTAACATCTCCATAAATAAATGGAACATACCACACAATGCCATACCAAGGCTTCATAAACATTTCTATAAGAAGTAGAGAACTAGAAGAGTAGAGGAAATAAGCATTTTTACAACTCATCCACCTTTGATCTCATTGATAAATAAAGACCTTGTTTACCAATAACTCACATATATGCGAAGTATACATTTACTTAACCAATAATAAACCATGTACAAGGCGTACAAGATTATACTATAACCTTAATAACAAATATCAACATACTAGGGAAAGTAGAATAACATAGATCATTAGATAATTTACCCTGCATTGATTTTTAAATCATATTTAGATATATATGAAATAAGGAGTATATAACTACATTAACCATATTAACTCATGATTACATACCATCCAGAATTGAATTTAGGTTACAAACTATAGGCCATTTAGGATTGTTCGATTTTTCTAGAGTATCGCAGAAGTTAACCAAAACACTATAAACTCCTCTACGGCTTTGATAATAAATAAATATTTTATCAACATATAATCATTAGGGATTATAGAATTAGATAAGAAATAACGACGAAATAATCTTCATCTGATCACAAATTGAGATCCAAACACAGTTAGCTTTTGAACTTCAAGCCTAAAAGGAATCTAGATCAATTCAATGCCAAGCCTTTTAATTTGATCATTAAGGATTTATACCTACAAAAATTATCATTATATCATACTAAAACAGTATCTACATCAGTTAGTTCATACATAATCCAAACAATATCACAACGGGATCTCACAATTCGAACTTTAAGGAAACATGTAGAAACATAGGTTATTTCATGTTCAAATATTAATACATTGATCCTCATATGGATCCTTCAAACATCATTTAAACATAAATTAATGGTTAAATAATAGCATATACACTCATTTCAGCATATTAGAAAATCATTTCAATCGATAGCCAATTTCAAGATCATAAGGCCCATGCAAGGGAAATCGTTTTGGTTGGATGCGACCATAGAGTTTTCATTATGCAATTGGAACCTGAAAACCAACTATCCAAAATCAGTATAAATCATAAAATAAATAATTATTTTATGCCTTTGCACAATTTCAGTTTTAAGAAAGTTTTTATAAAGATGTTATCAAGAAGTAAGACATTTTTATTAGAAGGTGAAAGAATTTAAGAATACTCTTTTATTTTTAAGCTATTAAGAGACACCGAAAGAAGATAAGCAGAAAAGAAAAAGAAGAAGAAAGAACCCATGGCAAATGAAAGAAGAAAGTGTCTTTGATCAGATTTTCTCTTGTATGGAATTGTGGGAATGGCTCTCTAGATGAAAAGATACATAGAGATGAGAAGATCAGCCATTACCAATGTCTAGTTGAAAAACCTCTTAAAATTTGAATATTCATACATAGAAACAACCCATCTCCAAGCAAGTTCTTGAGCTTCACAACAATGGAGGTATTAAAGGGAACATATTTTATGGAGGGAAAGGTTTCAATCTTAGTGATAGAGGATTTATAACAATGGGTGTGATCACGTTTGTGACTTTAGGACACTCAAAAATAGATAAATAAACCTATTAGGGTCATTTTTACGTTGGGGGTGGCATTTCATTCACCCTATAAGGTTTTAAACAAACAGGCTGCCCAGTTGAAGCGCCACCTGCCCGACGATTGCCAATGACGGGGCGTCGAGGCCATGCAAGGGCCGTTTGCTGGCCTCGGTCCGCCTCAAAACTTAGACAAAATTGGCTTAATACTGCCCAAGCTCATGTATAAAATCTATTCTAAATTCTCGAAGGGCAGTTAGGTGGACCATATGATCCGTCGTTAGGGTCTAGTCAAATGGACATTGCCCAGGCGTAGTTCTAGGCAGCCTTTGGTCCTTCTTTTGGGGCCTCCTTGTGGGGCCCTTAGAAAGTCATCACCCGGAAATTTCAATGTGATTTTATAAAACCTTATAAATTTATATACCTTCCACATGAATTTTATCCAAAACAAACACCTATTAATGACGTTCCACCAAACAGCATCCCCCTTGTCCTCCGAACATGACATTACGATTAGAATCGTCTTAGGCGGCTATATTCGAACGCTTGGACGTTCTTGGGAGTTTAACCTAAAAACTTCACAAAACTTCATATAAAAACATTAAATATAATTTTAAACCATTTTAGGACTTATTAATATCATTTCATAAGAATCTAAGCATGCATAGACACATGAGGCACATAAGCGACTAGTCGTCGAAAGTCTTGGTCATCCCTTGACGTTCGACTTCCAAATAACTTTAAACTTTTAACACTGCATCTAAATCATATAATAATACATTTTATAACCTTAAGATATCATTAAACACCCATTAACACATAGAACCACATATTAGGCATCTAGGTGACTTAGTCGTCGAACGTCTTAGTCGTCCCTTAACGTTCGACACTTCCATACCCTCTAATATTTTAGGCTTACTGTTGTATACTATATTTTAAAGCATATTTATCGACATGATAAATTAAGAAAAAAAATGATAGATTTAGACACCTTATTCTTATTTGGTGGGGTCTTACCATATCCCCACTTGGGAACATTCGTCCTCGAATGACCTTAGGGCTTTCTTGTTAAGTCCAACAACAAGAATTCAATTTGCATATAAGAGCAGTTCATAAACATTTAAAATGTCATTCTTCAAATCAGTTAGCACTACAATTCACAAAAGCAAGCAAAACAATCATACTCCTCACTCTTTAAGGCATCAAAACACAAAGTCCTTTTTTAGTTCATAGATAAACATCCTTCTCCTAATCATAACCTGATCATTTACATGTAATTCATTACAAGAAAATATTGAAAGAGATCATTAACCCATTACTCAAATTTACTTAAGGACTCTTAGTTTAATGCATCATTTTAAAAAATTGATGTTCGTTAAATCACAAAGATAGTCATAGTAGACCTGTGACATAAAAGGTCATACTCAATCAAAAACCAGGCTTTAGTGGTGTCCAGTGGAGAAATGTCCTCTACTCCTAAAACACACTTACATGTATCATGAGTTCACACCTAGGCACAAAGTACAAGGTCAATTTCCCTAAAGGAGAAAATTCTAAAATTTACAAAGACATTGATCATGAGTTGCCTTCCTAGTAAGCGGTCTTATGCGGCAAGTCACACTAAGACATACAAACAAAAATATGGAAGAATTCACAAATTTTTTCTTAACATAATACTCACCCTTATAGGTAAACCTCATTATTTGCGAAAAAAATAACACAAATGATAGGTATACAATATGGACACTTAACTAAACATGCTTTTCACTCAAGGAATTGACGCACAACATTATTTGCATGTCCAATACATAAACGTCAATAGTTTTCAGAGACTCTAGACATAAATTGATTTTAAAGGACTCAACTTTTCATTTTAGGTAAAAAACAAATTTACCTCACAAGTACATACCAAAAAAAAGTGTGTTTCCTTGTCTTATTCATGAAGGGACATGCACTAATAGAATATCAGATGTAATTCAAACATGAGGAAAGACATTGACTTTATCATAAAAATTGTCCTTTCATGCTCTTGGAAAAATTTACCATGTCTCCATACGATTGATGTCAATCATTTATACAATCATATAAAAGGTCATGCCAATTTCATATTTTATGCCAAGACTACATTCTAGGAACAAGCTTACTAAGAATCATTATCTTTCCAATTCCAAGTAAGAATTGGAAGGACAATTTAGGACATATTCTACAAATCCTACTCAAAACTATCCCCCACTTAGGGTAAACTCAAATTCAAGAGCAATTACCCAACCCTATAGAGGACTAACTACCAAACCTTATATTTTCATACTTAAATCTAGATTACTACCTTAGAGTGAATTTTCATTATTCAATTTAGGGCAACCACTAAGGCATTCTAAACCTTATAATTTTAGGGGGGCAAACATCCTAACCATCAATTTGATCATACTCTTCAATTTCAACATAAGGTCTTCCTACAATACAATAGACAATAGGTACATACATCCATTTGCCAGGAAGGAAAAACAAGTAGGAGTTTCATAACACAAAAGAAGGTAGAAATAACTCTACGACTCATACATGTCATAAGATTCACATTCTTTAATCTGAATAGCCAAATTCATTTCACATTCATTAGCCATGTTTAATCTACAAAATTTTACACATATTTCAAACAATTCCAATCAAGGAAAATTTAGTTGATTCTCCTAAACATGTTACAATAAGTTGCCTAGTCATGTATAGTGAGCATGCTTCCCAAAACTTAGTTATTTAAACATACAAAAGTTCAAATCTAGTATAATTTGCCTAACATCTAACAAACCATATAGAATACCAACAATTGAAGAGAATTCAATTTAACCACCATTACTTCTAGCATGCTGATAACTATATCAGACATGACATTATTCGACTTATCTTTCTATTTCACATAGATTTCTATATGCCCCATATTGGCATACACATCATCAAATAAGAGATCATTTCATATGTAGTGAGGGTAAGAAATCAATTCATAATCCCAAGAGTGAACATGTGCATGATCAAGTAAAGCCCCCTAACCCTAGCTAAATCAAGTAACCCAACAGAAACTACAATTAAACCACCATATTCCATCATCTATAACTTCAGCCATGCCATTAACTCCAATATCTTTGGCACACTAGGGTATTTTACATGTTCTTATAAGTATAGAGATCATCAAATAAGGACAAGTGTACCTTCACACCATACCATTCAAACCATTAAACAAAAATAAGCATTTAAACTCACTTTTTCTTGCACCTCAATCATTGAGCCAATCCTCATATCCATAGGCCAATCAATCTATAAAAGGACCATCGACAGGAAAAGAAAATGGCAAGATAGAGATCTTATTAGGATGTTAAGATATAATGGAACGATATGAGAAAATTATGAGAGGTAAACTCTATCGTCTTATATCGTCTTGTACCATTTGATGTGTCGCGACTCCCCACCATGATATAAGACTCTACTAGACATGACAATATGAGACTTCTTGGATCCTAAACCACTTTTAAAACTTCTTGCTCTTATACCATATTTTTCACGATCGTGGATCACCCTATAGAAGTAACATGGAGTACTTGACCTCTCGGAAGTCTTATACAAGCCCATAATTACCATTCATCCCATCGACATAGAAAATTTAGAGGAAAATTTAAAACTTTTTATAGCACCTCATATGCTAGAAAGTTTACTTCATATACATATAAAATATAAGTCATAATACATATATATACTCTAAGCCTCTTTGCCATCTTAGACTCAATAACTTTGGAGTACATTAGGTACACGATTCTTAAGACCTCTAAGAACAAAAATACCATTTATGTCATAGACTTTACAAAAGTACACATTAGCCCGACATTCCTGGACTTAAGGATCCATTCCTTGAGACGAGAATCACATAGCAAGCTCTCACCATAAAGATTATCATCTTAAGTCCTATTCACCTTTACCTTGTGTAAAAAAGAAGAACAAGAATGAGCTTAGCACAAGAAGTGTACAGTTAGGCAACCATGCCAAAAAAAACATGATATTAAAATGGACATCTTCTTTGAAATATTACATATCCATGCCATTTGAGTAAATCATCATAAAACGTTATCAAAAGCAATATATACAGTTTCATACCTCATAGAAACACAATCAAAGGCTAAACATCATAGAAAACACATATAGAATTTAAGTCAATTGAGGTCATTTACAGTGAGCTCGTGTCCTCTTTACAGCGAGCTCTTCCTTTACATTCGTACTCTCCCAAGAATCTTTAGGGATGCTGGGCGTTTTCGAGTAGAGAGACTAGGGACGGGGGGTGAAAGTTGGACGGGATGGGGGGTCTAGAGGGAGAAAGATAAGATAAAGAGAGGGAGGGGAGGTGGGGGAGGGCATTGGGGGTTGTGGGGTGGAGGGGTGAGGTGGAGGGTTGGGACTTGGAGTTCCCCTCTGGGTCCGGTCCGTCTCTTACAAAGAGGAGCGAGGTGGGCGTGTTTGAGGGGCCGGAAATGATGAAAAATTTTCAACCAGAAGAAACTGGAATAAGCGAGTGGGGGATTGAAACGTATCCCGATACTGAAGTAGTAGGGAAGGGGGAGGGGGGGGAGGGCACTACAAATAAAAAAGTTAACTTAAAAAGCAATGGTCAGGTGATAAATAGGGACTGATATTAGGGCGGGCAGACAAAAATACACAGACACAGCATGATTGAACCTAGAGAGGGGGCATAGTGGGTTGCGTGAGTGGGGGGCGGCGAGGGGCGGGTGGGCGGAAAAAAGCCCCCTCCTAAGCCCCCAGGTCCTGATACAACATCAAAAGCAAAAAAAAACTAACATGGGGCCGGGGAAAAACAAAAAAAAAGCAAACAGTCACACTTATACCACAAAAATATAAAACAAAATCACAATAACAAATTACCAAAATAAAACCTTGTTGATGTGGCTCTTGCCGATTTGGGGGCTTCTTCCGGTATTTGTTCTGGAACAAAACATGTAAAAGTAACGGGACAAAGGGTGGTTAACTTTTGGTAAACACCCCAAAAACACATTTTGTGTTTTTAGGGGGGGGGGGACATAGTTAGTAACAAAAGGACCCTTCACCATAAAAGTTTCAAAACAAAGGATCAAAACATTCATGGCATAAAAAGACTCATATTCATTACACACAATGTAAGTACCAAAGTAGATAGCATACTTACAAGGTCCTTGCATTAGGCGAAAAAAGACATAGATGGGGGGGACATACAACAAAAAATTCCTGCCTATAAAAATTCCTAAGAGATAGTACTGTTGCAATGTTCTAGATTGGGTTCATTACTTTCCACCATCCTAAAAAAAAGTTTAAAACCCTCCCTAAAGGAATCTATTTAGGCGTCACTAGCTCATTTAAAATTTCAATTGTCCATTTATACTTAAGGGGAAAACCTTAGCATTAACCGATATAAGACCATGTGATTACTAAAAAAACCATGGAATTCGGTATGTTCATAGAACCCCCACACCAAAAAAGCAAAGGAGGTAGGTCTTACGGCCAAAAGTAGAAAACCCAAAAAATGTGACATTTAGCTTTCTTCTATGGGATTTCCTACTACCTAGTATCCTATTGGTGAGAAAAAATTTCTATGGAAACTTTTTTTTTCTTTTCGATGGTAACATGTTTACAAAAAAAAAAACAAAAACCCTTTTATGCCAAAGATTAGCGGCATTGTAATTTATTTCACTTATGCGAAACCTATTTTTTTTTCCCATTTGAGGCCATTGTGAGTTATCCAAACCTCATGAAGATTATTGGTGCAAACCACCACCTACCTTCCTAAATCATGGCAAGGGCGGGGGACCAACCAAACATACATAATTTAAAGTTTCCAACTCGGGTGGGCATAAGCTAAGTTCTCTATCATTGAAAAAAACCTTTTATTATATTTAAAATTTATTAGTCATAGGTTTAGGGGGAGGAGTCATCTTCCCCGCATATGCTTAAATTCATATGTCATTTAGAGGGAAGTTCATCAAACCTAACAAACAATCATATGTTAAAATAAATCCATTGCACATGAAACATAGCATACTGCTAAGAATATATCCATATTGTTCAGGCGCTTACAAAATGGATACCACATTTCGAGGCCCCTAACTCTGGCAAACTAGATCTTCATACATCGGTGTATGTTGTATACAAATGCGAACGCAAAACAAAACCTCTAAAAACCCATAAAAACCACATTAAGTCCACACAAGTTCAATTATATCAAAGGCTGAGTACTCTATAGGGCAAAACTATATGGGACGGGCAAATTTCATTTTACATTACTGACAAGAAACCCGGCGTAAGGACAACTCATGCCACATCTCATTTAACTGTAATCCCCAATTTCATTACATCATATATTATAGGCATGTTCATATTTTCATCTTCATATACATAGGAAAAAAACCAAACATAGGAAAAAACTATCCTATCAAGATACACATTATGCAATGTATAAACAAAGCAATGGATAGGTGTCCAAATAGATAGAGAGGTATTACTCGAAGGCACAAGAGTCTCTTTAAATCCACTCTTGAATTGAGTTTTTGATCGGTTGGCGGCATGACTTTATGAGCCTTTTGTGAGTGTCAATGGGAGTACGTATATCTTATGCGGTATGATTAGGTGATCAAAATGGGTGGAGGGCCATAGAACTTGCAAATAATGAAGGATAAAGAGTGAAACCGCGTTCTTGAAAAAGAAAAAAGAAAATATTTTCAGGTTTGGCACTCCCAAGGGTGTTATTTGTGATGGGCGATTCCAATTATGCCACACAAGGTCTGTCTCAAAAGGGTTTCTTGGAGAAATATGGGGTGTTTGCCACAATGCTGGCCACTTGATACGCTCAAACTTACTTCTCAAATAGAACGAAAGAGGTCGTGTCAAGGTAAATAACCCCAACTTAGTGGATGGTTGGGATCGTTCCAACGAGGAAAAATCGTCCTAGACTTAACTTCAAAATGTATTACCAACCTGTTTTACCTAACCTGTTATTACTATCTTTTGGTCAATGACTTCTTGGAAAGTTAAAAAAAACTTAAAAGGGGGTTTCTATTTCTAAAATGAGTAAAATTTAATTAAACAAAACGTGACAGAGACACTTAACAACTTTGAATATGGATTTAATCAATTAATACAAAAGCAGGAACTAGGGGTTTACAGTGTTCCCCCACAGGTTCGTAACTTGATAATGCTAACTATAACAATTCTTTCCTAGAGTCATCTTGCATGCAAAGTGATTAAGTTTATGTATCTAAATCCTTGGTCCGGCCATACTAGAAAATCTCAACTCCGCACCTTGGTCGGTAGTGTGTTTGATATTTCCCTTAACCCTTATTCTATACCTACAAATTTAAGCATAGTATTCGATTTTGACTACTAAGTGATATCTCGTACCAATAAATACTAGCCTATTAGATGTATACCACTAAATCTATGTTAATAATTCTTTTCTATATCTACATCCTTGCAGTCCGGCAAGTAGGGCATTAAGGCGAGAGAAGTTCTACGTTAAGGCATCCGTTTTAAATGGACTTCTAAGACGAAGAATATTAATACATGCAAGGACACTATTCTTGAATTGTTATTTTGAGTAGGTTTATATCATATTTTGCCTATGGTTTTCCCAAAACCCTAGTTATGGAGTTTAGGTATTACTCAGTTAGCCATAAACACCAATATTTTCAAAATATAGTAATAAGAATCCATGTATTACCTTTCAATGAGGAAAGAGTTTAAAATCCAAAAGTTTGCGTGATTAATCTCAAAATCACTTGCAAGAATGTCAAAGTAATCAATAATCTCACAAGAAGCCTAATGATATCAAAGAATTTCACCACTAATACACAAGTCTAATAATTGATGTTAACAATCCAGAGTACTAACAATACGAGTCTAATCAAAAATAGAGGCTTTTCGCAACTATTTATAAAAAAAAATAAAAAACCCCTCTATTAAAAAGGATTCTAATTGCTGGAAAATTGCCAACGCGGGCTAGGTCGACGGACCTCGCGACGGGACAGTCGTGGTTCACAACGGACCGTCATGGAAAATCTGTCGTCACATCTTGTTGCAATTTCTTCTGTTGTTTCTCTTAATTCCCCTCGGACGGGCCAAGTCTTGACGGACCGTCATAGGCCACAAACGGTCCGTCGTAGGGGTCTTGTTCCAAAACCACTCCATAACTCTTAGCAATATGGGTCCTGGATCAACTTCTCGAACATCATGCGAACCTGCAGACGGGACGTTATAGACAGACGGACTCACCACAAAGGCTTAGAAAACCCACACCTTGTCATACTTCCAATTCTTGCCTTTAGCAGCTTGCACTACGCTGCCACCTACGGACTGGCGCGAGCACGACGGACCGTCAAACCCCAAACTCCGTAGGTGAAATTTATCTGCATTTCGTACGCTCAAAATCTCACGCGATTCCACAACTTGGACAGATTTCATTGCAAAACAAAGAGAAACTTATATAAAAAATTAGCACCAAAAAAGACTTTCGGACCACCCTAAAAACTAAGAAAAAAGGTATAATATACGTGGAAATGCACGGTTATATCAACACCCCTCAACTTAAATTTGTGTTTGTCACTTCAAGCGACGCCACTATGGGACTCCACTACACAATCTTTGTAAATAATTATTCCCATGTTTTATCCTTTGCAATCATTTGGTATCAAATCCCGATTTAATTCTCATTTGCAAACTATGCATGCTATCACTATTAGGCTTGAAGTTGTGGGCTCAGAACAGGCCACAGAACGACCATGCCACCTAACACCTTCCTCTTCAATTTTCACCGAGTGCAAAATTCTGTATGCAAAAACTAGTGTCCTCACTTAAAACAAAATCCGCCTTTCACACAATGATTTCAATTTGAGGATAAGGATTATTTTCAACACTAGCTATCAGAAACAATAAGTCCAGTCACACTCATTCATACCTATTTTTCATTACGCTACCCTTATTTTCACTACCTTAAGTTCGGGTTACAACCCTTAGGATTTCACGATAGAATTTTTAGCTAGTAAAATAGGCTCGGGGGTCAGGTTAAGGTAGATTTAGATATAACTTAGTTGGATTTTTGACCTCTTGACATTTTATCGGCTAAACTTCCCACATTCGATTCATTTATCTCACACAGTTCTCCATATTCTTTCACTGCTTTACTTTTTCTCTTCTTCTTTATTTGTGTGAAGTGACTTCTTGCTTTTCTTGCTTGTATTCTTGTATATTTTTCTTTTTTCTTACTTTTCTTTCAAACTAATTCTTGAGTCACTTTTTAATTTTGTTTCTTTCTCTCTTGGTTTCTTTCAAACCCCCCCCTTTTCCAGAGCCTTCCTCATTAATAGCCACATCAAACTCATGGATTTGCAGAGTCAAGGTACAACAATACCCAAAAGTGGGGTATGCCATTAATTATACATTAGGCCACCCTCACTTATGCTTTGGGCCATAAGTTAGGGTGCACATGTTCCAAGGGGGACCAGGGCCAAACCACATTGTTTCCCAGAAAAGGATCATTGGAGTGAGAAAGGTATATTTTAAGCTCAGATCATTGGGATCAAAAGAAGGATGGAAAAATTTCATTTTTGTTTTCTTTTATTGAGGGCTAGAAGGGGAGGATATTGAATTAAGGGCCTAGATCCTTTTCCTTATGTCCAAATTACAAAAATTACTTTTAGCAGTTACACACCAGGGGCAAGTTTCTAGTCAGTGACCAATAGTGGGGACTATTCACAAATTTCTCACCCCCCCTCACTTAAAATTCATACACTATACCAGGATTATCAACAAACCAGTTCGAATTTTAGACTTAGGGTAAATGCAATGGTGTAACTTTAATGATTCATGCTTAGAGCCACACAATTATCATTTTTACTAGTGCCTAGTCATGGGCATTATTCCAGTTTCTCAGGATATATTTTAGCCATCACATGCTCCAGAATTTAAACTATGTACAAAAGTAAAACCTGTTCGGTTCACAGAAAAAGTAATCAGTCTTTTGGCGAAAAAAGAACACAGGCAAGAAGAAAACCCCACAAAAAAGGGGATAGTGGAGTTGGGCTACTCAGACTTTCACCCTTAAACCACTCCACTTCATTTAACCCCACCCCAACAAAAAAAACATGCCAATTGTCCCCAATTGCATTAAAAAAATCTAAATACTGAGAGTTGGGAGGTGAAGGCAAACTGTGGCGCAAAGCGCCGCGATCAGCAAGCTGGTGGGTTCGGTGTTCCAGAAACCCAAGTCCTCTGCAATGGACACCCTCAAGGGGTCCTCAGCAACAACCGCACCATTCAGGAGTTGCACTCCTACTATATATCCACAGGCGGGAGCAGGACGGCCCCATAGTCGTTAACTTGATGATCTCATCTGGTGCACAGCCCCTCCGCAAGTGAGGCTCTTCCACGCAAGCTCCATCTTCGGGTGGCTCCGCTTCCTTGCTCGCGCCTCGTCTCTAGCATCCCCTTAGCCCTCTTGGCCCTTTCCGAGGGGTGAGGTTGTGGAATTTCTGAAAGTAGGCCAAAAAAAGGGTCGCCAAAACACGGGTTCCATTCAGGCAGGATAGACAGAAGGAGAAGGGGAATTAGACTCCGGCACCCTAGCCCTAAGAATAATGTCGATGTATGCACCGAAGGACAAAATGACTGTCGATGCAGCCTGAGAGTCGGAACATCCAGGGTATGGGCTTGGTTCGGGCTAGCACTTCTCAACTCAAAGGCCCGTCAAGGCGCTGGTTAAACCTCAGCGATATTCCGCTCTGTAAAACTACACCATTGTCCCTTAGGAGGGCTCTTCGGGACCCAGGAATCGGACTTCTGCATCCACGAAGGATATGATGCAGAAAAGAGTGGCCATTTGTGCCTCTAGGTTTTGAAACTTGCACGCGGGGACCAGTGCCGGTAGGGGAGGGGGGGCGAGGAAGGAAGAGGAGCTCGGGGTGTTGTGTTTACACCAAGGATAGTACTCGACCGGGGGGTGTAGTGTCGTGGGACGCCTGTTGTAGCTGTGCGTGGCCTGGGCTACCGTTATCAGCAAGATTCTTCAGCAGTTGGGGAAGCTCTGGACGAGGCCCCTCGAGTGGGAGGAGCCAAACTATTGGCCTCTCTTTATGAGGGGCCGACGGTCAATAGTGGCCCTGTGGGGTCTCTAGGGCTTATCTACGTGCCATATGGGTCACACCTACGGGACCTTACAAAGGGCAAAACAAAGATTCATTGTGCACGGGGAAAAAAAGGGTTTTAGGTAGTAGGACCTTGAATGCCCCTCTCGTGCATGACACTACTGGAGATAGCCATGAGAAAAGTCCAACTCGAATCCGGGGCATATCTCGCCGCCATCCACACTGTCGATCTCAGGTAACGATATTATCAGCAGCGTGGGGGAAGGGAAGCCAAGAGAGTGACGGACAAGCAGCCACCACATTAAACTTTGTTTGTGAAAGGTGAGGTTGGCCTTCTGATGGCCCCCTTCGGCGCAGTCCCCAATCGGGTACCCTCTCCATCTAATGACAGGTTGCAGGGCCATCCACCTTTGGGTGGTTCTCTCCCGTGATTGGCTCGCGCAAGAAATGGCCATCCTTATACTATCTTTTCAGCGGTAGTGGTAGCAAATCGGCAGTCGAGGGGGGTACTACGAGTAGCATCAACACTTCGCCGTATAGAAACCGGGGGGATGGCTAAGCAGGGAAATGGAATGTCCAACCTGTACGCCCCGGACTCAGACCTACTCTGTGGTTCCTGTTTAGCGGGGGCAGCCCGCCTCTCGATCTGTGCATCGGAAGTCGCTACGTAGGATGCGTAGAACTCGGGACCTTTCTAGTTGTATCGTCCCAATGGAGTGTGTCCACTCCAAGCGATGCCTGGTGAAGAGGTTGTGGATCTCAGGCCTGGGTTGGGAGACTCATTGTCAATACCCGCGCTCCAAGTGAGGTTCGTAGTCATCAATCCTTTATCAGTACAGGAAACTTCGGCGTCAGAGTAGACTTGAAAACTGCCCGTCGGACACACCACCGGTTGGCATGGTGTCAATGGCTGGGGTGGGGCGCGGTGGGGACCTGAATATGGGGAGCGGATGAAGAGTCTGAACTGTAAGCCTCATCAGACGAGGCCGACGCTGCCGCGGTGCGGGTGCGGGAACCTCAAGCAGGCCAAGGCTTCTGGACCAGGATACTTCCTAAGGAGCCAGATGCTCCTTTCTCATTTGTGGAGAAAAAGAGGGTCATGGTTGTTGACGGTCAGTGTGCGCTCCTCATCAGATGGGAGCAGTAGTGGATTACGCCGGCGCCACATTTTTGGGTTGTGGCTCTGGGAGCACGTGCAGCAACGGGAAGGGGTAGAGGTTCCTGGGCGGCACGTATCAGGGCCGCTACATGCGGGCAGACGGGGCGAAAGACTGAGATAGCCCGCGTGCGAGATGCGGGTCTTGCTTGGGTGCCATAGTAGATAGACCAGTTAAAGGATCCAAATTAGTTACGAGTAGTGGCAAACAAGACAAGCAAACCATACTAAAACAAACATGAAAATAGTAGGAAGTGCTATAGAAACAGTGGCACACGACGGGCATGGTGACGTCCCGTCGTTGTCTATGACGGACCGTTCATGGGTCCTCGTGTATTACTGGCACTGTTGTAGATTTAGAAAACCATGGAAGGAGAGTCTCTGACGAGAATGACGGTTGTACAGGACGGACCGTCACAGGTACTACGAACTATCCGTCGTAGATGGTCCGTCGTAGAACAAGTTGAAAGAAAAAATATGGAGACCCTTAGGGAAGGGTCTTGACCATCATGACGGTCGGGCAGGACGACGTCGTGGGTTATTGACGGTACCGTCACAGGTGACCGTTTTGAAGGAAACTTGAAAAAAAATAGAGACCCTTAGAAAACAGGGTCACTGACAACCAGGAAGGTTGTGCAGGACGGACCGTAGGAGCGACGGTCCGTCAATGGTCCGTGGGAACACTTGGGGGAAAAAAAATGATGAGACCCTTAGAAAACGGGTCTCTAACAACCGGAACAGTGGGCAGGATGGACCGTGTGAGTACGACGGTCCGTCACATGGTCCGTTGGGACAGGGTGCTAGGGCTGTTGCAACGGCCCTATGACGGTCCGTCGTGGATACGACGGTCCGTTCATCGGGGTATCGTTATGAATAACCAGTGACAGAAACTGAGGGTACCATAGCATCAACCTTGTATGTGTTTTTGGGACCTCAGTGTCTAACCCAACTATCTGAGGAAAATAGCAATGCAAAAGCGCCCATGTCTAGGGTGGTTTTAAACATGGCAATTTCAAACATTGTACCTAGGTTAGACAGAATCGTCTACAGTAAACAACATTACGACGAGGGGGGAACTAAGCTTAATACTAACTAGTAAACAAAAAGGCAAGATAAATGAGTCTAAGTTAGAGACACATTACCTTAGACATGGAGAAAGAAAAAGCCAATGGACATGGACTCAGTTGGCAAGTAGACACCACAGCAGCAAGCTCGAACTAGTAGATGATAACTCTAGGGCGTTGGCGAGAATTTTAGGGGCAATGATCGGTGGGAGGAAGGGGGAATGTGGAAGTTGAAAAGAGAGGGAGATGGAGATGAGAGGAAAATGAATAAAGGATGGCAAAGGAGTGAAATGAGGGGGTTGGGGGTTTTGAAACGGTTGATTTTTGAAAAAGGGTCTAGCAAGGTCGGGTCGGGTATAACTCATTAATCACGCGGACAGGTTCCCCGAGCGGTCTGTCGAAGTTGTGTGACGGGACTAGTCATTGTTCCACGTCCGTTGTGTGCCTAGTTTCAAAATAACAGGGATTTGTTTTGTGAGTAGATTTGTAGGTACATGGTCGAGGATGTATACGCGGTCCGTCGCAGGCGCAACGGTCTGTCGATGTGCCGCAGTGACTACTGCCCAGAGTAATTTTTGCCCAGATTTCCTATTGTGTGCCTGACAAATTTAAAAACCCATTGTTAAGAAAATGCTACCGTTAAAAAAAGAAGATAAGATTGGGTTGGCTCCGAAAACAAGCGCCTTTGATGTAATGTCGAGGCACGACTAGGGACACTTGATTACTCCAGACTTCATCAAGATGGTATTCCTCGATCACTCATTTGCCGACTTCAGCATGCCCGAAAAGATTTTTATGCGGTGTCCATTCACCTTGAACCGCAAACCCGCTTTAGTTTCCAACTAAACTGCTCCAGAGGAATAGGTGGGTAACAAGGTAAAGACAGGCCATTTGGACCTTTAGGCTTGCCCGGACAACAAGGCAACCGGAAATGATAAAAAACACCAACTCCCCAACCTCAGAAACCTAGCTTTCAATTTTGGTCAGGACTTCTTAATCGTTTCTTTGTGTAGTGAGAGCTTTATAGCTTTTAGGAGAAATTATCGAAGTTCATTCAACCCATTTAACCGTACTCTGCCAGCTTCGCTCCAATCCATGTTTAACTTTTCATATCCCACATGGAATTTTGCTCTAACTTCAACCGGAAGAATGACAAGCTTTGCCATATACAAGTTGGTATGGAGACGTACTATGGGACGAGTCTTAATTTTCTATCCGGTAGGTCCCCATTGGAGAGCATTTTTCATAATGATTTCGCCGCCTTGACAATCCGTTCTATAGCGTTCACATGTTTGAAAATATCTGTTTTATTCCCGATTCGACACTTCAAACTTGGCCCACTAGTTTGAGGGTGGTAAGGAGTGGCCACATTATGGCGAACCCAGTATTTCTCCAATAACCCTTGAACAATCTGTTGCAAAAGTGGAGCCCCCATCACTAATTAATGGCCCTTGGGGCCAAAACAAGAGATATATTCATTTTCAAAGAATGCAGTGACATCTTCCCTTCATTGTTGGCGAGTGCTATGGCTTCGACCCATTTGGATACAAATCAAAACTGGCCTACTAGAATGTACTTTCATTCCATGAAGACACGAAAGGCCCATAAAGTCAATACCCCAAACATCAAATCAACTCAATCACAGAATGGGTTTAGAGGGAGAATTTGCTTTCTTGAAATACCACCATCTGTTGGCATTCTGGCACATGCTTTATCAAACCCATGAGCAATCTGATTGAAGAGGTGGCCAAATAGTAACCACATTGTAAAATCTTATGAGCGGTTGGATACCACTGTGATGCCACCAACGGGTTGGGGGAATGGCATGCCTCCAACACACTCAACATTTCACATTCTGGGCACACAACGCCGAATAAGCCCGTCGGCCACAACTCCTATACAAGTATGGTTCATCCCAAAAGAACTTCTTAACATCGTTACATGGAACTTTTCCTTTGATTGATCAAGACAAGTCTGATGGAACAATATCACTAGCCAGATAGTTCGCAAATCGTGTTGAACCATGGGGATCAGTCTTGTGAAGCACCCAATACAATGTTCATCGGGGAAAGTATCATCAATGTCAGTCTTATCCCCTAACTCTCTGATGCTTCATCCTCAGACGAGACAAGTGATCAGCAAACTTGATTGCATCATTGTCCTTTAATCTATCACTTCAAAGTCAAATCTGTGTAGCCAGTAACCCACGAATCAGCCTAGGTTCGCATCCTTCTTCGCCATTAAATATCTCATGCTGAGTGGCAGTTGCACTATAACTTTAGTACCTAGCAAATAGGAGCGAAATTCTTCAAAGCAAAGACTACTGAAAGGAGTTCTTGTCAAGTCACTGTGTCTTTCTTCTGCGACTTCATTAGGGCTTTCTTTACTAGCATGAGTATATGGGGTGAAGGATTGTTTTTTCTCCTGTCCCAAACTACACTAAGAGCCACCCCACTAGCATAGGCACAACCTCAAATGGACTGTTCCAATCCGGAGAATAATTGATAGGCGGCAGACACTAATGTTTTTTAGTCTCACGGAATGCTTTAACGACAGGAATCAAAATAAAATTTACAATTCTTTCTCAGTAGTTTGCATATAATGGTGTCAATCTTTGGAAAGTCTTTGATGATCTCCAGTAAAAAACCTGCCACCATGCCCAAGCAAAGATTCCGATGATCACACATTCAAAGAGATCGGTGGGGGAAGTCTCTCTTTACCTCGACTTTAGCCTCGTTAAACTTCTATGCCCTTTCTGAAATGCGAGGACCCAACACAATACTCTTTCACCATGAAATGACACTTTTCCCAGGTTAGTACTAAATTGCAGTCTTCACATCTCTTAAGGACATCAGATAATAGCGTCAAACACCGCTCGATAGAATCACCAACCACAGAAAGAAAAAGAAAAATCATCCATAAACCTTCTATAGTATCCTCCACCAATGTCAGAAAATATCGGAATCATACATCTCTGAAAGTGAGGGTGGCATTATACAACCAACCGACATTCTTCGAACGCAAAGATCCCATATGCGGACAAGTAAAGTGGTTTTAATCTTTGATCTTCTGGGGCAATAGAAATCCTGATTATGACCCAGAATACCCATCAAGGACAATAATACCACTCTTTCCGGCAGTTATCCAACCATCGGATCCAGAAGGGATAGGAAAATGGTATTTTTCAGTCCATGAGTTTAGTTTACGGTAATCCATAAAACACCCGCCATCCAGTAAAACCGTCTCATTGGAAAAGTTCATTCTTTTTCGTGGGGACCCAGTCATTCCCCCTTTCTAGTACAAATTGAACCGGGCATACCCACATACTATCGGCGATTGAGATAGATTACTCCGGCATCCAAACCACTTAATGATTTCCTTCTTCACAACTCTTGCATAGGAGGATCAAGATTCTCTAATGCGCAATACAGGCTTATGATCAGGCATGGAGTTGGAATTTTTATGAGAGCAAATACAAGAAGGATCCCAATAATGTCCGTAGTAGTCCACCCAATAGCTTTTTGAACTTTTAGTTCCTTCACCAAACTCTGAACCTGTGTTCATCCAGGTCTGATGCAATGATTACCGGCAAAGTGTCACCATTTCCTAAGAATTATACATGAGAGACGGTGGGATCGGAGAGCTTTTATTCTTAAGTTTTGGAGGCCTCCTCTATAGATGGTTTTAGCGGGTGGGAACTCGCAATTATTCATATCAGCTCAAATTTCTCGGTTAAAACCGCACATCACCTCGGTCAAGAGCGACGATAATGACTCATACTCTTCAATGCAATCGTATCAAAAGTTCATTATCACTGCCGATAATGCCTTTCGACACCTATATGTTCTTCTTTATTTTGTTTTTTTGTGGGGGGGGGTTTTTTCAGCAGTCTCACCCATGTTGTAGTATATTAGCAAATGCGATTGGAGCTCACCACTCTGCCTCATGGACATAACAAATATTAAAGGTCACCTCCTCATTGTTCAACGAAATTTCATTCTACCCCTTTCCATGTCTACGAAGGATCTTCCAGTTTTTTTTAGAAAGGAATGGCATCCCAAAAATATGTGCACTTCAAAAGGCGACTTCGCAATCAAGATAACAAAATCTGCGGGAAAAAAAGGTGGGAAAAAAAAAAAAAATAAAAAAAAAAAAAAACCCCCCTCCAAACATGTAAAAAACCCCTCTAAAACCACAAAAAAAAATATGAATGACTCCCACTTTTACTAACAATCGTGGAGTATCCTATAGTCCGTTTTACGTTCGATCAGCCATTAGGTAGCCGCATGGCGCAGTGGGGCTTTGGGTAACCAAGCCCATCTTCTTGGAAATCGAGAGGAGGCATGAGATTTTATGCTTGCCCCCAGATCACATAATGGCTTTCGAAAAGTAATAGCCGGATTGTATACAAGGATAGTGAACGCACCCGAATCTTCTTTCTTTGTACCAGAGATCTTGTAGCAATATCACTACAATCTGCATTTATTATCATCCTCAAAAGTGATCAATCTTTTCCTTGTGACTTCGATCTTTACATAAAAATGGGAGTAACCGGGCATTGTTAAAAGCTTCTACCAGGTAAATTGTAGAAAGTGGCTTAAACATGTTATAAAATGCCGATATTTGCCATGCCTCGTTTTTTTCAAGATCTTTAAGGTGAAATGGGGGTGGTGGACAGTAATAAGGAATGACCTTTTTTAGTGCACTTCAGCATTCTTTCTCGTGTTATCCTCTAATTCAGCATCAACTACCACTTATCAGTATCTTTCGTCACATTTTTCTCATAGATGGACATAGGTGGGTCATAGTGACAGTGTTTCTAGGACGAGTGGCCGGTTTACCGTGTGTTCACAGTTGCAGATAATTGGGCCAATTTTGTAACCTTCAAACTTGCTTAATCGATATTGCATGTGTATCAACTTTTTGCAAAATTCCCGCTAAATCATTCCTCAACTCTATTGTGTCATCACTGCAGGAACCTCTTAAACATTTTATGAAACATATCCTCAAATCCGACATTACTACTCCACCATCCCTAGGAGTACACTTCACCCAATTTTGAGGAGGAACATAGGGGTCCATTCCGTCGTTTCTCATACCTAGTTACCATGTTGAAAGTTGTTGTGCGATTTAGTTTCCAATTCTCGTACATAGTGAACCTCTAGATGTAGTTACAATAGTTCGGACCTGGTTCCCTGCCCTTGGCGCCAATTCTCCGATTAGACTTGGGACCACTTGGTCGAAAACCCCCTATCTGGTCATTTTACGCATAGGAATCCCCCTAATAATAACACTCATCATTTTATGTCGGTGGTTTTTTTCGACAAGTAGTTGACTGCATTTACTTTTCGCCACCCCTAGTGACATGTTTTAGTACCAACCAAGCGTGGTCTCATCTAAGCATTTCTCCCAAATCTCATCTGTTGGTTGGCGTGTGAGTGGAATGCCCTTTGCAAAGGTGTTTTCCCTGTATCCAAATTTTGGACGCCTCTCCAAAAAACTTCTCAAATAAGAAGTTAAAGCAGTCGTGATCAAGTAAATAATTCCCAAACTAGTGGGTTGGGATCTTCCCACGAGGAAAATAGTCTAGACTTAACTTCAACTGTTATTTACTAACTGTATTACTTTGTTTGGTCAAGACTTCCTTGGAAAGTAAAAACATTAAAAGGGGGGGGTTTTCTATTTTAATGAGCAAAAATTAATGAACAAAACTGACAGAGACCATTAACAAACGTTGAATGTTCAATTAATCAATTAATTCAACAAGTAACTAGGGTTTAAGTGTTCCCCAAAGGGTCGGTAACTTGATAATTCTAAACTATAACAATTCTTTCTAGTAGCTGCATGCAAAGTGATAAGTTATGTATTTCTAAATCCTTGTCCGGCCATCTAGAAAATCCACTTGCACCTTGGTCAGTTTCTACATGTGTTGCTATCCTAAACCCTTCTCCTTACCTCATATTTAAAGCATCGTATTCGATTATTGGACTAAGTTACAACCTCGTACCAATCAATACTATCCTATTAGATAGTATACACTAAATCTATGTTAAAATTTTTTCTATTATCTACCTCCTGGTCCGGCAAGGAGCATTAAGGCGGAGTTCTAACGTTGGCCATTCGTTTTAACAAAAGGACTTTAACGAAATAATTATTAAATACATGCAAGGACCACTATTCTAGAATGTTATTTTAGTTAGTGTTTATATCATATTTCCTATGGTTCCCACAACCGTAGTTTGGAGTGTAGTTACTCCATAGCCCATCAATAACCACACATATTCAAATATAGTAGATAAGAATCCATGTACTTTACTTAAATGAGGAAAGAGTAAAATCCAAAGTTTGCTTGATTAATCTCCAAAATCACTTGCAAGAATCTCAAAGTAATCAATATATCTCACAAGAAGTCTAAATGATTATCAAGAATCTACACTAATAACACAAAGTCTAATAATATGATGTCTAACAATCTAGAGTCGAACAATACGGAAGTCTAAACTAAAAAGGAGGACTTTTTGAATTATTATAAAAAAAATAAAAACCTAATTAAACAAGGATTCTAATTGCTGCGAAATCTGCCCAAAGATCGGCGGGGTCGACGGAGCTCGCGACGGACAGTCGTGGTCACAACGGACCGTCATGACTCCGTATTCCCATTACTTGTTGCCAATTTCTTCTGCTGGATCTCTCTCCTCCCCTCGACGGCAAGTATGACGGACCGTTCATAGGCACAAGGGTCCGTCCGAGGGTCTTTATTCCAAAACACTCCAACTCTTGGAATCTGGGGTACTGGGTATCACTTCTCTGAACTTCATGACGAACCTGCAGGACGGACCGTCATTAGACACGAGACGGTCACAAGCTTCATAAACCCATACTTGGTCAGGACTTCACATCTTTCCTTTAGCCACTGCACTTACGCTGCCACCTACGGGACCGTCGCGAGCACGACGGACATTCAAAGTACGTAGCGGGATCTTCTGCATTTCTACGCTCAAAATCTTGGCATTCAGGCTTTGGACAGATTTCCTGCAAAACAAAGAGAAAATATTTTAAAAATTAGCACAAAAAGACTTTTCGGACAACTAACAAGGAAAAAGTAAAAGTTATTAATTAACCGTGAAACCACGGTATATCACCACTCCTTTACCAATCCTCCCCCAAATTAGTGGCAGTGTTGACGGTGATCAAATGAGAAATTAAGCAGATTCTGGCGAATACAGTGAATGCGAGTAGAACGGATTGGTCAAGAAAGCTTGATGATGCTCTTTGGGACTACCGAAAAACACAAAGGACTCCCATAGGTATGTATCCATACCTACGTGTATATGGGAAGGCTTGTCACTTGCCGGTTGAGTTAGAGCATAAGGCCATGTGGGCAATGAAAAAATTGAAGATGGATTGGAATGAAGGCCAGCGAAGCAGAGGTGTTGTGAATGGGTTAAATGATCTGGAGAGTTCTCTGAAGGCATCTGAAAGTTAAGCCCTTACAAAATAAAAAAAACGATGGAAGAAATACATGACCAAAAGATTGAGAAGCGCGATTGTGTGGTTGGGGATTTGGTGCTTTTGTTCAAGCTAGGTTTACGTTGTGGGCAAAATCAAGCCAAATGGCATTGTCCATTCTTGATCATCCCAAGTTTTAATCTCATGAGAGAGGTGGAGTTGAATAATAACGGGGTGTCAGGTTCAAGGTGAGTAAGGGCAGGCGGCGCGCAGCGGCCTTGCGGCGCGCATCAAAATCTATTATAGGGCATGTGAAAATGGCAATGAATGTGATCGAGGCATACCATCTTGATGAAGTTGAGTAATTCAAGAGTCCTGATAGTAGCGATGTTAAACGCAAGCGCTGATTTCTGGGAGGGCACCCAATAGGTATACTCTAAGCCAACAATAGGTTTTCATGATTTGATAAGAGTAAGTGCATTTATTCTATTTTTCTTACTTAATGTCACGTATGAATTTTCTTTTGCTCTCTTTTTAGAAGTGTTGTCTAGAGAGTATACTAGAGTCCATGTCTAAAAAGTGTCCACAAATTAAAAAAGATTAGCTTATTGGGTGTTAAATGTGTAGGGATCAAATCACCAGAAATCTGCAAAAAATTGGTTTGGTGCAGTGATTGACGGACAAATCAACGGACCGTCATCCCATCGATGGACCGTCGTTCCATCGACGGACCGTCCGTAGGGTCTGTACCTCCCAGGTTTGTTTTTTTAATTTTTCTAAGTTAGGGGAATCATATGATCCTCAGACCCACTACCCGACCTGACATGACCGACTATATATTAATTTTTAAACTCTTTAGTTACTCCTACCCTTTCAAATCTCTTTCCCAACCGTTTCCCTCCCCATTTACATTCAAACTTCCCCACTCACTCACCCATTTACTCCCACTTAAAACATTCTTAACCCTGTTTGCTGAGGGTTCCTAGATTTTCGTCTAAGTGTCTACCTACGGGGGTGGTCGACGGTCCGTCGTCTGAATGACAGACCGTTTTGCAGGTATGTCGTCTCTAACAGAACCTTTAATCCTGCAGCTTTCACAATTTTCGCTTAAGTGTTCACCGACAGACCGTTATTCCATCACAGACCGTCTGTTGTGCCCGTCGGTCAGTTTTGCAGTTCTGAACTGGACTGTGTTTTGTTTTCCCATGTTTGGTCTTTCTTCTCTTGGGTGTTTCAAATGTTCACACTGAAGCTAATAACTATCTTTTGCAGGTACCAATGGCCCCTAAACCAAACTTATTCTACTCCAGAAGACGTTCCAAGTCCTTTGCCCCATCACGCCGGATGGTGATAGGCTCGGATGATGATTAGGACCCAGAATACGTGCCACATGAACCTATACACCTAGACATGCTGCTAGGACCACCCGGGGAACGTCGACGAAGATGGTGTCCGGCGTAGTCACTGCCTTCCCGTCTAATGTGAAGCATATACTGATCGGCACACCGTATGGGTCTGCTGCAGATTCTGAGGGAGAGTCTGGCTTTGAGGAGTCTTCCGGGTCTGAGGGAGCATCTGGCTCTGAGGAGGCTTCCGGGTCTGAGGAAATATTAGCTTCACATGGTGCGAATTCTCCTCTTGCACCGGTCCACTCTGTCTCGTCTGATGAGGCTTACAGTGTGGATTCTACTTCAACACCCCCGACCGATGTCCCCACACCCGTGGTTGATCAGCCCAACCAGTGGTGCAGCCAGGGCCATAACCAGGCATATCAGGATGCGAAGCTGCTCAACGATAAGGGGGTCATGACTCGGACTCTGACAGTCGAGCGCCGAGTTCTTAAGGGATCCTTCACACTGTCCCTGATGTACATGCCCTCTTCACCCTCCATCGCCTAGAGTGGATGGACAGGAACATTGAATGCTACATCGAGGAGGTGGTGCGAGAGTTCTACGCATCTTATGTAGAGACTCTTCGGTCTTCCCTGGATAGGCGGTCTAATCTCGCTAAAAAGGCACCACTTGATCATCTTCAAGTCCATGCCCGCAGGGTAGACATATCCTTACCTACTATTCGTCAGTTCTTATACGGTGCTGACACTGATTCTACCAGGGAGATCCTTAATCCCGACTTCGAGTATCAGCGGAAGCTAATCAAGGAAGGCCATTTTTAGCGTAATCTGTGGATAACAAAGACCACCAAGAGGTGGATAGCCCAACAAATTTCTGTGGATGGCAAGGGTGCAGATTGAGTGTTAGAGCCAAGAGGGGTCATCAAGAAGGCCAACCTTACATTCACGGACAAATTTATCTGGCATTGGTCCATCATTGCCTATCCCCCACTACTACTGACAACATTGTTACATGGGATAGGGAAGTATTGGTAGCTGTTTTAGTTGTTGGGTTCAACGTGGACATTCTGAGAATGTTGCTGGTAGTCATTCATGAGAGGGCCTTTAAGGCAACCACCACATACCCTTTCGCTTGCTTGATTTTTGAGTTCTATAGATCTGCTGGTGTTCCCATATGGCATATTCACATTCTTAAGACTTTTACTGGATGGTTGATATAGGTCTTCATCTGGGATGAGGCAAATGAGGCGGCACCCCACAGAGGGCCCAGAGTAGAGGTGCAGCCGCTAGGTGAACTTGGAGGACACAGTAGCACAAGTCCAAGGTGCTAATCAGAATACATCAGAGCCTACCGGAACCATCCCGCTCTACTCCATCTGCAGCACTGGTCTCGATTACTAGGGTTCAAAAGTTAGAGGCCCAGATGGCCGCAATACTGCACAATATCCACCCTTGGATTGCAATGTCCATTCCTGAGGCAGAGAAGAAGATTGCCTAGAAGCCTGAGCAGTATATTTTTGTAGTCCATCAACCATTGATGCCTTTGAGTTGAGAGTTCTCGCCCGACCAGCCCCGACTATTGACTTGACGACTCTCCAGGTTGTTGTGGCGAGTCTGAGAGATGACGTGGACGCCATCCTGGATGTGCAGGTACCTGAGTCTAAGGCCCCATCTGCGGAGCCTGCTGAGGATACGGTGATGGCTACACTGTTCTCCACCACTGCTACGCCATCACCTCAGCCACATGACCATACCAATAGTCATTGATCTAGAGAGGATGATGAGACTCGAGCAAGGAAGAGAGAGCGTCTTGAGTTGGAGGCTGCGAGGAGATCCTCCCTAATTGATGAGGAGGCCCAGCAGATGGGGCTCAGAAGGTGGCTTCTAGGACGTTTAGCTCCCGGATTGCGGATGTTGAGAGGAGCATTATTGAGGGTGTTGTTATTGATGCGGACACTACTGATGGTGTCCCTACTACAGAGGGAGCGGGTTCTGAGAATCTGTAACCACCATCTTGTTGATCATTGGCGTTATGCGCCTCAGGTTTGCTTCATTTACCACCCTATTTTATATTTTTTATCCATTGGGGACAATTGCATGCTATTTTGTTGGGGGTAGGGTAAATGGAAAGAGAGTTCTTGAGTGAAGTCTGAATAGCCCAACTCATGATCCTCTCTTGGGGATTTCTTGCTTGTGTTCTTTTCCCCCAAAAGACTGGTTATTTTAATGTTGAACTAGCACGTTATTATATCTTGTACATAGTATAGATATGACATCTAAAGCATGATGGCTAAATAAAATGATATCCTGATTTTAAGAAAATGCTTGCATGATTAGGCATAGTGAATATTGAATGTGTTTGATCTAAGCATGATATAGAGATGCACCATTGCATGACCCTCGATATAACGCACGAACTAGGTGTCCAATAATCTTGTAGGGCATTGAGGTTTTAAGTGAGTGTGAGGAAAGTTGAATAGTCCACCATTTGTACCTAGCTAGAGCTTGCCCTGTTAATCCTGCAAAAAAGTAACGTGTGTTAGACAATCAGGAAAGATCATAGGCTTGTTCAACATAGTCAATCTTTAGCCTAGAAAAAAAAACAAATGAAATTAATCCCTACTTGATCCGAATGATTTGATCTTAAAATGGACCTTTCTTTTCTACCCAAATTTATCTTTTCTAGGAACAATGTGTTGGCCCTGGTCCCTTATTGGACATGTGCACCCTAGGTTATGCCAAAACAATAAGTTGAGGGTGGATAATGCAAAAAACAACCTCGTCTTAGACTTGACCCAACCTTGGGTATTGTGTACCTTGACACATGGCAAAGCCATGAGTTGAGGGTTGATATTATGAGGAACGCTCCGAAAAGAGGGGTTGAAAGAATAAAGAGAGAGAGAGAGAAGAAGAAAAGAAAAGTGACTCAAGCAAAGATGAAATCAAGTGAAAAAATTGAAAAAAAAATAAAAAAAGAGTCATTTACACAAAAGGAGAAAGAAAGGAGAAAAGCAAGGCAAAAGAATATAAGAAAATTAAGAATAGGGCGGAATAAATGATGAAAAGGTCAAACACTTAGACGTTATGTCAAGGAGTTCAAACATTCACTAAAATGCATCCAAATATACCCTACCTGAACCTGAGCCTACTTTACAAGATAAGAAATTTCTATCGTGATCCTGAGAGTCTAATATGGTGAACTTAAAGAGGTGAAAATAAGGGCAATCCTATGGCGACAAAGTACCAATGAGGTGAGAAGTTGTTATAAGAGTGAGTGTTGAAAAATAATCATTATACTCATACTGAAATCACTGTGTGAAAAAGGAGGATATTGTTTTTAAAGAAAGGACACTAATTGCAATATTAGAAAGTTGTCACCTTGGTGAGAGATAAAAGAGGAAAGATATCGGTGCATGGTGAGTCTGCGTCATGGTCTGATCCACATGAGCGAGCCTAATAGTGATATCATGCATGAAATTAATGAAAATAATCGGTATTGATAGCCAGATGTTTGTGAAAGCTAAAATAAGGATAATTTTGTACAAAGGTTTTTGTGGTGAGTCATAGTGAGTCGCTTGAGGACAAACTACGAATTTAAGTTGAGGGTTTAGATGTACCGTGGTTTTACGGTACTTTCAATGCTTTTTCCTTAAGTTTAGTGTGTGTCTAAGGCCTCTTTGAAGTAGTTTTAATGTATTTTTCTCTGTGTTTGCACAAAAACTGTCCAAAACAAAAACGCTGAAGACTCTGCTTAAATTTGTAGAAGTGATAACCTACGGAGCCGTCGATGGTCCGTTGACTCATCGACGGTCTGTAGGTGGTAACCGTCATTTCAAGATTTATGCTGCTAGGGAAAGATCTGGGAATTCTTACTAGGTGTGGGGCTACGGAAGGGATGATTGTCCCTTGTCTCATCGACGGACCGTCCTGGCAAACCGTTGGTGCTAACAGAATGTAGCCCCAGTACCTTATTTTGAAAAGATTCTAAGTATGGAGCAACGACGGCCATCGACAAACTGTAGGTCTATTGACGGACCATCATTTGGGTCCGTCGATGGTAACAGAATGATGGAGAAGATAGCAGCTGAAAAAAAGCGTTAAAGTATGGACCTACGGAGGCGTCAACGGTCCCTCGGTGAGGTCGTCGACTCGAGACGCGTTTTAGACAGAAGTTTTCCTTATTTAGGTTTCCCTCTATTTTTAGGACTCTTTTATTATAAATAGGACTAAAAACCACGTTTTTGGGGTTAAACTCTTTGTTAATTTTCAAATTTGTATTGTTTGTTGTTGAACTTTGGGTTTCGGAAAATACTTCACTTTTGTGGAATTGATTCTTACAATATCTTGATTAATTCAAGTGATTTTTTGGATTTTTTTGAACTTGTTAAAGTAAGTACATGAATTCTTGTCTAATCAATATAAATTGTGTAATTCTTAACATGGTAACTAAATCCACAACTAGGGTTATGGGAACCATGGGTAATTAACAAAGTAGAACTAGCTAAAATAACAATTATAGAATAATGTCTTTCATGTATTGACAATTCTTTCGTTTAGAAGTTTTTGTAACGGTGGCAATGTTAGAACTCGCCTTGTTGCTTTTTGTCGGACCAAGGAGGTAGATAATAAGAAACGAATTATCAACGTAGATTTAGTATACACTATCTAATAGGCTAGTTTCAATTGATGCGAAGTAATAACTAAGCCATACATCGATTATGATGCTTAATATAAGTTAAAAGGTAAGGTTTAGCAGAGTACACACACGTAGCCGGACCAAGATACGGAGTGAAATTCACTATTTGTCGGACCAAGGAATTAGGGATACATAACTTACCACTTTGCATGCAAGATACTAGGAAAGAATTGTTATAGCTAGGGTTACTGCATTATGAACCTATGGGGAACACTCACCCCCTAGTTTCTCTCATTACATGATAAACATCAAATATTTGAATTAGCTACTTGTTTACTTAGACTTAATTAATTACTTTTGTTACACAAAATCCCCCCCCTTTAATTGTTTGTTTATAGAGAGGACTTGACTAAATAGAATTAATCGTAGATTAATGTTAAGTCTAAACCATTTTACTCGTGGGATCGACCCCAACCTAAAATTTGGGTTTTTTACTTGATACGACCGCTTATACTACTTTAGGGAAGTATAGTTTGAGCGTATCAAGTAGGAAGACATTAATATGAATTTTCTAGTGGGTTTTCCTCGGACTCGAAGGAAAAAATACTCTATATGGGAGCTAGTGGATAGATTGATGAAATCCGCTCATTTTCTCCCCGATAAGTCTACTTACTCAGCGGAGGATTATGCATGGATATATATAGATGAGATTGTGAGTCTTAATGGTATTTTTTATCCAACATATCGGATAAAGGTGCATAATTCACATCTAGATTTTGGAGATCGTTTCAAAAAGGGTTGGGTACACGAGTAAAGTTAAACACCGCTTTTATCCCCAAACGGATGGTCAAGTGGAATGCAGTATTAAAATCTTGAAGGTATGCTTAGAGATTGTGTAATAGATTTTAAGGGAAATTGGTATAAACACTTGCTTTAGTTGAGTTTTCTTATAACAATAGTTATCATTCAACTATATCCCTGTCTCTTTTTAAGGCCTGGTATGGTAAGAGATGTAGATCTCCGGTTGGATGGTTTGGGGTTGGTGAGTCTTCCCTTTTGGTCCCGAATTGGTCTGTGATGCTTTGAAGAAATTACATATGATAAGAGGTGGATTGAAAAAATCCTATAGCGGGCAAATGTCCTATGTCGACAATAGGAGAAAAGAGCTCGAATTTGAAGAAGGTGATAAGGTGTATCTGAATATTTCACCGATGAAAGGAGTGATGTGATTTTCCAAGAAAGGGAAGTTAAGACCTCGCTATGTTGGTCACTGTGAAATTGAGCAAAGAGTAGGCAAGGTGGCATATGAGTTGAGATTACATAGTGAGCTAGCTTCGGTTCACCCAGTATTGACACACCCTGGAAATTCCATGACCTATACTAGAGCTTGATATGTTGTGTAATGATGATTTTAGAACTAAAATAATGTATATAACTTGTTTTAGAAGTATATGACCCATAGCATTAAAGAAAAGCCTTAACGTCCGGAAACTAGCGAAATTTACCTAGTTGACGTCCCTACGTTTGGTGAAGGTTTCAGAGGGTCATTTGAAGACCAAAACTTGTAAAAAGACTATGAAAAGGTAAAACTTTTTATATAGGGTCAAACCGTACTGTCACGACACCCTAAGGACCACCGGAAGGGTCCTTGGGGAGGACCAGAACATGGGCGAGCAGGCTGCCAAATCAGCCTGCGTGCAACAGGATTGTGGTGGCTGTTGGGCGACGCGCAGACATCACGGGGAGATTTGAACTAGTCCTTGTGATGTGGGTCCAACACAGTGTCTAGTGCCTCAACTCGGATTTAAAAAATAAATCATGAAATTAACCTCGCGATGCGCAGCTACTTTCCGTATTCGTAAAAGTCCTATTTTTAGTGTTTTGACTTCACAAAATGACCCATCTAAATAAGGGGTCTTTTGGGTAATTTAATGGGTGACTATGTAAGGTCTCAGGGTCAGTTTTAGTTCATTTTTTAACACTCAAAACAAGTCCCAAAAGTTGAAATAAAAATCACTCTCATCTTTCTCCAATTCTCTCTTCCTCTAAACTTCCATTGAATACCATTAGAGCTCCAAGAAGAAGATCAAGCATTCATGTTTCCAAACCAATTTCGTGGCTTTATAATCATTAAGGTATATTTTTTATTTCACTCTTGGTATCCTTTTCCCCAAGAGGTCCCTCCAAAAGATGATTTCTAAACCCCCCAAATTCTAGGTTTTCTTCTACACATGGGTCTTCTTTGAAAATTGAACTTATGAATCAATATGTGATTAATTATGATGAATTAATTTTGTTTAAGAATATATTGATGGTTAATTGATGATTTTGCTATGATATTTCCCTAGACCCGTGTCTTTTCCCCAATTTCATGAAAACCTTGAATTCATACGGTGAATTTTGAAGATTATGAACATATAGAATGGCTACATTGTTGTTAATTTTGTAATTGGTTCTTGAATTTAACTTGTTTATGTACTTAGTTATGTATTCTTTGTAATGGAATTATGAAGGTTCTTGGAAGGGCAATGAGGTATGTGGATTTCTTCTCCTTGAATTCAATTATGAAGTATGAGTTACTTAGATAGTAAAGCTCTAATGTCTAATGTTTGGGTTTGATGTTGATGCTAACTATTCCTCATCCTTAACCTTAGACTATTGAATTGATTATGAATTATGCAAGTATGTTATGGTATGATTATTATATGATTTGAAGTAGTTTCTCATGATTAAAATAAAGTGCTAAGTGAAAGGTTTACTTACTTATGAAGTGTTGTCAAAAGTGAAAGGATTGTTATCAGTTGTGATGACCTATGAGCTAGATATGATAAGATGTTTACACCGGGGTCTAGAAGAGGTTAATGTGAACTTGTATGATGAAATAATATCATTAGTAAAGGGAATAATTGTTTAGCATCGAAAGGGCATTTAAATGAGATGAAGTTCTCACGTTAGTAAGTCCGGCCTCCCACATGGGTTTCCTCACGTTAGTAAGTTCGGATTCCCTAATTATGTGTTGTCTCATGAGATGGAAACCTCCACATTAGTAATTTAAGGTTTCTAAAGACAGTCTCCTTGACCCTTAACTATATGCCCACAGAGGACTCTAGCTTAGTGGATCCACCCTGATAGCTACGTACGAAAAGTTACACCTTAGGCAAGTGTTAACCCTCTCTTTTTTGGTGTTGGAGTAAAACATTGGATTCCATGTAGCTCACATGGTATTATATCAGTTATTGAACTTCTTTCCCTAAAGTAAAAGTAAATGAACAAGTTAAGTATGTAAATTCTTACTATGGTTGTCTTGAAGGCTACTAAATAGGGTAAGGGAGGGTATGGGACTTCTCTTACTCATTGCACATGTGGGATCCTAAGGGATGGTTCTAGTAGTGTTCTCTTATGATTATGACTCTGATTATGATTATGTTGATAAGATATGAGTAGTATTCATGAATTAATCATATTATGATGAATTATGAGAATATGTTGTAAGTATGAAGTGGGTTGCTTAATGTGATATTTATCCTTGGACAGGATTATAGAGTTCTATCTTTGCGATTGCACAAGTATTGCATGGGTTATCTATGTGTTGGGTTGCTACTATGTTGAATTGACTTATTATTCTTCTTATAGATGCATGTTGAGTTAAATTGATAAAAACCAAGATTTTGCCTAAATTGTCCTTTTCTCATGCATTGATGATTTTGTGCATAGGAGTAGTAAGACCCCCAAAATGAGTTAGGGTGTCTAGAGCCTAACATGTTTGTCATAACTATCTAAGGTCCTAAATTTGATTTCAATATGGTATTGAGGCAGTGTGTAATGTTAGAGATGATTTGGAATCAGACGTCAAGGGACGACCAAGACGTTTGACGGCTAGTCACCTATGTGTCTCATGTGTCTATACGTGCTTATATTTGTATGTAATGAGATTCTGAACTCTTAAAATGATTATAATGATGTTTATATGTATTACATGAAGTTTTGAGGTCAAACGTCCAAGAATGTCTAAGACGTTTGAAAGTTATCCCTTCAGACATTCAAGTAGTCTTGATGGGGCCTAGCATGTTTGGATGTGTAACATTCCGGAAAATCATAAAGTTAATGTAAATTTTAATAGGTTCTTAAGAATGTGCACCACGGTAAATAGGCATCCCAATTCCCAATATATAGAAATATTGGGCATATTAGAAAATTATGGGCATAGTAGAAAATGTTGGATTAGAGAGTGTTAGCCAAATTTTTAAGTATCTATGAGTTTGTGCAATGAACCAATACATAGTGAGGATACTTGGGACAATAAGTAAACATTCCCAAATGAACCATAAATAATAGTTAGTTAGGAAAGTGCAACCAACCCATGTGCAAGCACATGTGCAAGACATATGAAGAAGCTGCCAAAGGAGGGGACCCCCCTAACCGAATTCGGTTAGGGTAGTTAGGGGGAAAAGGTGTACAAGGGACAACTCCATGTGGGGAATAACCTCCCTACAAATTCTAGACTCTAACATATTTCCCTAAATAACTAAATAGCCTAGTACTAACCGAATTGGACCCTTTAGTGAACCCGACAACTTAGGACCAAAATCGGGTTGACACAAAGCCAGTACTAGTTAAAGAGACAACCTAGTACCTAACCTAGGATGGTGCAAAAGGTTAGTTATGGTCCTAAAAATTTAGGGGTAATTTAGTAATTCCCCTAGTTTACCTAATTAATGAATTTAGCAAATTAATTAATTAATTTAAAAGGGCTAAAATCGACAATAAAAAGGAAATTTTCAGATTTCGGTTAAGACAGGAAAGGGACAACCTAGTACCTTACCTAGGATGGTCCAAAGAGTTAGTTAAGATCCTTAAGACTTAAGGGTACATTAGTAATTAACCTAGTCTACTTAATTAACTAATTTATCAACTTAATTAATTAATTTAAAGGGGAAAAACAGAAAGCACAAAACAGTGTCCAGATGTCTAGGATGGTTCAAAGGATTGGTTATGGTCCTAACGACTTAAAGGTACTTTAGTAATTAACTTAGGTTACCCAATTAATTAAATTAGAAATTTAATTAATTGGTTTAAATGATCAAAATGAAATCCTTACACTAACCTAGTATAATTCAAGAAACATCCTAGTACTTAACCTAGGATGGTCCTAAAGGGTTGATTATGGCTCCAATGACTTAGAGGTACTTTAGTACTTATCATAGGTACGTAAATTAATTAGATTAATGATTTAATTAATTAATATAAAGTAAAAATATTGATAAAAATTATAGTCAACACTAATTTCTAAATTTGACTAAGTGTTATGTTCTCCTATCTTTAGTCAATTTAGGAGGGGCGTTTTGGTAATCGGTTAATTAGTTTATTAAATTAATTTATTAAACAAAAGTGGTATAATTCAATATCAGTTCTTAAACCTAAAAATCACTTTCAAACTCAAAGAAAATGCGATGCAAAAAAGTAAACGAACGCAAGAAAAAGGCAGAAAACTTATTGATTTCTCTAGGGTGATTTCAAGGTTTCTTCAAACTTTCATTCAAGGTGGTGTTTGTATATTAAGTTCTACATAAGGTATGGGTTTCTCTCCTGGACTTATTTCTCCAAGAGAACTTTCTTTCCAACGATTCAAAGATCTTGAAAACTAGGGTTGTTCCCTTGTTCTCGTCGAACTCCTTTGTCCCTAGTACCCTTTTTGATTCCATGTTGAATAGGATAGAGATCATGTTGTTGGTATGTGGTGCTGTATTATTTATGTGTAATGTTCTTGAATTATGAATTTCGATTAATCTATGAAGTTGTGATCGTATAAAGTTAAGTGCTTAAAACGTGAATCATTAATTGACAATGTGTTAGTTACACCCATAATTGTTTTAAGTGTTGATGTGTTTGTCCGAATGTTGCATTGTTGTTATTGTCATTATCATCAAATATTAATATGATGTTGTCCAATATGTCTTAAAAACGTATCCCTAAAGTCATGAACCAAGATTGGTTAAATGAATGATACTATGTTAAAGATGTGTCAGATTTTGTTATGTATGAAGATGATTACGATTTGTGGTGAATACCTACTGTAAATGTGACTTGTTGATGATGTTCTGTTCGTGAAATGATCATATTATGATGTTCAAGATTTTTAAAACATTATGCATAAAGTTATGTTATAAGGTGGGCTAAAAAGATCTCTATGAAATCATAATTTGAGTGATTGTTTGGCTTATGCCAATAAAATGGCCAACAATACATTGTCCAAAAGGGATGCATGCAAATGTCTATAATATTATGTTAAATAATTAAAAGATTGTCTAATTAATAATATAATATCTAACCAAGCATAAAATGATGTAAAATTGGCCTACGCCAACAAAGATGGTTATGCAATCTATACCCAAATGTTTATGCCAATATTAATCATATGCCAATCTTTGTGTAGTAAGAGTATCAAATATAATATTAGCAATTCTAAACTAATTCAATGAACCCATATTCAAGGCGGAATGCAACTCATTGGGGACAAACTCCCAACATGCTCTAAAGAAAAGGACATATGAACTCTGAACTCATGAATCACGTTGTGCATCGTCGATAATGATGATATGCAATCACTACACTAAAGTAAGTAAAGTACATGAGTTATACATATTAAAGGGCCTAAAGTAAGTAAGTTACAGAATGGGATGTAAGGAAGTGAGACAACTCTCACTTAAACCAAGCTACTATGTTAAAAGAAGATACTCACGATATGAAGAATGTGTGAGCCAGTCTCATTTAACACCAAAGGATGATATTAAGGAAAACTCACATTTCAATTTCAAATGGTAAAAAAGTAAGAGATGACCAGTCACAATAGAGTAAGTAACGTGCCAGATGGGGGTTCGGGGTATGGTTAAAGGGAGTGAGAAAAGGTCTAAACCTTAACACATAAGCTACTACGTAAAAAAAAAAAAATTACTCAGTATGAAGGTTGTTAGATTGTGTGTGAGCCAGTATCATTAAACACCAAACGAGATATGCAAGGAAAATTCACATTTCATCAATGTAAAGTAAGTATGACCGTCATCAATATGAGTAAGTAAATATCAATATAGGAAGCAAGCCTACATAATGCTTGAGTCAAACACTCAAGATTAAGAAGAAATGAACATTCAACTACTGAGGTGAGTAATATGTAAGTATGATGCTAATGAAAAATGTTGGGGACACACATGATAAGAGGCCTTAAGATGAATGGTGTGAGGACAGTCTCAACCAAAAGATAAGTAAAGGTCACTAAACGTACTCACCTAAGAGAGTGTTGAATATCAAGAGACAAGTCTCAATCATACTCTAGATGTAAAGTTTAAGGACAAGTCACACTTAATACTAATGATGAGATGAGAAATCATCTAAGAGCAATTATTCCCTCATGGTAGAGCCAGCTTCCATAGTATGGAGTTTAATGTAAGGAAACTTTATATGAGCATCGATAGGCAGCTATGAGCGGGGTGATGCCTTCCTTCGGAAGGGCAAAGGTTCACATAATTCTCATTAGATGAGACTGTTGGCATGGACGTGGTATGGGTCTCCTTATATATCCTAGTATTTGACTATACTGCCCATATAGGGATGTAGCCGGGTGTCGAACTCCCTATATACGCATAGGTTCGGGTCAACCTTTTGGCCCGGGTGATCCACCTCTTTTCGGTGTGGGGCAGACACGGATTTCATTGATGCTCACATGTGTATGGTAGGTTAAGGTTCTAAAATTCCCAAGAAAGAATGAGGCAGCCTCAAAGTATGAAAGATAATGAAATGAACGATAACGAAGGGTTTGTGCAAGACATGAGGAGGGTGATGAAAGCAGATTCAAGAATTGAAATTAGGTCATTCTTGGTCATTGCACTCATATCCCGATGAGTCTTAAAGTAATCCTGATATAAGCTGGTGTTACATCAGCGTACGAATGAATGAAATTAATAATGTGAAGTACGAATGAACAAATGAAGCAGACTCTATGTTTACTAAAGATGGTCATCGGGTTGAGGCCCCATATGTTGGGCCCTCACTTGAGATGTCATAATGCTACATGAATGATTCCAAAGTCTCGTATATATGAAATGTATAATATATAAAACATGAAAGTAATGAAATCAATGGAATGATCAATAGAGAATTGCTTATGAAAGGTAAGAGATATATAGTGTAAAGAATGGCCCACTATAAGGTAGGGAAATCATTCCTTAATCCTTGGATTACTTACATCGATTCATTGTGGGTGTGGGACTACAATGAATCATTTCACTTGTAAGTTAAACATAGGACCAGAACAATTATTGAACTACACAACAATAAGAAGAAAAAGACTAAAAAATAATCTATGTGTACAAAGAGGAGCCCTCGGCCTAAGAGGATCAAAAATATCAAATATTTGCCCGAGTTGTTTCTAAAATTATGTGAGGAGATAATGTTTGTAGTAATCATATAAAAACTTAGTGTGGATTTTTTGAACGCATTGCAATACATCATAGTCATACCACCAAATTCACAACTAAAGATTTAGGAACGTCTATTTGACTAGGTGTCCAAAATAGCATGTTAGTTTTGGAAAAGCTTTCTTTGTCATGCAGAGCCTTATGTGTATGTGTGAATACACCCAAATTAGTACATATGGGTAACTAATCCTTATATTTACTCTTTTATAAATGCATGTTAAGGTGATTGATGAATCTTGCAATGGTTGGACATTTAGCGTTTCAGTCCAGACATATTTGGTAGTCCTCGTGATTTCGAGGATGCTAAAGTTTAGTCTGCCTTAGTTTTCACAAGGCAGTGGATGTTTTATGTCCCTAGGTTCTTCGTTTTACTTTCATTTCTGAAGATTTTGTAATAGGTTGGTTTGGAAAACGTATATGATATATCCTATTCTGTTTCGAATTGATTCTAACAATAGATGGTTATTAAATTTAGTGCGCTTAGATATGATGAATTCATGAAATAAACTATATGAAGGTTTCTATGTATACTCATACGTTTCAAAGTTTTAAATTTTCCGCTAAAATTAACCATATGAATATGATAAATGCAAGATGAAGCTTGTCTGCAACCTGTGAGAGGTCAATAACGCCGGTTGCGATTTGAATTCCAAAATCTGGGTCGTGACACGACGTATTATATGTGTGAATTTATGGTGAAACTTGCATGGAAGGTCCTTGACTTGTCAATGTTTATATTTATATTGGAAACATCTGGGTACAACTTCTCAAGAGCCCCGCAAAAGGGACCACAACAAGGACATGAGGGATGTCGAGACACTGCCTTGGCAGTGTCAATCGATGAGCCAAATGACGCTTAGTTGGTTGACGAATGGCCCGTTCGTGAGGTATAGTCGATGGACACTTATCCTAGTCAAGGCTCAACCAAAGAACAGCCCAAGGTCCAACCGACTAAAGCACAGACGGCCCGTCGATGGACCTACTAGTCGGCGATGGTGGTCCATCAATGCAGGCTTGGTGCAACTGCCTAGCAACAGTTTCATTAAAGGGGTGAATGAGAAATTCACCATACGTCCTAACCTGACCCTACTTGATTTATTTAGTGATTTTTGGGTATATTTAAGGGATCAAAGACATGAAGAACCCATTCCCAATCCCATCTACACAAATTAGACTTTCCCACCAAAAATATTCTCCCTAAAAAACTCCATTGAAGGTGAATCTCAAGAAAAGATTGGAGGTTGGATTTCTATGAACTCTTCATCAAGTTTTAGAGGTTTTCAACTATACAAAGGTATGGTAATCCTTCATCTCTATGAAACATTTCACTTGGAGAGTTAATCTCAAAGTTTTCAAAGAGATTTCATGATCAAACTTTCAATCTTTAAATCTAGCCATGGGTTTTTTCTCAAGAAGTTTTTAATGGATTAATCATGATGATAATGTGATGGTTTTAACGTAAAAAAGAATCCAATTGCATAATGAACACAGGTCCTTTCCCAAAATCGATTTAGCCTTGCATAGACATTGTTATCATGGCTTGTTATTAATTGAATTGTGATTCCATTACATTGAATTGGTTATAGTTACTTTTGTTTATGTTAATTGATGATGAAGTTCCATGTGGATCAATGTATGAAGATTTGAATATGCTTAGCTTAGACTTCCATGATTCACTGTAACATTGGTATTATAATGTATAAAACTGGAATTCGATTATGTTAAATTGATTGTTAACTACTGTCTATTATGTATAAAGATTATGCATCGTATGTAATGGATCAAGTATGCATCAAGGTTTGAGGATTAGGTAGTATTGATTCATGTTCTCCTATCTTCTATAACGTGCTAACGTAGTTCTATGTATCACGATCCATGGTAATTGGTTCACGATGTTGTATAGGGTTAATTGTACTTTTTCTATTGCCTATAATAGATTATAATGATGAATTATGTGTTGATATCCAATGTGGATTGATTCTTGAATACTTGATCCCTAATTCCTCTCTATTTTAATTTCATGATGCTCATTGTAATCTTGACCACTTGGCAAATTGTAGAAGGATTTCGTCTAAGCCATGGTATCTTTAACTACTGCCTTTTATGTGTAATATTGATTAATATTGAGCATAAATAATTGATAAGAAGTAAGAAGTAAAGCGGTCGTGTCAAGTAAATAACCCAACTAGTGAGGTTTGCGGATCCCCGTCCCACAAGGAACAATAGTCTAGACTGTAACGTCAATCTATTATTACTTTTTTTAGGTCAATGAATTCCTTGGAACGTAAAACAATATCAAAAGGGGGGTTTTCTATTCTAATATGAATGATTAATAACGTACCTAAAATTGAAATGAGACACTTACCACTTTTGAATGTTGGGATTTTAATCAATTAATCACAAATAACAGGGTTTAAGTGTCCCCACGGGTTCAAAATCTTGATAATTATAAACTATAACAATTCTTTCCTAGTATCTCTTGCGGCAAAGTGATAGTTATGTATTTCTAAATCCTTGGTCCGGCATCTAGAAAAATCTCACTCTGTATTTGTCCGGCTACGTGTGTGCGATTCTAAAAACCTTATCTTTACCTCATAATTAAGATCGTATTTGCTATTTGACTAATGTTTATTACCTCGTACCAATCAATACTAGCATAGATAGTATACACAAATCTAGTTGTGTAATTCTTTCCTATTATCTACCTCCTTGGGGTCCGGCAAGTAGCATTAAGGCGAGAGAGTTCTACACTTGGCCATCCGTTTTAAAGACGTCTAAGCGAAAGAATTATCATCATGCAGACACTATTCTAGAATTGTTCTTTAGTTAGGTTTACCTCATTATTTGCCTACGGTTCCCACAACCCTGTTATGGAGTTTAGTACACCATAGTCATAATCACAATATTCAAATATATTATTTAAGAATCATGTACTTACTTCAATGAGAAAGGAGTGGTGTAAAATTCGAAAAGTTTGCTGGATTAATCACCAAAAATCACCTGCAAGAATCTCAAGAGTAATCAAAATCTCACAAAAAGTCTGAATGTAATCCAAAGCTGTCTAACAATACGGGTCTAGTAATGATCCAGAGTCTAACTAAAAACTAGGTTTTTGAATATTTATAGAAATAAAAACCTAATTGAACAAGGAATATTGTGGAAATCTGTCAAAACGCGGCTGGTCGACGGACTGTCATGGACTCGTTCGTCCCATACTTGTTGCCAATTTCTTCTGTATTGCTTATTCATACCCTCGACGGAAGTATGTGACGGAACGTCACAAACACGCGGTCCGTCGAGGGTCTCATTCCAAAAATACTTCAAAATTTGGAATATGGGTTACTGGGATTTAATTCTCTGAACTTCATGACGGAAACCTGCAGGAGGACCGTATGGGACTCCGTAACCCCACACTTGGTCAGGACTCCCCATAGCCTTAAGAGTGCACTAGCTTGCACCTACGGGACCGTCACAAGCTCCGTAGGTGGGTCTCTTTTCGCATTTCTCGCTCAAAATCTCGCAGTAATCTTTGGACAAGATTTCCTGCAAATACAAAGAAACATATATAAAAAAAAATTTTAGCACAAAAAAGTCTTTTGGACACACTAGACTTTAAGGAAAACGTATATTAATAATACGTTGAAACCACCGGGATAATCAAACACCCTCAACTTAAGTTGTTGTTTGTCCTCAAGCGACCACACTATGACGCAATACACAATTCTTTGTACAATAGTATCTATGTTTTATCCTTGCAATCATTTGCATCAATTCCCGATGAACTCATCATATCTATGCATGCTATCACATTAGAGCTTGAATTATTTAGACATCAGAACATGACACAGACACCATGCACTAACACCTATCCTCTTCAATTTCTCACCGAGGTGCTTAACAATTCCGATATTCAACCTGTGTCCTATTTTAAAACAAAACCTCATTTTACACAACAATATTTTTCATTGCGGTATAAGGCTTACTGTTCAACACTCTACCTCTCAAAAACAAATAACACTCATTCATACCTCATTGCAATATAAAACTTGCCCTAGTTTCACACTGCCTTAAGTTTTGCTATACAACCCTTAGGATCCCATAGGGACTTTTTCGTGCTTAGAACAGAGTCTCAGGTAGGTGTGGTTAGGGTCGTTAGGGTATATTAGCATACTTAGTGACTTTTTGCCCCCTCGATATGACATAGCGGCTAAACATAACCATTTCTATCATTCATCTCGCCCAGTTTCTCATATCTTGCACTTGCATTTTCTATTCTTTCTTCATTTGTGTAAGTGACTCTCTTCTTTTCTTGCGTGTATTCTTGTATATTTTCTTTACGTTACTTTCTTTCAAACTAGTTCTTGGGAGTCACTTTTACTTTTGTTCTTCTTCTCTCTTGTTTCTTTCAACCCTACTTCCAGAGAATTTCTCATAATAGCCAACCATCAACTCATGGCTTTGCCATGAGTTCAAGGACCACAATAACCAAAGTTGGGTCAGGGCAACATAACGAAGGTTTGTTCTCATTAGCCACCCTCAACTTTATGCTTTTGGGCAAATCTGAGGCTGCACATGTCCAAGGATGGGACCAGGCCAACAAATATTCCAGAAAAGATTCAGTGGAGTGAAAAAGAAAGGTCTATTTAAGCTTATATCATTGGATCAAACGAAGAAGGATAATTTAATTGGTTTTCGTTTATTTAGGCTAAATAAAACAATGGGCTATAATTGAATAAGGGCATATGCTCCTTTAATTGTCTGGTACAGCTTACTTAGCAGGGGACACTAGGCAAGTTCTAGCTCAGTAAAAAATAGTGGGAATATTCAAAAATCTCCTCACACTCACTGACATCTCATCACTCTACAGATTATCAGACACCTAGTTCGAATCTAGACTTAGGTCATGCAGTGGTGTACTCATTATGTCATGCTTCGAGCCAAACATTTATCGTACTATGCCTAGTCTGCATGGTTTTCCATTATCAAGATATTATTTTAGCCATCATTCTCCAGAATTAATACTATGTAACAGATAAAACATGCCGGTTTGGTTTTCAAAGAAAAATAAAGCAGTCTTTTGGGGGAAAAAGAACACAGGCAAGAAAAATTCCCAAAAGACGATAGTGAATGGGTACTCAGACTTCACCCTAGCACTTACTTTCAATTTACCCCACCCCCAACGAAAAGAATGCAATTTCCCCAATGCATAAAAAAATTGAAGTACAACGGTGGTAGGTGAAGCCAAACCTGGGGACGCAAAGCGCCGACAATCAGCCATGGACCAATTGTGATTAGCAGGTTCATCGTCGATATCCATCGTGGCGACACTTAAAAAAATTGGAGACACTTAAGCGAGGGGACTCTGACTGTCATGACGGTTTATGCAAGGAAGGACCTTCGAGAGTAGGACGGTCCGTCGTGAGATTAGATGTCCTGTTGGAGGACACTTAGAAAAATGTGAGAGGCAGCCCCTTAGGAATATGGGCTCTGACAAAACAGGAACGGTTGTGCAAGGAGGACCGTCGAGTGTGGTATGAAGGTTCTGTCGGCATGTGTCCGTTGGTGACTGTTGAAGAGTGATTCTGCGAATTTCCTGGTGATTGTGCCTGCAATTTTAAAAACCCATTAGTAGAAAAATGCTACCATTACTAGAAAGAAAGAGAAATTAAAAAAAAACTATAAGTATGGGTTGACTGCCTTCCCAAAAGGGGCATGATTTAACATCGCGGCACGCACTGAGGACATTTGATTACTCAGCCTTCATTAAGAAGGTATGCCTCTATCATTTCATTAACCGATGCACAGTTATGACAAAATAGAGTTTTATTCGTTCTCTATTCACTTAAGCCGACACTCCTTCTTTGGTTTGTTAACTCAACTGCTCCATGAGGGAATACTTGGGTGATCAAGTAAGGGGCCAGTCCTTTGGACTCTTGAGCTTTCCTGGAAGACAAGGCAACCCGGCGGATCTGTCTAAAAGAACCAAAAAGCCCCCACAATAAACCTTGTTTTGCACTTTTTTCTTCATTTCTCCTTCTTCATCTTTTTCTTTGTGGGGATTTATGGCGAATACCGATCTGGAGCTCACCACTCTGCCTCATGGGTCCTACTAAACGTTTGAAGGTTGCTTCTTCATTGTTCAACCGGAAATGTCAGATGCACCTTTTCCATATAAACTAAGGCTTCTACCTTGTAGAAAAAGGAATGGGTTTTCTCCCAAGAATATAGGCCCTTCCAAAATCGACTTCACAATCAGAAAGAATAACAAAATCTGATGGAACTAGAATGACTCCACTTTTAACTAGCACATCATGGAGTATCCTATAGGCTTTACACTATCGTTTTCACCATTGTAGCCGCATCGACAGTGGGTTTTGGGTCAACAAACCCAACTTCTTGTAAACGAGAGAGGATGAGACTTTTATTCTTGCACCCGGATCACATATGCTTTTGCAAAATGTAATTGACTCGACAGACAAGGCATAGTGAAAGCACCCGGATCTTCTTCTTGTACCAGGAATCTTGTGGCAATAGCACTACAGTGGCCATTTGCGTCTATCATCACCTCAAAAGGACCAATTTTCTTTGGAACCAGATCTTTCATAAAACTTTGCGGTAACCGGGCATTTGTTCAAACTCTTCTAACCAATGGGAATTGATATAAGTTGTTTCAACATGTTATAAAATGCCGATATTTTACCATCCTCGGTCTTCTTTCAATAATCTTTGAGCACATAGGGGGTGGTGCCTAGGCATTGGGAGTTACTTTTTTAGCACTTCAACATCGTTTGCAGGTAATCCTCTACTTCCCCATTAATATATACACATTATCAGTTATCTTTGAGTCACCTTTTTCTCATGAGTTGGCAATGTGGGGTCAATGATTTGCTACCACCACGAGTAGTGATTTCCATACCAGGTGCTGCATCATTTTTCGGATTTTGGAGTGTTGCTAGGAAGAGTGCCCGGTTGCCGTTTGTGTTCACAGTCGTAGATAACTGGGCCATTGCAACTCGAGGTGCTTAATCGATATTGCCATGGGAGTATAAATTTGTTCCCAATTATATGCTCATCACTAGCATCGGAACCTCCTCATATTTGTTGTGCAAACAATCATCAAATCGACGCCATTACTATCTCCACCATCCTAGGAGTAATTCAGATTTTGAGGAGGGACATAGGGCCAATTTCCTATCATTTCTGTTACCTAGTTACCCCTGTTGAAGTTGTTTCAGTGTCGCGGGGGTGGCTAGTTTCCATCTCCGACATAATGACCCTCCCGGTTGTTGTTTAAACCATAGATCTGACCTTGGGTTCCCTTGACCTTGGCGCCAATTTTCATGATTTGAGCCTTAGGCGATCGGTCGGAAAAACCCCCCCCCCCCTCCCCCCGTCTGCCTTATTTACCGCATAGACATTTACTCCTATAATAATTACTCATCATTTTGTGGCGGGGTTTCGAAAAGTAGTTGACTACATATTTTTGTCTGCACCCCAGTGGAAATGTTTTAGTACCAACCCAAGCTCAGTTCTCATATGAGCCATTTCTTCACGAATCTCATTGGGGCGGGTTGTGAGTGACTGTACTGTTCGAAGGATTTCTCCCGGTATCTGACTCCTAGTAATCCAAGCTTTAATTCCAGGAGATTTTTCTCTAATTTCTCAGCAATCTCGCATAAGGCACTTCCCCTAAGATCACGGCTATAGTGTCCTCCAACAGACGCTTATTCTCATCATCATGCTCGCGATTGAGAAATTATCCTTTCGTGACTCCATCATCTATACGGTGATTTGGACGCTTCTCAAGAACGAGGTGAACCTATACCCAAGAAAACTACTAGCTGAATCTCCTGGTAGTGCCCACCAAAAGTTGGTCACTATGGCTTGTGGGTGAGTTTCTTGGAGGAACCGGATAGTAGCGTGCTAAGAAAACATCCTTTAGTGGTTCCAAGTGAAAATTGAGTTGTAAGGGAGCTAAGTGAACAATAGAAGCCTCACCGTCAGTGAGAGAGGAAATACTTAAGCCATAGTACATCCAAGTCCAAGTCAGGGCCTCCCTACACAACTTTTATACACTGCCCTTACCTTAGTATTAGGGAATGTGGATCCTTCAGAAGGTAGCCCTGAAAACAAACCTCTGGCAGTGAGCATTTGCATCAGGCTACTAGTTACACGAAGGTGGGCTGGTGGTAGAGGAGCAAACAAGTGGACCATCGGAGTATTGCTATGTTTTTCATAGCCTCTGTAGGATGTTGGGCGTGGAGCGGGAATTGTTACCCTCTGTTGTGGTTCACCGGAGCATCGGGATTGGTAACAAATGACCATGAACATCAACCGGACCTGGGATGTTCTGGTTTGGATCATCATCATTGATTCCCAAGTTTTATCATTTGTTGCGTAGTGTACGCTCTAGTCCTGATAGTAGGGAAACTAAAGGTTCTCTTCCTCTCCGTGTATTTGCATCATACAAAGGAGGGTGGTTCTGCAAGGATCAAAAAAACAATAAACAAAAGTCAAGTCAAGGAAATATTCAACTAAACTATAGTAAGAGTTGAAGTTAATTAAAAGCTACTTTCCCCTCGGCAGCCGGCGCCAAAAATTTGATAACGCTCAAACTTACTTCTCAACCCCCCCCCCCACAATAAAAGTAAAGCGGTAGTGTCAAGTAATAACCAACTAGTGAGGTGGGATCGTTCCCACGAGGAAAAATAGTCAGATTAACTTCAATCTATATTACTTTTTTGAGTCAATGAATCCTGGGAAAATAAAAAATTTAAAATGGGGGTTTCTATTTCGAAATGAAGATAATAATAACTAATTGAAAGAGACACTTAAACAGTTTGAATGTTGATTTTAATCAATAATCAAAGTAACGACGGTTACGTGGTTACACACAAGTTCATCATTGATAATTCTAAACCTTAACAATTCTTTCCTAGTATCTGAATGCAAAAGTGATAAGTTATTGTATGTCTATATCCTTGGTCCGGGCATCTAGAAAAATCTCACTACGCCACTTGGTACGACTAGTGTGTGACTATCCTAACCAGTATCTTTACCTACTATTAAAAATAGTATTCGATATGTGAACTAAGTTATTAACTCGTACCAATAAATACTAGTCCTTTTAGATAGTATACACTAAATCTATGTTGATTAATCTTTCTCCTATATTACCTCACTGGTTCGGGGCAAGTAGAATCTAAGATGAGTTTCTAAAGTTGGCCATCCGTTATAATTTTAAAAGGATCTTCTAACGCGAAAGAATTATTAATACATGCAAAGACAACTATTCTCAGAAGTGTTTAATTTTAGTTAGGTCTTACCTCATTATTTGCCTATGGCTCTCACCAACCCTAGTTATGGAGTTTAGTTACACCTAGTCATTAATCACCATATTCAAATATATTAATAAGAATTCATGTACCTTACTCGATGAGGGAAAGAGAAGTCGAAAGTTGCTTGTTAATCACCAAAAAATCACTTGCAAAAAATCCTCCACAAGTACCAAAAATCTCACAAAAAGTCTTAATGATATCCAAAGGTGTCTAAACAGTAGGAGTCTAATCATGCTCCGAGTATAACTCAAAAACGATGTTTTTTCGAAACTATTTATGGAAATTAAAAAACCTAATGGAACAAAGGACTCTATTGCTGAAAATTATGGTACACAAAGCCGGTGGGTCGACGGACCCGTAATGGACTCCGTCGTCCACATACTTGTGCCAATTTTTCTGCTGCTCTTTCATCCCTCGACGGCAATGTATGACGGACCCGTCACAAACCCCGCCGCGTCCGTCGAGGGTCTTCGTCCAAACAATACTCTTCAACTCTGGGAATATGCGGTACTAGGATTACTCTCTTGAACTTAATGACGAACTGAAGGTCGGAACGTCGATGGACTCCGTAAACCACCCACACTTGGTCGACTTCCCCATTTTCATTCAGCAGTTGCACTCACTATGCTGCACCTACGGACGTCACAAGCTCCGTAGGTGCGGTATCTTCTGTATTTCTTTCGCTCAAAATATTCCGCATCTTCCTATTGGACAGATTTCCTGCAATGACAGAGAAACATATATAAAAATTAGCACACAAAAGTCTTTTGGACACAATAGATCTTTAAGGAAAAAAAGGATTAATAATACCGGGAAACCACGGTTATTATCCATAATCAAAATGAGGACGAAATGAAGTGACTAGAGATCCAAAGTGCCTTCAACATTCTATAAATTGATGATGTAGGAAACCTAATATGATATCAATATTGTTTATGATTAAGGTATGATTTTGCGATTATGTTAGATACCTTTAGATACTGCCTTATATTTGTATTGTTGATGAATAATAGTGAATGGTAAATCCAGACCAAAGGGCTAAAGGTTTGCGCCACTTCTCCTAATTTCGCTATAGTAAGTATTGGTTGATGCAGGGGGGGGGGGGGGCCTTGTATTGACAGCTGGTAGTATGGTCCACTCATGGTGGAGTGAGTTACTTGTTACCAATATATATGTGATGTGATCATGGCCTGAAGTAAACTATAATATGAATGTTTGTGTTGGTGATGAATCATCCTATGTGAAGACTATGCCTAGTTTCAATTCTACCTATTAATCTAGTTCTGTTCGGTCAATCATGGCAATGTAATGAGTATGTTAAAATCATATGTAGGTGCTGCCATAAGAAAGATTAAAGGATTAATGACCCAATACCCAGTACCCCTATGTGAATGTGTGAATACGTAAGGTTAGGAGTCTTGATATGAATGTGAAGATTGCTTGAATTTCCTATGCTTAAATGGTGGTGTGGTATATGTTGAAAGTTGTAATCGTGGTTTTTATATTAAGAGGGTGGCTGACACCAGGTGTGCTTACTAGCCATTATGTGATCATATTGACCAAGTACACACACCGTAATTTACATGCCTGCTTACAAGTAGTAAAGGGCATGGTTCTGTTAAATAAAGATAGTTCTCATATCCCCCCCCCTCCCCATGTGTCTAACTACTATGCATGTTCAAAATTATGTCTATGAAAATATGATATAGTTTCCTTAACTAGGATGACTGATAGTTGATACTGCTCAAATTACACTTCCCTAAAGAAGTATAAGCGGACGTCTAAAGTAACGAAACCCAAATATTAGCGTTGGGATCGAGCCACGAGGAAAATGGTTTAGCAATTCTTAACTTCAATGTACATACTTTATTTTAGTCACAAGCCCTTTCGAAAATGAGTAATTAAAGGGGATTTTTGTGAAACAAAAGTATTTTAATATTGCTAAATCAAACAAGTAACAAGAGTAAAATCTTTGGTATTTATCAAGTTGTCAGAGAAACTAGGGTGTAAGTGTTCCCCATAGGTTCATAAGGCTGTATTCCTAGTTATAACAATTTTTTCCTAGTGTTTTGTATGCAAAGTGATAAGTTAGGAATCTCTCAATCCTTGATCCGGCATTTAGATAATTTCACCCCGTACCTTTGTCCGGCTACGTGTGTCTAAGTTGCTAATCCCTACCTTTACTTCATATTAAGAATTGTATTGATTATGACTTAGGGATGGCCCTTTGCACCAATAAAGGACTAGCTATGAGATGTATTCCCATTAAAATCTATGTGATACTTTTTCCGAATAGCTAATTGGGTCCAGGCAAGTAGCCAATAAGGCGAGTTTAGTTAAAGCCTGCACTCGCAAAAAAGACCTCTAAGAAAAAATTGCAATAATGCAATAACTAGTGAGAATTGTTATTAAGCTAGATTTACTTTGTTAATCACCCATGGTTCACACAACCCTTAGTTGGGTATATTTATCATGCATATAAGAACACAATTCAGGTTATAAACAATAAATCATGAACTCACTTCGACAAATTCGAAGAAAAGAAAAATCATAATTCAACTGAAAATTCAAAATCACTTAAAAAACAAATTCGAATTTAATTTGAATAATGCCAAAGTTGCAAGACAAATTCCAAGCAACAAATTACAGAAAGTTAGATAATAGAATCCAACCCCAAAAATGAGGTTTTGCACCCTAATTATTAAAACATTGTCCTAAATTAAAAGGAATTTTAATAAGAGAAATTGTCCAAGAAACGCGGCTTCAATCGACGACCCCCACAGACGGACAACGGACTGTCGACTGCCTCCGTAAGTCATGACTTAGCATATTTTTTAGCTTTACCCATGCATTTTCTTTGATCCGATCGACGGAGAAACAACACAATCTGTCGATTAACCTACGGTCCGTCGATGCTTCTCGTCCTTACATACTTAGCTTTTCTTCAACATCGGATAGTGAGACTTTCTCTGACCTGATTGACATTTCAACAGTACGGTCCGTCTCGATCGTTTCGAAGCCCCACACTTGGTCAGAATTCCCCAAGTTTCTTCCAGATGCCTAAACCTTCTATCGATGGTCATCATCTACAATCCATTTATGGGACGATGGGTCATCGATGGCCTTTGTGGGTTACCTCTGCGCTACATCTCCACAGCCTTCTGCGTTTTGGTTTTGGACATGTTTCTTGAAAAACAAAGATAATAACATTTTAAAAGTACTATAAGAAGGCTCTAGACACACACTAAGTAAAAAGCATTGAAAGTACCGTGAAACAACGGCACATCAACACCCTCAACTTAAAATTCGTTGTTTGTGCTCGTGCAACGCACTATGACTCAACACGACACTTTGTACACAAGTATCCTCTTTTAAGATTTCACAATCACATGGCTATCAATCCCAACTTTTTTGTTGCTTTAGTGCACTTTTCTACTTTTAGGCTTGATAAGCTCACTTGTGTGGATCATACCATGACATAAGCTCACCATGAACTGACACCTCTACTCTTTTGCCTCTTGCCAAGGTACCAACTTTCCGATATTGCAACTAGTACCCTCACTTCAAAAGATATCCTCCTTTTTCTCACAGTGATTTTAACTTTGAGTATAAGGATCATTATTCAACACTCACGCTCAAAACAAATTCACACCTAGTTAGTACTTGTCTCCATAGGCTTGCCCTTATTTTCGTTGCTTAAGTTCAACACATTAGACTCCTAGGATCACGATAGGATTTTCTTGGCTTGTGACGTAGGCTCAGCGTCAAGTATGGTACATATGAGTACATTTTAATGATTTTTTGCGCTCCTTGACATTATGGCTAAGTGTCCTACCTCTTTCATTATCTCTTATGGTCTACTTTTCTTTTCTTTTCATCTTTTCCTTGCTTTCCCTTTTGCTCTATGTGGAGGTGACTCTTACTTCTTTTTGTTCAACTCATTTTCTTTCTTTTCTCTTTTTTTTTTACATTTAATTGATAATTTTGACTAAGTCACCTCTCTTGATCACTTTTTCTTTTCTTTTCCACATTACTCTTTTCATACCCACTTTTCGGGTCATCACTCATAATAGTCACCCTCAACTTATGGTTTGCCTTGAGTTATGGTATACAAAACGAGGTTAGTTTCTGTATTAGCTACCCTCAATTTAGGCTTTTGACCTAAGTCGAGGTGCACATGTCCAAGGAGGGACCAGGGCCAACACATTATACCCAGGAAAGGTGAGTTGGTGAAGAAAAGAAAGGTCTATTATAAGCAGCGCCAAAATTTGATATGCTCAAATTACACTTCCCTAAAGAAGTATAAGTGGTCGTATCAAGTAAAGAACCCAACTATTAAGTTGGGGTCGATTCCACGAGGAAAATGGTTTAGACTTAACTTTAATGTATGATTACTTCTATTTAGTCAAGCCCTTTCCAAAAATGAGAAATCAAAGAGGGCTTTTGTGAAACAAAAGTCTTTTAATATTGCTAAATCAAACAAGTAACAAGATTAAATCTTTGGCAATTATCAAGTTGTGAGAGAAACAAGGGTGTAAGTGTTCCCCATAGGTTCATAACGCCGTATTCATACCTATAAGAATTCTTCCCTACTGTTTTGCATGCAAAGTTATAAGTTAGGTATCTCTAAATCCTTAGTCCGGCATTTAGAGAATTTCATATCGTACCTTGGTCCAGCTACATGTGTCTAAGTTACTAATTCTTACCTTTACTTCATATTAAGCATCGTATTTGATGTATGGATTAGTTATTACTTCGCACGAATCGAGAATAGCCTATTAGATAGTATCTCAGTAAATCTATATTGATAATTATTTTTCTATTAACTACCTCCTTGGTTTGCAAGTAGAAATAGGGCAAGTTCTAACGCGTGCACTCGTTAAAAAGACTTCTAAGAGAAAGAATTATCAATGCATGTAATAACCTATGTGAGAATTGTTATTAAGCTAGGTTTACTATGTTAATCACCTATGGTTCCCATAACCCTAGTTATGGATTTAGTTACCCATGCATAAAAGAACACAGTTCATGGTTTATAAACAATAAATCATGAACTCACTTTGACAAATTCGAAGAAAATCCAGAAATTCAACTTGAAATCACCAAAATCACTTGAAAACCAAATCCGAGAATTTGAATTAATGCCGAAGTTGCAAAAATCTCCGAGAGCGAAACTAAGAAAGTAGTAATAGAATCCAGCCCCAAAAATAATCTACTGCCACGCATTTTTGGCAACACATGAACAACCGTTGCAATATATTATCTATTGCAATGGTTATGATTGTCACAATATATCAAGCGAACAAATAGAACAATAATAAAATATAATCGTTGCATCATTCCTAACCCCGTTGGTATAGATTTGCTAAGGCAACGCACATTACAAACGTCGCACTAATATTTTAGTTAATCCACGAATTTTATTCCCAAAATATATATTTCCCTCACTGCTATACTTTAGCTAAAATGCCATTTAGTTCATTTAGGGTTAAAATTTTGGACTTCTTCTTGCAAAAGGATTTCTGAAAAATGGAAAGAATAATGTGAGCTCCGCTTAATCGCAGTATATTTCTTCAACAAGATCCGGTCTTCTTCTTCTTCATAGTGAGGCAGTCTTCTTCTTCTGTTTGACAAGTATTTTTCTTCATTTTTTTTGGTCTTAGTCTCCAACAGTAATCTTCTTCTACCGCAATTTTTTGCATATAAAGGTATACTATTTTTAAGTTTTCTCAGTCTACTCCATTATTTCAAGTCCCCATTGTCTCTAATTTGTTATGCATATAATATTTTGTATAATCTGAAACTCCATTGAAGGGTTTCTCAATAGTCTTAAAGAATAACAACTGGGTTTGTTTGAAATTTATGTTATTTGTTCAAATTTAGGTCAGCGATGTAATCTATTTGTGATTTTGAGTTTGTATTTCTGATTTGTTGAAGATTTTCTGAACTCTCTGTGAAAGTTCATTAAGAAGCTTGGTTTCGATTTTATTAGTATAATCTAGAAATATAGATTTTTCTCGTCCAAAATACAAAGATTCATCCTCTGAAACAAGGTTATTTTTCAGTTTTTTCTCAGATTGGAGACTCTTTTTCCTTCCAAAGCTCATCAAAATTAGCTCGTGGTCGTTGAAGCTTGTGGCTAGCTCGTGCTCGTCCCAGTATCGCTGCTCCAAAGAAGGCAATTCCTTTTCCTTGAATTTCTTTTTTTCAGTTTTCGGGATTATAGTTTAAATTGAATATTCTTTTATATGTTCTAGTTCCTTAGTTGAATTTTTATTAATTCATCGATTTATGTGACTCAATCTGAGAATGTTAAAATCTTAATCATTTAGTTTGCTTTCTATACTAGTTGATGCCTTTTCTAGTTCTCATTTCTGTTCCTTAGGGTGATTTGTGTTCCTGTTTGAATTTCCTTCAATATTAAGTGTATTTCTTAAATTAATGTGTCTAAATGTGTTTATATTTTGAATCATGTACTCCTTATTTGATTATTGCAAATGTTGGTCTTGTTCTCTATAATGTTACGGTTCGTATGTCAATGGATGTAAACATCCATTATGACTAGTTGTTATTTTAAAAGCACAGATATTTTGATTTTAATCTGAATTAGTTTCCAAATTTGGCCTTTATTTAATTATTCAAGTTAACGTTGTTTTTTAGTTCATACCGTACATTTTTCTCAATTGTGAAACTCAGATCTTGCTTTAAGCCTAGAGAACTCTTGATTTTAGCTTCTGTATAAAAATCGTTTAAGCTATAAATGGGCTGGTGTTTTCTGTGTCTTTGTTTGTTGTGAATACAGTCAGCACTTCGTCTAAATCTGCTTGGTTTGATATCTTTTGCATGTGCAGGTTTGGGGCTTATTATAAGTAGAATTTAAAGTTTATTCTCTTGTCAATTAAATCTGTTGGCCTGGCTACATGTTTCCAGCAGGGTGAGTTATTTTTTTTGTCAACAAGCGTTCTTGGTTGGTTCTGCTTAGGGTCATTTATTTAAGTGTCATTGCTTCTGATCGAATTTTTGAATGATTGGTTTAGTATGTATTTGGTTAGAGTTCAGTCGTTTTGCTTACCAAATTATAAAATCTGATGGTTTATCAATCTTCTTATTATTTTCTCTCGAATCGGTCAGTCCTACACTTGTTACATGCTAGAAGATTAACTGTATAACTTTAGTTTGATTTCATTTCTTATTCCATATTGTGACAGCCATACACCTTATATAAAGTCCTTGGAAATTGAATATACAGATTTCTAAAGTTTTGAATTCGCCAGACTCTTCTTTATTTAGCTTCTGATGGTTTTTCTCTTAAAAGTGACATTTTATATCTAGTTGAAACTATCTGATCTCATATTCTAGAATCTTTCTCATTTACTCGTGCTAGGTTCTAGATGTTTGATTTACTTCAAAGTAGCATTTGATGTAGCTAAAGGCTGGCATTTCTTCTTCAGTAGTCCATTACTTGCTGACACTATTAGAAGCATTGGATGTAGTACCCTTACAGTTAAGTTAGGATGCTTGTTCAAAAATAATGTTAAATCTCCATTTACTGCCTCATTCTTGTTTAATGCCGCAAGACTGATCACTTTAACTCCTAATTTATCAGCTCTAAGAATTAACTTTTCTACTTTTCTATTAATACCATCTGTGAAAATGGAAAGACTACTGAAACCAAAGTGAGGGATAGCCTATGTTTAGTGCATGCGTAGCTATTTAGATAGTATTAAGTTTCAAAAAACTTGGAGTAGATCCACATGATTTACTTCTAAAAAGAATCTCTGTTTATGTATAATTGAATTTTCTTTCTTTATGCTCATTTGCTATCGTCACTCTTATTGTTGTTATTGTTCTACTAATAAAAATGTGTTTTTTAAGTTCTTGGTGATTATTTGTTCAGATTTGAATAGTCATGAGTCAACAAGAGCCTTCGAAAAGAAACAAAAGAGCAAAAAAGAACTTTGCTATACGTGGATCCTTATCATTCTGGGCAAATAAAAAACAACGATTATTGACAACAAATGAAATATTTCAAGCTATAGAGTGAGGAAACGACATTTTCTAAACTTAATTGAAGAACAACATCAAGGCGTAGCACCAAAATCTCAAGCAAATGAATAAATTGAAGCAATTAGGCAATCTTTAGAGGAACAACCTCCAGAGGAGCAGCCCCTAGAAGAGCAAGTGGAAATTAATTCCATCATTCCTCCAACAAATGAACAATCTGAATAAATACTAAGAATCGAAAAAAGCTGATGAACCCACACACCGCTGGCAAAAAGAGTTTAGCTTTAGTCCGTAACAAATTGGTATGTTCTCTTATTTAATATTCATTATTGACCTGTTGTTAAAGCAAGTTTTGGTATTTAATTATTTTTTTGTGACTAGGAAAAAGAAAAGGAAACTGTATCAGCTAAAGAGATCTTTGTGGTCACAAGAACAAGGAAACTTGGGTTTTGAGATATATTATGTTTTCTAAATTTTAATTTCATGGATAGTTTTGAGATATGCTTTGTTAGGCTGAAATGGAAACTATTGAAACACAAATGGACACAAATGATCAGTCTGTTGATGCATTTTCAGCAGTTATGGGTCATGAACATCCGGGAGTCTCATACTGTATGGAGTGGGGGTTACAAAGACTGCATTGAAAAGAAACCCTGGAAATTTTGACCATTCTTTAAAGGCCACAGATGTAGTGCAACAAATGCAAGAAAGAATGCAAAAAAACGGAGAAACGGATGGAGGAACAAAAGAAAACTATGCGACAACATGCTATCACAAAAGTAATTGCACAACTTCAAAATGCAGGATTAATTGATCGGAACATACTAGCTGCATTATTTGTTCCTCCTCCAAGAGAAACTAGTACTTCCTCACAAGCGGCTTATCAAGGTTAGATTTACTAATTTTCTTATTTAACTTCTTCTTTTTCTTCTTCTTCTTTGTCTACAACTTTTTCTTTGAGTTTTACAATGTCAAGTTATCACAAAATGGTGTGAAATTTATTGCTACTTATAGGGAAATAATTAACTGATTTTATGAATTGATTTTTGTGGAACTTGATGGAAGAAAGTTGAGATCTACGCAATAATGACTTGAGTGTAATGGTCAATTTTTTTAAATATTAGTGATTCTTTGAGTGATTTTGATGAATACCTTATTCGATGTTACTTCTTATTCACTTAGAAGTGCTCTACGAGGATGGTAGAATGTCTTCTTGTAGTTATCTATTGTATGCGTTGCACCTTGTAGTACCTATTTAGCATGTTATTTCCTTCAAGAAATAGTTAAATTCGTTTACAAGTTGACTGTTCAAATGACAATCTGCAAAGGAACAACCATTGTGAATGCATGACTATTAACTTTCACATCTTCCACTATCATAACTTAATGTAAGCATTGCTAAACTTGTGTGTTTTGTTGTAGGTGATGAAATTGAAGGAGATGAAAGCAGTACTGAAGACTTGACTTAGGAGCTAACTGGATTGATGTTAATTAACTTTAATCATCTATGTTCTACAAATATTTTGATTTTGATTAATATTGAAAATTGTGGTGTGTTTCATCCTTTTTGAACGTTCAAATTTTTTTTGTATATTTTGTTATTATTGATATTACTAACCACTTTGATCTCTGATTGAAATCTTGGTAATGAGTAGTTTCATGATTAAATTCTGTATTTTATGTTCTATTTTATTGTTGTAATAGTTTTTTATAAAAAAAAGTGGCAGTAGATCAATAATATCTGTAGCAAAAGCCTGATGATAAATGTAGCAATCACATATAGTAACTGTCGCAATAGGGAAAGAATAGTTGCATTATCATATAATAATCGTAGCAATAGCCCATAGAGTAATAGTCGTAGTAGTTCAGAACTGTGGCATTATAATATAAAACCGTGGCAATTGACTAAAATGGTGAGAAAATTGTAGCCATAGCATTAAAATAATTGTTGCATAAGCATTTACTGTGACGGTTAAACACCGTCCCAATAGATTATTGACCTTTGGAAAATAGTTAAAGAGATAACCGACGGAATAAGGGTTGTTATTGCTACAGTTGTTTGGACTGTCTGAGTTAATAGTTGCAACAGGCCTATTGCTACACGATCTGTTGTAATGGTTCCCTAAACCGTGGTGTTAGATGTAATGCAACGGTTTAACAGCCTATTGCCACGGTAACTGAATTGTTGCACTAGATCAAATTTCTAGTAATTTCTAATTTTAACTATAATCTAGGTTGTGTTGGTAATGTTATGAGAATGTAAATGTTATGTTAAGATCATGTGTAGGTGCTGCCACTAATGAAGTAATAAGGATTGATGACCCCTACCTATGTACCCCTATGTGAATGTGTGAATAGCTAAGATTAGGAGTCTTGAATGTAATGTAAAGATTGTCTTGATTACTATGCTAAATGGTGTTGTGTGGTCTATGTTTGAAAGTGTAATGTGGTCTAAAGAGGGTGGCTGCCTCAATTGTTGTTGATAGCCATTATGTGATCTTAATGACCAACGTACACACACCTTCACTTTACATGCATTCTTACAAGTAGTATAGGTCGTGGTGTCTAAATGAAAGATAGTTCTCATATTCACTAGTGTCTACTACTATGCATGTTAAAATTATGTCTATGAAAATATAATGTGTTTCATTAACTAGGATGACTTGATAGGTTGATACTCTCCAATTACACTTCCCGAAAGAAATATAAGTGGTTGTATCAAGTAAAGAACCCAACTATTAGGTTGGGATCGATACCACGAGGAAAATAGTTTAGACTTAACTTCAATGTACGATTACTTCTATTTAGTCAAGTCCTTTCCGAAAACGAGTAATTAAACGGGGGTTTTGCGAAAAACAGTCTTTTAATATTGCTAAATCAAACAAGTAACAAGAGTATATCTTTGGTATTTATCAAGTTGTGAGAGAACTACGGTTGGGTTTAAAAAAAAAAAAGTTGTTACCCCATAGGTTCATAACACCGTCTTCCTTGCTATACAATTCCTTCCCTAGTGCTTTGTATGCAAAGTTAAAGGCTAGGTATATCTCAATCATGCGTCCGGCATTTAGATAATTCACCGTGTCTGGTGTACATGGGTCCGATACGTGTGTCTAAGTTACATAATCCTTACCTTTAACTTCATATAAGAATCGGATCCATGTATGACTGTTATTACTTTGAACCAATCGAGACTAGCCTATTAGATAGTATCCCAATAAATTTATGTTGATAATTCTTTTCTTAACTAGCTCATTGGTCCGGCAAGTAACAATAAGGCGAGTTCTAACGCGGGCACTCGTTAAAAAGACTTCTAAGCAAAAGAATTATCAATGCATGCAATAACATATGTGAGAATGGTTATTAATCTAGGTTTCATTTGTTAATCACCTATGGTTCCCACAACCCTAGTTGGGGATTTAGTTATCCATGCATAGAAGAACACAATTAATGGTTGATAAATAATAAATCATGAACTCAATTTGACAAACGAAGAAAATTCGTAAATTCAACTTGAAATGACAAAAATCACTTGAAAACCAAATCCAGAAATTTGGATTAATACCAAAGTTGCAAGAACAAATCTCCAAGAAGCAAATTAAAAAAGTAGTAATAGAATCGAACCCCAAAACGAGGTTTTACACCCTATTTATAAAAACATTGTCCAAAATTAAAAGGAATTTTAATATGGGAAGTTGTCCAAAAAACGCGGCTTGAATCGATGACCCCCACAGACGAACAATGGACCGTCGACTTCCTCCGTAAGTCCAGACTTAGCATTTTTTTTAGCTTTACCCTTATATCTTCTCTGATCCAATCGACGAACCAACAACACGATCCGTCAATTCACCTGTGGTCTGTCGATGCTTCTCGTCGTTCCATACTTAGCTTTTCTTTAACATCGGATACTGGGACTTTCTTTGACCTGATCGACGCTTCAACAGGACGGTCCGTCTCGATTCTTCCGTAGCCCCACTTGGTTAGAATTCCTCGAGTTTTTTCCAGATGTCTGAACCTTCTATCGTGCTGGTCCATTAAGATTAGTCTGATGGAAGGACGGTCCATCGAATGCCTTATGGGTACCTCTGCCGCCTTAATCTACAGGCCTTCTGATTTGTTTTTGGACGGGTTTCCTGAAAAACAAAGATAATAACATATTAAAATTACTACGAAAAGACTGTAGACACACACCAATCTCAAGGAAAAAGCATTGAAAGTACCATGAAACCACGGTACATCAACACCCTCAACCCAAAATTTGTTGTTTGTCCTCATGCAATGCACTATGACTCAACACAATACTTTGTACACAAGTATCCTCTTTTAAGATTTCGCAATCACATGGCTATTAATCCCAACTTTTTCGTTGCTTTAGTGCATGTTTGTACTCTTAGGCTTGATAAGCTCACTCATGTGGATCAGACCATGACATAAGCTCACCATGCACTGATACCTCTACTCTTTTGCCTCTCGCCAAGGTACCTACTTTACGATATTGCAACTAGTACCCTCACTTCAAAAGATATCCTCCTTTTTCGCACAGTGATTTTAAATTTGATTATAAGGATCATTATTCAACTCTTTTGTTCTTTGTGAAAGTGAGTCTTACTTCTTTTTGTTCAGCTCTTTTTCTTTCTTTTCTATTTTTTTTTTACATTCAATTGATAATTTTGACTGAGTCACCTCTCTTTATCACTTTTTATTTTGTTTTCAAACATTACTCTTCATACCCACTTTTAGGGGTTTTATCACCATAAGAGTCCCCATCAACTTATGGGCTTTTGTTGATTGATCGATGGGTTTGGGGACACATTACCCAAGGGATGGGTCAAGCCAAAACGAGGTTTAGTTTCTCTATAGCTTACCCTCGAATAAGATTTGACTAAAGTCGAGGTGCACATGTCCAGGAGGAACCGGGCCAACAATTATACCAGGGAGGTGAGTTGGTGAAGAAAAGAAAGTCTATTATAATGCTCAAAATATTTGGATCAACAAGGCGACAAAAAGGAGATAAACACTTTCATTTGGATTACTTTACTTTAGGCTATGAGTTAGCTAATTTGAACAAGGTTTATAATCCTTTCTTAGTTGCTCTAACACAGGATTCCTTTATGCAGAGGTAGTACTAACCGTGGCAAGTTCTGCAGAGTACAACAATGCGAACAAACAAATTTCCTCACACTCCTTGACACCTTGGTACCCTATCAGATTGTCAGACCTAGTTGCGTGTTAGTAGAATTGAGGGTCATGCAGTGGGCGGTGAATATCTATGTCTACTTATTAGAGACAAAACATTCAAACTTCTTTATACTATAATGTAGCAATTTCTTAGAACGTTGATAGCATCTATTTTTAGCCCATTATGTTTCTATTTTGTACAAGTTACGACAACATTAACAGGAAAGTGAATCAGTTTGGGCAAAATAAACAAGGCAAGAACCCCTAAAAATTTAAAATTAGGAAATTATAAACTAAATTCAGTAATGTCGTAATGTTAATTCTAAAAATCCCCAATTCCCGTGGCAGCGGCGCCAACAAATTTGATAGCTCAAATTTACCCTTACCTAAAGAAGTAAAAGTGATCGTATCAAGTTAAAGAAACACAACTTTACGTTGGGGTCCGGATCCCACGAGGAAATGGTGTAGACTTAACTTTAATGTTTGATTACTCTATTAGTCAAGCCAATCCGAAAAAGAGTAATCAAAGAAGGGGATTAGTCAAAAAAAAGTCTTTTATATTGCTTAAAATCAAAGAAGTCACACGAGTAAATCTTTGGCATTTATTAAAGTGTAGAGAGAGAAACAAGGGTGTATGTTTGACACATAGGTTCATAACGCCGTATTCATACCTTAAGAATTCTTCCTAGTGTTTTGCTGCAAGGTGATAGTGTAGGTATTCTAAATCCTGTCCAGCTTTAGAGAATTTCATATGTACTTGGTCCGTCTACATCGTGTCTTATTTACTACTCTAATTTACTTTATATAAAGATCATATTCGATGTATGCAGCACTTAGTTATTACTTTTCACGAATCGAGAATAGCTATTAGGTAGCTATCCAATAAATCTATGTTGATAATTCTTTTCTATAACTACCTCTTGGTTTGCAGAGTAGAGTAGTTCGTAATAGGTGACGTTCTAACGCGTGCACTCGTTAGAAGACTTCTAAGAGAAAGAATTATCAATGCATGTAATAACCTATGTGAGAATTGTTATTAAGCTAGGTTTACTTTGTTAGTCACCTATGGTTTTCACAACTCTAGTTATGGATTGAGTTATCCATGCATAAAAGAACACAATTCATGGTTGATAAATAATAAATCATGAACTCACATTGACAAGTTAGAAGAAAATCCAAAAATTCAACTTGAAATCACAAAAATCACTTGAAAACTAAATCAAAAAATTTGAATTAATACCGAAGTTGCAAAAATCTCCAAGAGAAAAACTAAGAAAGTAGTAATAGAATCCAGCCCCAATAATGAGGTTTTACACCCTATATATAAAAAAAGTTGTCCTAAATTAAAAGGAATAGTAATAAGGAAAGTTTTCCAAAAAACCGGCTTCAATCGACGACTCCCATAGATGGTTCGTTGATCAAACGACAGACTGTCAACTACCTCCGTAAGTCCAAAATTAGCATCTTTTTTAGATTTCAACTTGCATCTTCTCTGATCCAATTGATGGACCAACTGTACGGTCCATAGATTCACCTATAGTCCGTTGATGCTTCTCGTCCTTCCATACTTAGCTCTTCTTCAACATTGGGTACTGGGAATTTCTCTTATTTGATCAACGATTCAATAGGTAGGGGCATCGATTAGTCGACGGACCGTCGATCCTTCTATAGCCCCATACTTGGTCAGAATTCCCCGAGTTGCTTCCGAATTCCTGAACCTTCTATCAACGGTCACTATCTATGGTCCGTCGATAGGACGTCGGGAGGTTGATAGCCTTTGTAGGTTACCCCTGCACTAAATCTCCACGGCCTTCTGCGTTTTGGTCTTGGACATTTTCCTGCAAAACAAAGATGAAAAAATATTAAAATTACTACAAAAAGGCTTTAGACACACACCAATCTTAAGGAAAAATCATTAAAAGTACCGTGAAACCACAATACATCATAGGTGTACTAGTATGGGCAAGGGTATGGGACCTTGCCTATGCATTGCACATGTGTGCCTTGATATGATAGTTTCTAGTTTTGGTTTGTATGTGTATGAATATCAATGTATGAACATGTGTGACCTTAATGTGTTATGTGAAATAAGTACTCACATATATGTATACACACACACATATGAATGATGATCTAGTCAATAGAGGAGCCTTGAAAGGTGTGCTCAAGTGTGTCCTAAATAAGATAGTGCTAATGATATATGATATGTCCATGTGAAAGGGTGTCTCACGTTATTTATTGATGATCTCTCATCTATGACCTATGAGCTAAGCATATAGGGAGTCAATCTCTTAAAGCCTAATTTCATAAAATAATGTAATGAAGGCTTTTAATGAAGTTAATTTAGCTTAGCACCGAGTGAACTTGAATATGAGTGGTGTCCCTTCCCATTTTGGAAAGGAAGGTCTACCATAAATCTCATGAGGTGGATAACCACAATGCATCAATAGGTATAAATAGGGTTTCCATAAGTGAATAATCATAATACCCCATCTTGGAATAAACAGGGTTTTCACATGTACCTCCAAGTTCCATAATTATGCTTGCCGCATAGGATCTAGCAAGTGAATTCACTTAGTATGCTATCTTGTGTTAGTGTTCTACCTTGGATAGGTAAGAACACCTTCCATTAGTGTAAGGATATATAACACCAAATTCCATGTTTAGCACCCATGGTCTTAGTGTCGGTTAAGACTATAGTTTCCCTAAAGTAAAATGGAAAATGGAAGTAAATGACTAAGACCCTAACTAGTATGGACTAAGGGAGTTTAAGTAGTATATGTGTAAGTAATGAACCCATCTAGACATTGCACAAGTAGTCTGAGGGAGGAGGACTAGGAGGTTGGTTTAAGTGTATGATTATTGATTATGTCTTATGCATGGCATGTAGTATTTGGTCTATTTGACGCATTTAGATGTGGATGGTATAAGTCTGCTTGATGTGGTCTTTACTCTTATATCACATGTGAGTCTGTTAATGGGACATACTATGAAGATTGTGACATGATGGAGTGTCTTCACTACTTGTTGAAGTATGAAATATAATGTTAGGCTGTGGTTTCCCTACCCCTTTGTATGAAGGATCATAGGGTTACTAAGTATGTGTGAGGTTATGGAGATTTACACAGATTGCATTAGTCGGCTTAGAGTAGGGATAGATTAGTAATTATAATGCATTGATGTGAGTGAAGTGAGTATAATGTAAGTTGTTGTGCTACGTAATATTCCAAGGTTCTGAATTTAATGGGTGGTATGCCCCCCCACCCCCCCCCTTGTGCGCTACTCGATGATGCTTGGACGAATTGTGTAGGCTGTATGTATGCTTTATTTGTGTACAAGGTATGCATAGGACACCAAGTATCACTAGAGGGTTATTGGGAGGTTAATGAGTAAAAGAAAAGATAGCAAGGTACTTAAGCAAAAAAGGAGATCACTGTAAAGTGACTAACATATGAATTACATTCTATATGTGATTTATATGATGTTTGGCTTTGGAATATGTCATAGATAAAGTATGGAAGGATTGAATAATTGTCTAAAGTTTATGAAGATTTACTCAAAAAGGCATGAAGTATGATTTTAAGGAAAATATTCCCTTTTAAACGCGTGTTGTGCATGTGCCATATTAGGGAGTTATGTACTAATCCCATTCCTTCTCTATTTTTACAAAAAATGTAGGGTTATGGATTCTTAAAGGATGACTTAAATGGTGAGAGCTTGGGATAGATGATCCCAAAGCTCAAGGAAAGGCATCCTAAGGTTCCAAGGATCTCTTCAACTAGGTTTACTTAATAAGTGTATAAATTAGTAGTATATTAATGTCTTATGTAGTAAAAGCTAGTATCCCTAATATACTCTATGTTGTTGAGCATAAGATGACAAAAGAAGAGACTTAGAGTGTAAGAAGTAGGACTTAGAGTGTAAAAAGTAAGTATTGTAATATTATATTTTTGTATATATTATATATATATGATATGATATATATAATATATAACACATACATATCTATGTGCCAGAATTTTCTAGCACTTGATGTGTCACTAATCAAGAATAGTTTTTGTATATGTTTGAGAGAAATTTATGTTTTTTTTTTCCATTCTCATGTTGAGAGTTTCATTGTAGCTATAAGGCATATTGTAATAGGACTAAGGTTCTATGCCCAAAAGCTGTGATTCATACTCTGTAGATGTTATATGTGAGAGAGAATTAGAATATATTATTTGTTATGTTAAAATAGAGAAGTCTAAGGGAACTTCGTAGGTGAGGAGTCTAGGTAAACTCCATATTTAAAAGTTTTAAATTTTTTGCATTTTGACCTATTATATGCTATGATGTATGCTAAGGGGATTGTCGAACCTTAGAGGAAGACGAAGCGGTTACTGCTAAGGGGTTACTTTGGGTCTTTAAAAACTTGATATATATCATGAGGTGGTAATCCCTAGGTGAGTCCCCTTGAAACCACATCTAGGTAGGGTCCTTATTCATAATTGTGAAGCAACACATTATGGATGAAGAGACTATGTGAGCTTTAGACTTCAGCCTCTTGTTTATTTATGGTGTGCACCTAAGGTCTCAACTCTATCTATTCCTTGTCTTCTAATATTTTTAGGTGCGTATAGGCAAGAATACAAGGAGGGAAGGAAAATGCTAGAAAGGGCTGGAGAGGAGAATTTGACTGAGGCGGGGTTCCCCGGTCAATATCTCAAGGTCCTTTTGGCAGAAGGGGGCTATGTCTAATGTTGAGATAAGGTCGTCATGTTATAGCTTGACTCATGTGTTGTGGGGGAAATCAAGTGATAGCGATTGCAAGGGGGAAAGTGAACCCCCCAATGCTAAGACCACCGTTCAAGGGATTAGGGATTTCACAATTGATGAATGCCCCTACCTTCTATGGAATTAAAGGTGAGGAAGACCACACAAGGGTTCATGATGAAGTGTTAATGTTCTTGATGTATGGGTGTTTCTTAACAAGAAGTGGAAACTAGCCGCCTACCAACTAAAGATGTAGCTCCAAGTTGTGGTATTAAGAATGAAAAGATGAGCGGCCTCAGTGATAGAAGGTTGGATTTACTTGGGGAGCTTTCAAGACGAACTTCCTGATAGGTTATTTCCCTGGACGAAAGGGAGAGGAAAAGTGCAAGTAACGTTCATCAACACTTCGTCAAAGGAGGGTTATGAGGCTTGAAGGAGTATACCCCAAGTTCCACTCAACCTAGCAAAGCATGCTCCTACTATGGTTGCGGATTCAAGGGCCAAGATGAACAAATATACGATCTTATGGTTAATGAATGTTGTTCGGCTATGTTGATTCCTAGAATAGACATCTCTTGTCTCACGGTTCATGCCGAACAAATTGGGGAGAAAAAGCCTAAGCAAGTTGGTAGGGAGTTGAAGATGGTGAGAACAGAAGAGGGGAATTCTTCTAAGAATAGGTTTGAGGTTCAACACAAACCAAGGTTCAAAAGGAGGTTTTCCAACTAAGACCCTCCTAATGCTCCAAGGGTCAACAAGAGTAAGGTGTCTACTCCCAAGCCCTAAGAGGGGAAAGGTAATGGTTCTTATGTTGAGAAACCTCTTTGTTCAAAATGTGGTAGAAAACATAATGGTAACTGCCTAGTTGGCACGGGTAATTGCTATGGTTGTGGTAAAAGTGGTAACGTGAAGAGAGATTGCCCTATGATAAAGGCTCAGGGAAGGGAAAACACTAAAGCTCAAGCAAGTGCCTTAAATTCGGATGTTCCTAAGAGAATCGTTTCTATGCTCTCCAATTCGAGGTGATCAAGATAGCTCACCGGACGTGGTTACCAGTATTTTCCTGACATATTAGATGAACCTTTTTTGGTTTCTAATCGTAAGTGATTTTGTGGTGGTTAATAGAGTCTATAAATCTTGTCCTATTTCCTTGACCAATAGAGTTACATTAGTTGACTTAATAAAATTTGATATCCTAGATTTTGATGTTATATCGGGTATGGATTGATTGCATGCTTTGCCTCTATAGATTGTAGGACAAGGGTAGTGAAATTTCAATTCCCAGATGAACCCATTTTTGAGTGGAAGGGAGGAAACTCAAATCCTAGGGGTAAGATCATCTCATGTCTAAAAGTTTCCAAATGGATTGCAAAGGCTTATCTCTACCACATAGTGAGAATTAGGGATCTTAAATCCGAAGTCCCTACCACTAGAAGACTATCCAAAGAAGGTTTCGTGGTTCGCCACAACTTCAAGTCATCTTTAGTGGTTGGGGTGAAATCATATCAACACTTTGATCCTCTTAGTAAGTCTAATGAGTCTTTCTCTCAACGGGAAGATGGGATGCTTAGGCACCAAGGAAGGTTGTACGTACCAGATGTGGATGGGTTAAGAGAATTTATCATGGAAGAGGCTCATGGATCCCGCTATTCCATCCATTCGGGTGCCACAAAGATGTACTGTGACTTACGAGAAATTTATTGGTGGAATGGTACGAAAAGGGACATAGCAGATTTTGTTGCTAAGTGTCCAAACTGCCAACAAGTCAAAGCGAAGCATCAAAGGCTGGGTGGCTTGACTCAAAATATAGATATTCCTAAATGTAAATGGGAGGATATTAACATGGACTTCATAGTAGGGTTGCCTCGTACTAGAAGACAAGATGACTCGATATGGGTCATCGTGGATAGGCTAACTAAGTTCGGCACATTTTCTTCCAGTCAAAGTCACATATTCAACAAAAGATTATGCCAAATTGTACATCAAAGAGATAGTGAACTTACATGGAGATTCTTTGTCCATCATTTCGGATAGAGGTACTCAATTTAACTCCCATTTTTAGAAAGCTTTCCAAAATGGGATTGGTACGAAGGTAAAGCTTAGTACCACTTTTCATCCCAAGAAATATGGTCAAGCGGAATGCACTATTCAAACTCTTGAAGATATGTTAAGGACATGTGTCATTGACTTCAAAGGTAATTGGGATAACCACCTACCTTTGATAGAGTTGTCCTACAATAATAGCTACCATTCGACTCTCTATAGCACCCTTTGAGGCATTTTATGAGAGGAAGTGTGGATCCCTGGTTGGGTGGTATGAGGTAGATGATTTTTCTCTACTTGGTCCCGACTTGGTATTTGAATCCCTCGAGAACGTCTGGGTTATAAGATATGGACTAAAAACGGCTCAAAGTCAGAAAAGATCTTATGCCGACAATAGAAAGAGGGACCTTGATTTGAAGTAGGATATTGGGTCTATTTGAAAATTTCACCCATGAAAGGGGTGATGAGGTTTGGAAAGAAGGGGAAACTTAGTCCTCTCTATGTGGGCCCGTATGAAATTTTTAAGAGAGTTTGAAGTGTTGCCTATGAGTAGAAGTTGCCAAATAAGTCGGCCATGATTCACCCGGTGTTCCATGTTTCTATGCTTAAGAATTGTATAGGTGATCCGGTTTCCATTCTTCCTCTAGAAGTTCTAGGGGTAAAAGAGGACCTTTCTTATGAAGAGGTCCCGGTGGAGATATTGGATCATCAAGTTAAGAAATTGAGAAATAAGGAGGTTGTCTCCGTAAAATATCTATGGAGGAACAACCTTCTTGAGGGAGCAACATGGGAGGCCGAGGCCGACATGAAGTCCTGCTATCCTCATATTTTTTCCCTTAATCCTAGCAAAGATCGAGGTTAGTAGTTCCTTATATGACTATTATGAATAAAGTTGAACGTGTAATGTTTTTTTCTAAATATGTGCATATTATAGTAGAAATTCATGCCTAAGTTGAGTTCTTTTCTTTCCATGAAATAAGTTTCTTATGGTTGGATTTCACTTGATATCTGTGGTGTGCTATAAGTATTCATGAAAGTTGTATTGAGCATAATTGATATTGTATTGATAGGAAATCAGCATGACAACTTTGGTGTTCATATTGAGCTCATATTGAAATGGAGAAGGTAGTTCCTTGCCAAACGATTTTATAAGTCATTATAATGATGAATAAATGTTGAATAAGTTTTTTTATGATTATTTCCTATGAAATTTATGAAAGAAACCATGATTCTCCTAATTCTCGGGAAAATTGCCTATATGTTAGTCTTGGATATGTTTTATGTTAATATGGTAATAGGGATGGATTTGATTGTTAGATTTGATTTATCTGTACCATTGCTTGATGTAGATGATTGCTCATGTGATCATGGCTGGAGAATTGGTAAGTGACTAATCTTTGTTATTGTATGAGAATGATGTTGTTGGTTATGATTCCACTTATCCTGGTGGCGGGCGTTTATTCCTTGCGATCTAGGCATGTTGGGATCATGGACTTAAGGCAATAAATGTAAATTTAATTGTTTATTATGATGCATATGCTTATGAGGTTTTGCTATGGAGGTTATGTAAGGAAATCCTCAATGCTAGCATGATGTTATAAATATGTTGATAATGAGTATAATGAGAATGATTATTTTAAGGATAAGGTGTGGTCTACTTGGTTGATTATGTTAAATGCTATGTTGGAATGACCCCTACCAATATTAAACCTATATGGATTTGTGATCTTAGGTATGTTTAGAGTTGTCTATTCCAATGTGGAATGTGCTCTTGTCTTCTATGATACAATGTGGAGTGTGGTCTAAAATCCCTAGAATTCTCTATATGTGAGTTGTTCATGACTTGAGGAATATGGTAAATTTGTTGTGATACTTTGAGGGGAAGTTTCCCTCAATACCAATGTGGTTGTTATTATGTCATTATGAGGACCAATATGTACACAAACACCCTATTCATAACTATGGGTATGATATATTTAGGGTGTCGAGTGAAAGGATAATTCACATATGCACTTTTATATCTTCCTATGTATGAAAAGTAAATGACTAGTGCAGTATGAACATGTGTTGTATAATAGTTTTTATGTGAAAGGCTTCTCATATATGTATACACACACATGATTGTATGAATGAAGAAGGTTTATGAAAATGTAGTGAAAGTGAGTCTCTTGAAAGGTTTCCTTAAGTGTACTCTAAACTAGAATATATTATGAATATGTTATGATTAGGTGAAAGTAAATTCTCACATAATGTAGGTTCTATGATAAAAGGTCAGTCTCATCTTAGTAACCTTTGATCCATATAATGTATGAGGGAATTAAGTCCCTAGAGCCTACTGTATGAACTAATGTTAAATAAAGGCTTAAAGATGGTTAAAAAAGGAGTTTGAGCTTAGCAACGAGTAAACATGAAAAATGAGTGTGGGGTCTTCACGTCTAGTAAGTCCGGCTTCTCACAAGAGAACCTTCACATTTAGAGAGTCGGGGTACCCAACATAGATGTTGTCTCATGAGATGGAAACCTCCACATCTAGCAAGTCAAGGTTTCTAGTAGCAATCTCCTTGTCCCATAACTACGTAACCCCGTAGGTCTTAGGTTATTGGACCGACTATATAACTATTATTTATAAAGGTCCTACCTTGGAAAGTAGTACCCTTTCTTTCCGGTGTGGGAGTAGAACACCGGATTCCATGTAGCTCACATGGTCTATTTTGGTTATGGCTATGTCTCCCAAAAGATAAGAATATGAAGTCCCTCAGTCTCGTAAAAACTTTTTAGAAGATTACGTAGATAAGTAGACTCCGGGATCCGACAAAGCATTGCATTAAATGGACTTACTTAAATAAAGGATAGAATTAGATAGCCTTATAAGACAGACTTATGTTTATGAACGGTTACTATGATTATATGTTAAAGTGACTTCTGTTATTTCAAGACATAGAGTATGATTATACATGTGAATTACATTTATGACTTTTTAATGGGTTTGGTTATTATATGTGGGGGAATGAGACTCCATGTGTACATTGCACTAGTGAGCTTGTGGAAGGGTTTTGAGGGTGGTTATCTATGATATTAACTAAATGGATTATGACTAAAGATGTAGTCAATGAATGAGTTCTTATATGATAATATGAAGTATTTGGATTTTATGTCTAATATTAGATGAAGATTTTATGACTTGTTGAATGTGATGTGCCTAGTCTAGGGTGACTTCTTAGGAACACTTGGTGTAAGTAGTATTATCGGTTGCTGTTTGCACATTGCACTGGTGTGACTTGAGGGTTTTCTTAGGTGATGTTTCTTATGTGAAGATTATGTCTTATGAAGTGATTATGACTTTATGAATATATGTTGTTGGATTGATGAATCTTATATAAAACTTCACCGTTGGTTCCCTTAAGATGATATATTGTACTAATTATCACTTAAGAGTTGCTTGAGGAAATGAGTTAAGGTAAAAGGCCCAGGGTAGTGATTATATGTATGAAGGTGCCTCAAATATGATAAGTGTTATGACGTATATGAATGGTTTCAAGTGTATGAGAATATGTGGGTCTATGTTGTGCCTATTGGATCAATGTTCATGAAGTTTTTCTGAAAAAAGATGATGCATGGTCTCTAAACAAATGTACCTTTTAAAGCATATTTTTGCATGGTATAACTATGTGCATCTTGTACTATAACACCATTCTCTATTCTTTTTAAACAATTGTAGGTGGTGGGATGCTGATGCACTTTCCTTAGATGAAGAGCTAGGATTACCATCCCAAGTTCGGTTCTATCTTCAAAGATTCAAAGACCTTATGTCAATAGTTTCTTAAAGTTCATGTAATAGATTAGTAATGTTTCTTTTTGTATTGTAAGGTCAATATCCCTAAGTATATATAGAAGTCGTGTCTAGTATGGAATAATGAGACTTAGTTTCCTAGCTTTGTATTATTGGAATTCAAATAAGATGAATTTTAATCTTGTGTTATGGTATGAAAATGTTCTAAATTTTTTTGCTATTTTATGTTTATGCGATGAAAGTATGATAAGTGGTTTTATAAGACCTCAAAGAGGTCGAATACACTATCTAACGTCTAGAGGGTACTCGCGGGTCGTTGCACTACCCTTGCTGGAAATGTATATAGAAAAGCATGTCTAAGTCTACCCCAAGAATCTAACCTACCACCAGACCTACCTCCGTCGGGTCCACCATTAGCTTCCTAATAATTTCTTATCGATCCTAACCTCGAGTACAACCTCTAGCTAGATGGGTTGCTGTTACTACTTGTCTCCCTGAATATGGAGCAGGTGCAATCATTCCTTATTGAGGATAGTCCATGGACTAATGATAGAGCTTCCAAAAGTTATAGTAACCCTATGAAGATCATATTCCAAAATAATAATCACCATGGCCTAAAGCACCCGACTACAAACCCCTTGAATTCTTACCCATACTAGCATCACCCTGACTATACGGGTCTCCCTCTAAAGTATAAAGTGCAACCTAAACAATTCGTCTAGAATGACCTTGCTATAACCACTAGTAAGGTCTATTGGATGAATCCATGGGTTTAGGATGGGATCTGCCATAGATTCAATGGTGTTGAGCCTTTTGTTGCTGCCCCATCTAGCCTTGTAAGGAATTTTTTCATCTTATATGAATGGTCGACTACTTATAAGAAATAAAGGACTGATGAAACAATGGACTTGGTCTCAATCCTTAGCTTACGCCTCAATCCACAAATAAAACAACGAACTCTATCTTGCTCATTTGACATTATCTTCGTAGCACGCTCGGGGAGATCATGAAACCTCATCTTATTCTTATATACCATCACAGAACCCTAATCCAACCATGAGATTGGATCACTATGTTAATCTCTATCACTCAATAAAATGAACTCAACCAAGAAGGTCTCTAAGAACATAGCCTATGTAAATAGAGGAAACCAGTTTGTTTAGTATCTAAGTACAAATGCCACTACTACCTAGCTGGCCTATGAAGCTGATATGTGTTGAAGTCGTCTCCTTTTAACTCCACTAGCCCCAAAGTATATAGCCTCTGAGGAAAAGTCATTTGAAACTCATGGGCATCCTCTCCAACCACCATTGAATGTAGGTGTCAGTCTCATGAAATCTTCGAGTATTTTTTGGTTCTATAACGACATAGCTTCAACTATAAGAGCAATCTAGGTCATGGTGGTTGTTGGGGGAACCTTAACCTATGGAGTCACTATAGCATTCTAGTACTGGTGCAATTGGCGAATACGCTTTCTACATGCCCACTACAATGGTAAGAATCTGAGCAATGGACTCTTAAAGATTGAGAGCCATAATTGGTCACAATATAGATGCAAAGTTAACATCAATACAAAGTAACAAGTACTCAGTGGGCATCATAGGCCGACATAGATAGAAAAAAATTAAAGGCAATAGAAAAAGACATAATAAACTATAAGATATGTCAAAAGTGTGAAAGTCTAGCAAGATTGCTCTCGAGTGTAAAAAAATGTAAATGAAAGCAAATACTGGCTAACTGAAACCTCATTGGGCCCTTTAATCCTAAAAGGCACACTTGTGCACAAGTTTGAAGAAAAACCTGAACAAGCCCTTATAAACCCAATAGGTACACATAATGACTATATCTACTAAGAATAGAATCGGGTGAATCAAGAGTTGAGAAATGCATAGCTTGGACCTTGAACCATGGATAGCCTCTTAAATGAACCAAGAAAACCAATTCAAAATATATCAACTATATAAATGATAATGTCCAGAATCGTTGACTGCATCTGAATATCATATGTTTACACCTCAATATTCTACTGAAATAGGGTAGTATGACTAGACCTCGATTGTCCAACTAGAACAAAGAAACATGGTTAAACCTCGAATCTGCGACCAAATGAGTTGATTAAGAATCCCATTTAAAATCATCAGCATTGTACCACTGTGTGATGAAGTCCACTATGAGGTGATAAAAATAATAGTTCTAACTTTAACAAAATTATGTCCCAAGTCTTCGAAGGAAGAATAATATATTAATTATGAATCACTAGGGTCATAATGAGGATTTATGGATAGAAGGTCATCAAAAATGAGTTACCTTCTAACTCAAGCTCTTTCTATTAGACCTAAGTCTTCTAGATTAGTCTAGAGGTAGTTAAAAGTATGAAGAAGCATCGGAGAAAAATTATGTCATATCGCCTATGGAACAAGAAAGTCTAAGGAAATCACTAGTCTTTACCTAAACTAAGTCCGCATATGCTTTGAATATCAACCATATAAATCACAACACATGACAGAATACATGAATGATCGCAAACAGTCCTAAAAAACTAATCAAATCCCAAACCATGATTTCTGACTAACTAAGCATGATAAACTAGCTAATTCAAACTAATAGTCATGAATTCAAGTTCTCAAGAAGAATCAGAAGGACTGGAAAACATAGCTTACTTTAAAGAAAATTATGCAAGCTCCAATTTCAAGGTTATGGAGGTTATCCCTTTCAAAAGTGATCTATTAATGTTGTCACACTAATAAAATAGAATCACAATGTCAATACATATATATTGACAATAAAATCACAATAACTGGAAGCGAAAAAAATTTAAGTTAAATTATGTATGTGTGACGCATATCAGAAACTTGAAATTAACTCTGTCGAAAGGTCAAACTTATATCCTGAAACTGGTTACAATTCAGGGCTCAAAACACAAAAACTTATCCAATAGTTCACCATTATAGATAAAAAAAAATAAGAGGCAGAGAAGCTCGTTCAGGGTGTAATTTACCTCAAATGAGCAATTCCTGGCACTTCCCAACTCGAACATAGAGCCTCAAACTTCTTAGATGCATAGGTGTTGAACTCACCCAATTTTAACACTCGCATATTAAGAGATTGAAGATGTAAATATTAAAAAAATTTGGGCATAAGTACTGTTTTATTTGAAAAAATAGTCACACAACACATCGATATCGCAAGTTAAGGGGTCACAATCAAGGCCCATTGTAAGACCCCCACAAAAATGAGTTAAGGTGTCTAGAGCCTAAAGTTTGTGTATTGATGTTTTGATTCCTAAAATGGGTTATAAGGTTGTAATAAGGCAGTGTCTAAAGATTTAGGTGATTTTGAAGATAAACAACAAGGGACGACCAAGACGTTCGACGACTAGTGACCAAGGGGACTTAAGTGTTTTATGTGTTTATGTGTGTGTAATGATCTTATAAAATCCTTATATGATTAATAATTATTTTTATATGTAGTGTGTTAAGTTTCATGAAGTTTGGAGGTTAAACGGCCAAGACGTTCTAAAGTTAGCACTTGAGACATGTATGTGTGACTTGAATGTGTCTATCTTGTTTAGATGTGTTGTGAGTGTTGTTTGATTATCAAACAGGTATGGAAGGTCTTTAACATATTAAGGTTTGTATTAACGTTGGAAAAATCTAAGCATGAATCCCCAAGGGCCCCGCAAGAGGCCTTCAAGGAGGACCTAAAGGCTGTCGAGACACTGCCTGGGCAGTGTAAAATGAGGAGCCAAGTTGACGCCCCGTTCTTCAATTGACGCCCATCGATGGTAGGCGTCTACCATAACTTAGAAGTGTGAGATCATCCCCCATTAAAGAGTTTACATCAAAAATTATGGAGCAACAGGATGGCTCGTCGACCAGACGATGACCCGTTGACTGCTCTCGTCGATGCAGCCTGCAACTTCATTGCCTGCACGTTGTCTCATTAAGGGGTGAATGGGAAATTCATACCACATCATAACCTTACCCTAGGAGGTTTATTTTTTTATTTTAGGTATATGATGTTTGTTCATAACGTGAAAACCCCATTCCCAATCCATGATTCAAAATTAGACTTCCCTCTCCCAAAATACCCCCTCTAGAAACCTCCATTGGAGATGAAGCTTAAGAACAACCATGCTGATAGATTCTCAAGGTTTATTTACCAAGTTTTCGTGGTCTCTTCATCTTATAAAGTTATGGTGATCCTTCATCCTTAGTCAACCTTTTTTCTAAGGAGTTCCTTCCAATGTCTTTAATGAAAGCTCATGATCAAACCTCCAATCTTCCAATCTAGTCATGGGTTCTTTCTCAAAACATTTTCAAAGGCTTTCCTCTGATAAATTGATTTATAATGTATTGAATATAAAGTGAATTTTAATGCAATTGCATGATGAGCCCATGTTTCCATCAAAAATATTGATTTAGCCTTGTGGGAAAATTGTGATCTTGATTCTATGTTAAGTGAATTATTATTCTAACATGTTAATTGTCTATTGCTACTTCTTTGTATTCATATTGATGGTGAATTATTTATTAGTTATCAATGTTGATAAAGGCTTGGATGTTTGGTAAGGTTGACCTATACTCCTATATCTTATATAGTTTGGTGAAGTAGTGTACATGATACGACCTTTATTCTATGATGATTGAATCATGATCTCGTATATTATTAGTGTACTTTATATACTGCCTATTATGTAATGTAATGGTGAATTATGTGGATCAAGGTTTGAAGTTTGACCTATGTTATTCCATTCTCTAATGATTGTTAATGTGCAGTAATTGTCATGATTTTGATTCTAAGGAAATTAAAGTGTGATCTCGTTTATGTTATGTTGTTTTTATATACTGCCCTATATTGATTTTATTGAGAAAACAATGTGACTATTGGTCATTGATGATCAAAGCAAAGGAGTTTTGGTAAGATTGTTCTTCTCCTCTACTTTTTTATAGAAATGCTAGTTGATGTAGCCTTGTATGGAATTGTGTGGTATGGTCCACTTATGGTGGTGGTGTTTACTTTATTGTCATTATATATGTTATGTTATCATGGCCTTTAAGGCAATTGAGTTATGAAAGTGTGGCGGTGATGATCACCAAATGTGAAGCATGCCTAGTATTCTATTCTAGTTGTGATCTAGGTTGTGTTATTCATGTATAATCTTGTGAATCACTATGATAGGGTTATGCTAAGGATCTTCCATTGAAGAAGTAATAATTATTAATGAACCCTACCTATGTACCCCTATGTGAATATGTGAATAGAGAATGTAAGGAGTCTTAAGTGTAATGTGAAGTTAGCTTGTCTGCTATGCTAAATTGTGATGTGTGGTCTATGTACGAAGGTGCATTATGGTCCTAAGAGGGTGTTTGCCTCAATGTGTTGTTGATAGACATTAGGTGATCATATTTACCAATGTACACACACACTCACACTTCATGCATGCTTATAAGTAGTATAAGTTAATGTTGTATAATGAAAGGGTGTTCTCATATTCACTAATGTCTACTATTATGCATGTAAAGTATATGTCTATGAAGCAATTTATGTATTCCCTTAACTAGGATTACTTGATAGGTGTACTAGTATGAGAAATGGTATGCGGCAATGTCTATGCATTGCACATTTGTGCCTTGACAGGATAGTTCCTACATTTGTGATCTTTGTACATGAACATGAATGCATGGTTATGTTATGAATGTTCATAGTGTCTTAATGTGTTTACATTAAAGGATTTATCATAAAAAACACTTATGCATTAATGTATGAACATGTGTGGCCTTAATGTGTCTATGTGAAAGTATTGCTCACATATATGTATACACATACATGTATGATGATCTAGTCAATAGAGGGGCGCTTGGAAGGTGTTCCCAAGAGTACCCTAAACTAGATGGTGCTTAAATATGCTATACCCATGTGAAAGGTTTTCTCACATGACTTAGGTTGATGAGCTCTCATCTATAAGCTATGAACTACGCATATAAGGTGTTAACTCTCCTAAGCCTATATTTTATAAAGTAATGATAATAATTGCTTTTCAATAAAGTGAACTTAGCTTAGCATCGAGTGAACTTGATGATGAGGGGTGACATCTTCCCAATGTGGGAAGGTAGGGTTCACCATAGTCCTCACGAGGTGGTTAGCTTCATAGCCCAAAGGGCATAGATTGATGTTTTCATATATACCTCCAAGTTACATAAACTATAATTGCCCCATCGGATCTAGCAAGAGATATCACCTAATATGCTACTCTTCGCTACATTCTTTCATTATGTAGGTTAAGGTACTCAGCATCCAGATCACGCTTAAATCAACTATTGGTCCGTATTCAGTAGCTTTAGCGGTGATGAAACATTTCCAAAACTATTAGACGAAACAAAAGTCTAACACAAAACTAATAGGCTTAGCTAAAGCTTGAAGTTAGGGTTAAAGCCTAGAAAATAATCACGACCAAAGAGCACCTCCTAGCCGTAACCGGCGTCTTTATCCTCAAAGAGGTCTTAGACAAGCCTTAGCATACATCGCATCACATATAGAATAAAAAGCGCAAAAATCAAAACTTTACATGTGAAGTCAACTTCACTTCACATATCGAAAATAGACTACATTGTCTCACATCGTCATTTAAAATATATATAAGAGTACAAAAAATTTGAGACTTAGCCCTTACATCAATACAACTCTTACAAAATGAATACGACATAGTTCTTGAAATAGAAAAAATAGAACAATGTCTTTCAATATAACAAAACAACTAAAGCTAGATTCATAAGATTTTGTCCTCGGACTTGAGGACTCACCAACTTAAGAAACAATCCAAGCTTCTCTACGAAATTGTCCATAAATCACTTCAATAGCCCGAACCTACATTTATGTAGAAATATAAGAGATATGGTTAGTACAAAGTACAAACCACATGTACTAAGTATGGAAAACATGCACAAAAGGACATTTTGTTATTAAGCATGCTAAGTTCACTTCAAAAGACTTTATGCACATTCAAGAACCATATATAAGTCCGTATCACCACAATAATAAGACACATTCATATTCATGTTCAAGAGTAACATCATAACAAAAACATAATCAAAATTTCATGTTTTGAGTCCATTTCATCAATACATTACAAGGCCTTACTCATAACCCCAATCCAAGTCTACTTGTGCAATGTGTATGTGAAGCCCCATAACCCCACATAAACAAACTAAACTAGGAAAGAGACCATAAACATTGCATTTGCCTTATACAATATCATACACGCCAACATCATACATAACAATTTAAACCAACATTATGTATATCAAGTGAAACCAACATCATACATAGCATATGAGACCAACATCATACATATAATATAAACATAAGGATTCCACCCTATAACTCCCCTCAAGGTCTACTTATGCAATGTATAGGTAAAGTCTCATACCCTTACCCACACTAAGTGACACTTCTTAAGTAATCCTAGTTAGTGTTCATCTTCTTCCTTTGATTCATTCATTTTACTTTTGGGAAACTTCTCCATAACCGACATTAGACCATATGAGCTAACATGGAATCTTGTGTCAACCCCTCACACTGAAAGGAGGGCATCCTACTTTAAAAGGTAAGATATATACATCATAATAGCATATACGTGGATCCACTAGCTAGGTTTCCTATGGAAGCACATAGTTAAGGAACTAGGAGGTTGTTACTAGAAACCCTTTTTATGCTAATTAGAATTGTAGTTTCCACCTCATGAGAGAACATAGTGTGAAACTCCCATCCTTAGTGAAGGAACACCTCCTCTCATTGTCCAGTTCCCTCTGTGCTAAGCTAAATTCCCTTTTTAAAGAACCTTTAAGTCTTTTTTAAACATTAGTTCATGAGATAGGTCCTAGGGCATTAACCCCTTATATAACATGTACATAGCTAATAGGTTATATGATGAGGATGTCCTTTCATCAAAACCAACAACATGTGAGATCATTAATTCATAACGTAGTCATAAGATGCATATAAGAATTACCTTCAATCCTTCATAATAGTACACCTATCATCATCTCACAACCATCATGTGCATAGCATGATCATAAATTCATAACTTCATCATTCATACTTCAATTAAACAACATTCCCAAAGATAGACCAACAACACTACAATAGAATGTTCATGACCTTGAAGATTTTACCAATGGCCTCCATGAAACCCATTTAGGACTTCATGCCAAATACATGATATATAAACCCATCAAACCTATTACCATAATCATGCAATAATCAATTATACAAGAACACACTTAATTACCTCACTTAAAGCCATCAATTCATATAATTCAAGAGCTACGGCTAGGAGAAGAGGGACATTCATGGTTTCTTCAAGAATTATATCAAAACCCAAACAATACATGATAATAGGCAGTCCATGAAGTAATAACATAATTAACACCAATCTAACAATGGATACATTCATCAACTTCAACCAATTCAATAAACAACATCCAAGATTAATGAAATTGGGAGAGAACATGGGTCCAAGGTAAATTCAAGTGAAACACAACAATTAACATTCATTATGAACTTAAGCAGTCCTAAGTAATAATAATTAATTATAATTGATCCACAATTTCAGTTTTAATAAAAGACCCATATGTAGAGAAAAACCCTTGATTTTGGTAGATCTGAAATCATCTTTGAATGTACCTCTTGGGGAAAGGAATCGCATGAATGAAAGAATCCATATGCTAATGAAGACTTTAGCCATGAATTTGAGTCAAAAACTTGGAGACTTGATCTTCTTCTTGAAGATTAAGTGGTCTTCAATAGAGGTTGGGTAGAGAGAGAATTTTAGAGAGAGGTGAGAACAATTGGGTTTTCAATTTAGGGATTTGATTTGGATTGGTAAAAGTGATGAAAAACTGACTTAAAATCAATATATACCCATCCCTAAAACTACCAAAACACCCCTCACTTGGTTGGACCATTTAATGAAGCCAAACTTATCTTTAAGTTTTTGAGTTTCCATTGCAGAACAAGTCCGCATCACGGAGATGTTCCCACAATATTTCCAAAAATTAAATCCAGAGACAGTAGATTCTACGATGTGGACCAAAACTTTGGCCCATGGTAAACCTATTCCGCGACGTGGACTTGTTTCTTCCATGCACAATTGCTTGTTACCTTGGCAGCTTGTTGGCCAATGGTTGGGTCCTCCTCAAGGACCCCTAAGGTGGTCCTTGGGGGGTCGCACATGGACTTTTTGGTCTTAAAAATATGTTTTACCTACTTAAAGTATTTTTATAAGTATTAGCCTTAATACGACACTCCCAAACCTTCACAAGACCTAAGGACGTCTGCTAGTTCAATTTTACTAGTTTCCAAACGTTAGGGTCGTCCCTTGACATTTAGGATCTAATACTTCTAAATCAAGCTATATACATTAATCTAGGTCTGGAAATACCATTTTAACCATTATTCATTAAGTGAGGCTCTAGTCTAGGTCATTGAATTTCTGAAGTGTAACAAAAAAACTCCTTGTACCTTAAAATTCATGTTTTCGGTTAGAATGTCAAAGGGCCTAAATTCCAAGTACCAACCATGGGTCCTTGAGGAGAAGTCCAAAAAAGTGACATGGGCTATGAACCACGAAGGGCACCTACAACCTATAGGTCCACTTATGCCTCGTAGATGAGGGGGTCGTGGGTCAAGACCTAGAAAATGAGTTGCATTTCATGGACATACAGAACTTCAAGGTGGCCAGTAGGTCCATACACGGACTGTAGGTCCTTGGTCGTGGGCCAGACCTGTCATGTTTTCTAATTCGGCCAAATATAGGGGTATTTAGGTTAAATCCTAATTAAGTCAGTTTAATGTAGGGTCATTTTATATGGCTTAAATAGGCATATAACACTTTTGAGTAATTAAATAACAACAAACACTTCATAAAAATATAAGCAACCCATATCAAAATCAAACCTCTCCAAAATCTTCTCTCTAAAATCTCCATAGGAAAACAAGAAGAGATCAAGTTAGGGATTCAATAAGGGGGATTTCTCTTACAAATTTGTTAGATTTCTACACTTAAAATATGGTACTCTATAATTCATGGAATACTTTCATCCATGGAGTCCTCAAACTTCCCATTACAAATTAGAAAATTCTCCAAAACCTAGGGTTTTCACTCCAAGTCCTGGATTCTTTCCAAAAACATTTTCAATGATTTATTTAGTATCCTATGATTGAATTGTTGTTTTATGTTGGTTTTATGGTAAAATATCTCATGAATTCATGAGATCTCCATAACCCTAATTTATGACTTTGTGATGTTGGTGAATGGTAGTAAGGTCAATTGTATGGAATTGTACTTGTTGTTATCTAGTTCTTTTGATCATATTCTTATCCATGATAAATGTAGTAACCCTAGATTGTCTATGAGAATGTGATACTTGATCAGGAAGGGTAAAATGTGGGAATTATGCCAAATTGTGTGTTTCGTGTATGCATGTTTTATAAACATGATTATAATCTAGTTATTGTGTTAATTGAAAGTTCATCCCCATAAACACATAATGATCTTGATGTAAAAGTTTTTCTCACTAAATGATGATTACTAGGTTCAAAGCTCATTCTCACCTATAGAATTTATGAGCTATTTGTATGGATTGTTTTGGATGGATGGTAAGACACTCCTTCATTCTTGTATATTCAATTCAATATTAGACATTTAATTTTTCACATCCAGGGAGAACTCCCTAGACGTAACCTGTGATGTCGTCCTCAGAGAGGACTAGGACTATCCTCTTAGCATTCATCATTACTTTCATAGGTTAAAAGTGTGGAAAATTTAAAAATTTTCATCTACATCTATCATGAGGTTTACATATGCCTCTCTCTTACACATAATATATTCATATCAAGTTTACTTAGACCCTTCGTATAAGAAGATTACCTAGTCTTCTACTTTTATGTCACACATATATATAAGATAAATAATATAGTCTTAAAATGGATGTCTCATATTAAACCATCTAAATGAAATAGAACAATCATGTCCATAGCCCTTACACAAACGACAGTATTCACAAAACGATAGGAATGAAACGATTGTCATTAGACTATAACAATGCAACATAGCTAGAGTGAGAAAAGGCATCATCCTCAGAACTTGAGGACATGCCCACACTTGGAGGAATGATCCAAGCCTTCTTGCCAATTGGTCACGAACCCTTCAACGAATGGAATCTAAAATGTTGGGGAAAAGGTAGAAAATAGGGTTTAGCACATCACTTATACTAAGTATAGAAACACAAGCACACATACAATTAAATCATGCTAAAATGGACAATTTTATAAAGGCATGCTAACTCACTGTAAAAGCTCATTTATGCATAAATAGGAAACTATGTCAACCAATAAGCACACCATCCTCAAGAAAATAGCATAATCAACACAAGACCAACAATATTAAGTCAAGTCAACATATGTATAACCAAATAACTTCAACATCATATTATAACCACAAGGCATATAAGAACTTCACAATCTTTCAACATATACTAGACTCTTACCTATAATACTTTATCAAGTATACAAGTGCAATGACCAAGAAAAACCCCATAACGTCACTTGAGAAAGCAAACCAAACAAAGGACCATAAGCAATGCCTAACATCACTTTTAACATAGCATCAAAAGTAACCATCATCATACTTTAGCAATATAGACCAACAACATGCTCATAAGTGAAACTAACATCATATAGAGTCATTTACCATGCAAAGTCAACATATATAACATATACACTATAAGAACACAAAAACAACCTCCTAAGGTTTCCCTCAAGGCAAACTAGTGCAAGGCATAGGTAGAGTCCCATACCCCTACCTAGCCTACGTGACACTATCTTGAAAAAAAATAGTAACCAACATTGAGCCCACACGATAGTGCCACGTAAGACGAAAAGGGGTAGAAAATTATTAATAAAATAAGTTCAGGGGGGTAATAGGACCTTAATATAGTATAAGTGTGTCACTGAGATTTTGGGCATATGTTAAGGGGTACTTGTGCATTATCCCTATAATATAGTTAATACTTCAACCTTCCATGATATACAATTCATATTGCTTCCTTAACAGCATAACATTTCCACAAATTCAAAGGAATTAACAAATCCATTTTTAAAAAATATTGGAACCCTGCAAATCCAAATTACCTCCTCAAGCAGTATCATTTTGTGTGAAATGCAACAAAAACTCCAATAACAAAAAAGAAATACTTTTTCATTAACTCAACGCTTGGATGGGATATTGAACCCTTAACCCGTTTGAGTCCCATATATACAGTTCAGATTACTCCCTAATTTCAAAAACCCATGAAAAAAGAACAAATAAGATGAGATTGTTACACTCATGAGAAATGCTTACTTTTTCTTTTGTAAGATAAATTAAAAGTATCATTCTTCTTAGAAAATTAATGAGATACAGTTTCTCCCTGCAAAAAAATTGAGAATATTTATCGAATAGAGAAAACAGAGAGACATACTAGATGGCTTAAGCCCGTGCAAGCACAAGCTCAACGATGTGTTTTGGTAACCTAAAAAATATTTGTTCTTAGCATTTGCAGAACACTATAAAATTAGCATCATGTTATATATGAATACCCTCGTGACTACCTATTTTTTTTCACTTTGGCCTGACTACCTACATTTTTCCATGTACTGAAAAGGGCAAGCAGGTCACTATTAACTAATATTGTCCTTTACAAGGCTCTAGTTTTATTTTTTTTATCCACAAGATTTGAATAAAGTTGCATTTAGGTTGCTAACCTAATAATAAAATGTGGAAGACAACACCAAAATATTAAAGTGTTACATGTATGAAGCTCGTTGTATGCTTCACCAATCACAACAACATAAATAGATAAATATACATTAAATATAAACCTCTGTTGTCAAATATGTATTGAGAATGCAGCAGGTGAGAAAAGAAGTATGTGATCAATGTATGGATCTATAACAAATACCACTTCTTCTTTGTTGTCTGGGCATTTGGAACTGTTAGCAGTTGCGGATGAACTTCAGGCTTTCTATGAGTTTTAATTTCTCTGTCAATTGGCACCACAATAAACTCAAGTTGGCCAGCAAAACAAACCATCCAACCTAATACAAAGAGTAATAATTACTATGTAGAAGTGCTAAGCTTACTCCAACAACTATATCCAAAAGGAATTTTAGCCCCATGATATCTTAATTCTTGAAGGACCAAAATCGCTTTGCATATTGGTATTGTTGTAACCATTCATTTGCTAAATGCACTCTTTTTGAGTCCCACTGATAGAACTGACTTGGCCTATTGGACATAAGAAATAGAGCATATCCACGAAACATGCAAGCATGAGAACAATCAACTAAAATTCATTCACTGTGCTTAAATGACTACAAATTGTCAACTGCCAAAAAAGAGGGGAAAAAAAAGGAAGCCACCACCATCCACCTCACTCTGCATTTACATGACCAATTACTAATAACGGGAAATAAGAACTTTTATTATCATCTCATTACTCATCTTCATGAACAATATGTTATTATTCATAATTATTTGTACTAAAAGTCTACCATTGTCTTCTAGTACAATTTCTTAGATATGGAGTAGTTATTGATTTATTGTTATCTCTAAATCAATTTCGAGAACTAAATTGTGTACGTAGTTGTGTTTGTATCCATAAGAAGATGTTGTTTGTAGCACGTATCAAGATTATAATTAGTAGTCATATTATACTTTCATATACCGTTAAATGAAGTTGCTTTAATGGCTACGACCTACAATGACACCAATAGAAAAAAAGAAATAAAATTACAAATCGGAGAAGGTTTCTTACCTTATAAATAATGATGAAATGGTTAGCTGATAATCCAATCACAAACTCAAATCATCATTTTTACCACCTCAAAGAATTTTCATTTCCATTTCTGAAACAAAGTTGTAGATATAGGGCAATACACATTAATTGAGACAATTTATAGTCGTTGGTTGATTCTTTAATAACTAAAATTGAATGTCAACATCAAAATAATAGTATGTTGAATGCGGAAGCAGGATAAACCTAAAGATTAGATTTTTGTCACACCAATTCAGGCTTTTTACCATTTAAAAAAATATTTTGTCTACATGTCTTTCTCTTTCATATGAGAAACTCAGTTTTCATGTAAACAAAGTATAATAACATAGCCAATGTAATCCACAAGTGAGTTCTGTGGAGCTTAAAATGTAACTACCACTTACAGATAGAAAGATTGTTTTAGAGAGATCTTTCTGGAAAATTTTCCAGTTCATATAGGGGGACTATCTCAACATCATCATGTGAAGATGTTGTCCCCTTTGCAACATAAGTAATAATTGGTGATGCCTAGAATAAATCAGTAGGATATGTACGACTTGAACTTAGACTTGGACTTGCACATGAAATGCAAGACTTGGACTCCTCCTTGTGTCGGCGGTTCATTTTATTTCGATTGCAATTGATTTGTTTCTTCTTTTTAATGGTTCTTTGATTGTTTACATGCTTTTTGGATTCTGCTCATATTTAAACTACATGAAGTTATCAACCCACAATTGAAGTTAAGAAAATCGACAAAAATAACATATGGAAATGAAAGCTTCAAAAAATAAAATTTAAAAAGAAACTTTAACAGGATTATAGAGAGACAACGAAGAATAACCTCAAAATTGAAGCAGTACTAAGAGAATATTGAAGATGAAAAGGTTGTACTTGGAGAAGCTCGAAGATGAAAGGCTACGGAGACAATATATATATGAACAATCAAAAACAAAGATTGATTATCCAAAATTTACAATTAAATTTCGGAATGAAGAACAAAAAATACCCTCAAAAAGGGAAGGGAAAATTGAAGACGAGTAGAAAATAACAATTGAGAAATACTTGGAAATTGCAAGAATACTTTGAGAAGAATAAAGATGAAGCCTGAAGTTCTATTGCCCAGGCAAATGATGAACAAAGATCAACATAAGTGCTTGAAAGCCACCTTTAAGGCTGTAACAATTGAACATCAAAGAAAATAGAGGGGAAAAGGTAAACCTAATAAATCAAATTAAGAAATCGAAGATCAAAACAGATAGATGACGAAGATAATAACCTTGAAACTGTATTTTGGATAAGACTAAGAATGAAGAGTCGTGGAATAAAAATAGTCCATCTCCTGCTTCAATTGATGAGAGTTGGGTGGGTGCCACGTAGCAATGACTAGACAATTACGTGGAAGATGATGAGTTAGGGGAGCGAATTGAAATGCTAAAAATACCCTCAACCAAATGGAAAAAACACCTCAAGCAGACATGTTGATACCTTCAACTTTTACTCACACTTCTAAAATAGTAGAATTTTGAATTTTGCTTTAAAATGCATAGTTTTTATTTGCTTATTATTACATTTGTTGAGCTATGTTTTGTTTTCCTAAATGGTGATGACTTTTTGAAAATATATTTGATAATATTATAAGAATATTAAAAAAATTGACCAAATATTAAAGTTTAATTTATAATTATAAGAATTCGAATAATAATTTAGCCATATTTTAATTTTATTTTAAAAGCAGAACAAGAGCAAATTCACTAGTATGACATAATTGCTAAATCAATTAGCTTTAATTGATTGCAGAATTATTTTTATAAATGAAGTTTAAAAATGATATATTTAGGATAATTAAACTGCAGGGACGTGCATCGATCAATTTGGTTCAATCTTATGTATTATCGATTTTTGATTTTTAAATACACCAAATCAATAACCAAACAATCAAGATATTCTTTTATCGATTTTTGGTTTTTGATCATTTAGTCTTTGATTTAACTAATAAAAATATTTATAAAATAAATATATGACTTCTCTAACTAATTTAACGCCACAAAAAATAATATTATTTTATAAATGTTCATAAAATAGAAACAATGATAACTTACCTGAAAAGAACTACAAGTGTAACACAAAGAGAAATTAAGAGAAATATAATTATTACTTTAGATTTAACGTGTTGTATAATGTGAAATGTGAATTGAAGGCTAAAAGATAAAAATAATAATTAGTAAAATATTGACATTAATATTTAATATTTATGTATAAAGTAGAGATAGTATACTTCCATCTTGATGGATTATCGTTTACCAGCTAATTTAATACTATTAAAAACAAAACTAAAGCGATAATCCAATTAAAACAATTAATAAATATTATATTCTTCCAAATCAAACAAATAAAAAATATATAAATCAGATACATAATAATTAAAATATTAACATTTTAAATAAATATTAAAAGTGTTGATATTTTAAAATTTTTCTATTAAAAAGGGGATAAAACAACACTTCTTTTTTTATTCAATTTATAATAGGTTTAATTTTTTCAATTCAATTTATGATAGGTTTAATTTTTACAATAATTATGTATGATTGCAAAGTGGTATGACAAGCCCTAAAAGTAGGAGGTGAACCCATACGTTAAACCAAAGGAAAGAGCACAACATTTTCATATGAAATTGAATTTGTTTGTTTGTTTGTTGTTTTACATGAATCTCCGGCAATGAATAGGGCGGCGTTAATCAGCTCTCAGGTTAACCCTATTCACATAAGGGCCTCTCTTTTTCATTCTTCCCCAATCTTGGAACGCAGAAGACGCACACATTGGGATTCTGTAAGTCTCTCTCTCTCTCTTCTATGTGCAACACAAGCCAATTGTCATTTCAATTCTATATTTTCATCAAGTTTGCTCCTTTTTCTTGTTGTGCAGGGAAAAAGTGCCAATAAAGGCTCATCAAGGGTAAATATGCTATGTTACTTCAATTAGATTTTTTATTTGCTCTAAAATTTACGTTTTCCTTCAGATTATGACTAGTGGAATTAAATTTAATCTTGCAAAATAGCTATCTCCCTTTGGTTTGGTTTGGTTTGGTTAGGTTAATAACCTTACCTTATTGTTTTAAGTTATATTTCTTCTTGACATGGAATCCCCAGAGTTTAACATGATAAACTAGCAAAAGCTTGTGCATTTTTAAACAAATTGGTAAAAACTTAGAAGTTTCCTGTAAATGAAATGTTAAACAGAAAAAGAAATCCAGAATGTTTACTTTCCGTCTTAACTTGTCATGCATCACACAATTCTTGAGTATTTTAACATTTGGTGGTTGGCATGGCTGGTTACTTGAGCATTTTGTGTATCTGAATTTTGGAGCCATAGCTCATTCATGTTTAACCTAGGAACGGTTGAACTACTAGTAATTTACAATAAATTACTTGATTTGTCTTTTCTTCTCATTGCACAACAACAACATACTCCGTGTAATCTTGCAAGTGCGGTTTGGGGAGGGTAGTGTGTACACAACCTTACGCCTACCTTGCGAGTATAGAGAGGTTGTTTCCCATATAGCTTCAACTCAACTAGCGCATATCAAAAACCAAGAGTTGAGCAAATACAATACTGAAGAAGTCATATTGAAAAACAATGGAGAAGAGAACAATAACAACAACAAATAATAAGATAACTAGCACAAAGGAAACAAGTAATACTAAAATCAAAGAATAAGTAAATAGGAGAGTAATAATAACAATACTGATAAGGAGTCTAGACAATGCTTGACTACCTTCTAGCTTTCTAGCTTTCTGCCTGTGAGGAATTTTGGAGAAGAATATTACTGAATTGTTTTATGTATTTCTACATTATTACACAAAGAACTTATTTTGTAAACACTACAATACAATCATTTACCAAATAGGATACAATATACTATTCATATTTCTATTATAAGTAGGATTGTGTATACCTATTTCTATTCTAACACTACCTCAATACACGACCTCCAAATCTTTCTATTCAGGGTCATGCCTCGATGAGTTGCAAGTTTGTTTTGCCTTGTCTAATCACATCTCCCCAAATTTCTTCAACTACCTCTACCTCTCTTCATACCCACCAAACTCAACCTTTCACACCTTCTGTTGGGGCATCTATGCATCACTTCACATGTCCAAACCATCTCAGTCTTGCTTCCCTCATCTTGTTGCCACGGAGGCAACTCCTACCTTATCTCGGATTAGTGTTGTCAAAAGCACTGAAGCGCCTACTATAAGTGAGAAGAAAGGCGAAGCGACAAATCATTTTGTCCCAATGTCAAAATGCAAGTAAAGGTCTTCTTAGCAGTGTTCTGTCTACATGATGTTTTGCTACTAAGTAGCTTTCGCAATCATCCTAGTACACCAAGCCTAAAAATTAGCTACATGACATAAAACTTTCTTTTGTACTAGACTAAAGAGGATGGCAATAATACTCTCCTGCTGCTTCTGTTGACTCTTGGCTTTAGGAAACATAGTGTTCAGGGTGGGGTTTACCCAAGTCTAATAAATTAGTTTCAGGGTGGGGTTTACCAAAGTCAAATAAATCTGTAGGCTGTTGTCTTAATGGGAATATAGGCTTTGAGTTGATTGGAACTCATAGATTGAAAATGATAGTGTGTTTCTGGATATAAGACACAGATCTGTTCATGTTACTCACTGTCAAAAAATTTATGCTCATCTTGTGATTAAACTGTTGCATGGGCTCATTCTGTGGGAATCGCGGATTTTCAGCATATATGATGCAACTTTTCTGGGTGTTTAGAAGCCAGAAAGATTTTTTTGGTTTTAAATGATGTTTGCTAATTTTCTGTTAGGGATGTTCATGGTCGGATTTGAGTTAGTTTTTGGTTAAAACCAAAATCAAACCAATTTAGTCGGTTTTTTAATTATTAAAACCATAAACCAAATATAATTCATATTCATTGGTTTGGTTAGGGGGTGTAAGAAACACAATGATATTTCACTCTTTCATTTTTCTCCTACAATTAAAAAAGAATTTTTCATCCCTTTCCACCTATAATCTGTTATTAACGTTTTATTGTGGTAGCTATAATTTTCTTGGATTATGGAGAAAATATCTTTAGATCTATTAGCTTTAATCAAGTGAATAAAGTTGATAAGAAATATTAGAGATATAGAAGCAAATCTCATTGTTGTTTCTTTGAATAGATGAGTTTGGATTCACGACTTTGTTAAGGAATTAGCTTAAGGTGTAAAGTTCATTAGCCTATTAGATATAAATAATTTTTCATGAAAATTATGCAAAGTATTTAAAGTTATTTATAAAAATCAGTATACTGTACTCCCTTTGTTTCAATTTGTTTGTAACAAGATTTTTAAATTTTGTAGTCTCAAACTAAAGGTATTTAAAATGTACCAGAATTTCAATCTTTGATTTCTTAAACATGTCCCGTGGAAAATTGAAATTAAGGGGATGCCTTTGGGAGCCAAAAGCAAATCCATAGGCATCTCGAATGGGGTGATTGAAAAATGTGAAAAAAAGTTGGTGAATCGGAAGAGCCATTATCTTTCTTTAGGTAGAAAATTAACACTCATCAATAGTGTTTTGGACTCTATGTCTACCTTATGATGTCTCTTTTCCCTATTCTTGATGGTGTCATTGATAGAGTAGATGCTTTGAGAAGAAATTTCATGTGGGAAGGAAATAGTGAATCCAGGAAATTCCACTTGCCAAGAGGGATACTCTTATTAAGAGTTGACATGCAGGGTATGGGGGTAAGGAATTTAAAAATCTAGAACCAATGTCTTGTGATGAAGTGGCTGTGGAGCCACCACTGAGCAAGTACTGTGGGAAGGAGTAATACAGGCCAATTGTGAAATGGAGGATCACTGGATAACTAAAATGGTCACAAGCACTTGTGGATCAAGCCTTTGGAGAGCCATCAGAAACCTTTTGGCCAAAGTTCAGAGGAAATTGTAGTATTAAATTGGGTAATAGTCAGAAGACCTCTTTTGGGAAGATATACTAAGGATCTTTAAAAGCTTTGTTCCTGAATATTTTCACTCTAAGCCAGAAGCAGAGGGCCACTGTGGCAGAGATATGGTCAAACCAAGGGTGGAATTTGAGTTTTAGGAGATCCACATGTTGGTGGAGTTTTATGTCTTGTGGTAGTTCAAATGCACATAATAGTTTGGGATGGCAGGATCACAATCAAGATGAACTGCATAGTTTTGTATTTTTTTTGGGTGTAAATAGGAGTGCATAGAATATTTAGAATCAGTTACAGATGTTTTAGGTTCCTTGTGTAAATTTTGCTTTAGGACTGAAGATCTTCCTTCTACTCGTATTATGGCAGGTTCTGATTTTTCGGAATAGAAAATAGCAACCTTCTTTAAAAAAAATTGAAATTAAAGAGGTGTCATAAAATGAAAGGGACATCCTTTATGAAACGGACTAAAAAGGAAAGTAAGACAAACAAATTAAAATGGAGGGAGTACATATATAATTATAAAAATTGTGTATATAATTTATTGGTTGGTCTGATTTTCTCTTTGCTTTGTTTTTTAACAAAAATCAAACTAAATATCATCGGTTTGTTGAAACATAAATTTATACAAAGCCAAAGCTAAATAAGAATGAGTTTATTTAATCATTTTGGTTTGATTTTCGGTTTGGATCGGCTTAGGGTTTTTAACCAAACCGTGAACACCCCTAGTTTTAATCTATAGATTTATGAGGTCAGACTGAATCTTCCCATAATTGCAGTGTGGTTAAATTTATATATTGCTATATGGGAGTGTTAGCAAAAGTTATTGGTTCTGATACAATAAAAATAGTCCTGGGTCCCAAACTAGTTTGCTGTGTTGCACGAATTTTCTATATCCATTCTGTTTCATCTGGATCAGTTTCATCCCAATACTCAATAATTTGTCTTCTAAAACAAGTTTTTTACAATTTCTTTTTCAATTTTTTTTGTCTTCTAAGACAAGTACAAGTAGTGCTTCTGATAAGCATACAAAATCCTACTCGACCAGCATTCTATTTTAGTTACAGGTATATGCTTCATTTTATGATGTTTTAGGTAAATTTTTATATTGATTGCCATTTATTGTTGCAGAAATCATTCTTCTCCAGAAGATATAGGAAGCTTAACTCAAGGCAGGCACTGTTTGAGAGTGTGAATGGATTTGCTGAACAGTTTTTCCAGGTCATTCATGAGCCAAAATAGATTATTTATTTCTGAATTCGCTGTCCTTTAAAATGCTTCTATTGATATAAATAACATTTTTCTTTTCTGTCTCAAAAAAAAAATGTTATTTTTTCTTTCTAATTTTTCTAATTTATAGAATGGTCAGTGGAACTTTGTATATGGTAAAATATTTTCTTGCGTGTACTTTGTGAGTGTCTATGGAAGGTCTATTTGGAGGGGAAAAAGGAAAGCTTAAGCCAGATATAGAATAGATACGGAGTTCGACAGTTTCATATGGTTCTCCTCAATGAAGCTGTTATAAGTTTGACAATGGATTGGGCTGGACTTATGGGAATTTGGCTCTTAGCATAGGCCAGATCATGTTAACCCTTGGGTTACTTTTCAAATGATCTGTATGAAATGCTTCTCTCTTTTTGTTCCCGCCTGCCGAGGACCAATATTTCAAAACAGAAAACATTATCATTTCATCCTCTTGACTTATTTTGCATGACTAGATGTTTGGTAGAGGCATTGAGGCTTGTTTAGTAGTTGTGAAGACTCTTGTGCTGCACCATGGGTAATGGGTATATCATTAATGAATAAAGCCGAGGAACATGTAAAGTGCAAGACGACTAATGAGGGTTCATTCTGTGATTTGCTTGATATGGAATTGAAAAATGTTATTGTTGCCTTATTTCCATTCATTGTTATTGCTAAACATTATTGCTAACATGTGAAGTGTAAGACGACTTTTGAGGGTCAATTCTGCGATTTGCTTGATATGGAATTGAGAAATGTTATTGTTGACTTATTTCCATTCATTGTTATTGCTAACATTGAATAAATTTTAGTACTTTTGCAATGGAGGTTCCTCTTTTCCAGTTACACTTTCTTCTCGTGTTACCAACAACAATTTTTTTGTTTTTGAGAATGATAACTTTTTTTTCTATTTATCTACAGATATACTACATCAAAGTAGCCCCCCTCCAAAAGTATTACAAACTAGACTGACTCCATCTGTGCTTATTGTCACAAATAGTCTATAACATCAAAAAGTTCTTCTCCCTGTACTAAAACTTTATGTTTACACCAAAAATAATAAAGAGCTATACAATTCATCTTGAAATTCTGCAAATTGTTCTTCTTGCCCTCAAAACATCTTTGATTCTTTTCTTTCCACACTGTCCACCATATACAAGCTGGGACAATCCTTATCTCTCCTCCTTAATTGTAGTATTGCATATATTGATCCAACAATTTAGGAGTTGTGCTATGTTTCTTGGTTTCACCCAAGTGATCTTCCTAAGGCTGCTGAATATTCTCCATCATGTCTGTCCATTTGCAATGCAAAAAGAGATGGTTGACTGTCTCTGCCTGTTCCTCACACCAATAGCATCTTGAGCATAGTTGGAACTTCCTCTTCTTTATATTTTCTTGTGTCAGCACTGCTTCCTTTGCTAGTAACCATGTGAAACAGTATACCTTGAATGGGATTTTAGGTTTCCATATCATCTGCCATGGCCAGAGCTCCATCCTGTCATTTGAATTTGAATGATTGAGATTGTAAGCTGACTTGAGACTGAAAACCCCCTTTGCTGCCGATCTTCCACACAACCTTGTCTTTTTTCCTAGTCAGATTACTAAATTGTGCCATTGTATCATGGAAGGCCACTATGTTCCCCATCTTCCAATCATTTAGATTCCTCCTAAGACGTAAGTTCCACCCCTGTCCTGTCCACATGTCAGCCACAGTTGCATTTTGTTGAAAGCTCAGTGTATATAAGTCTGGGAATAATTGTTTCAGGGTTCTTTGGGCTACACCTTCATTCCATTACTAACAACATATTCCCTTTCCTAGAAAGAGAGTTTTGAGTGTCAAAGCTTGGAAATTTTTGGCCTTATCAAGTAGCTGCTTACATTGCATTCAGTTTTCGAAGCCTGAAATCACTAGACTATGACTTTGTAAGGGATGTTTTACTAAAGAATTTTGTTGACACAATTTCTTAATTTAAAGGCAAAAGGGTCAAAATGCCACTCTACTTTCATCTATTAGCTAAGTTTGTCCCTAGTTACACTTTCTTCTGATAGGGGAGATAGTAGATTTAGTAGATTTTTTAGGGAACTTGTAAAGAATACCCATCTGATGTGGGATGGAAGTTTCCAATTCATCATTTTTTGGATGATGATTTTTTTGGTGTGAATATAAAGTTACCCTTTTTTCAAAAAAAGTTTGTCCCTAATTATACTATAGGGCCAAATATGTCCCTGCCAATACCAAAGTATGCAAAAATGCCCCTATTTTGGATGGAATCCCCAAATCAAACAAACATTCCCGATTTCCCCTAATTAACCCACTACCCTCTTTAACCCGACCCAACCCACTAAACTAGATAACCCATATCGAATCAAGAAATATACCCGGTGTTCCTCACATTCATTCCCCTCTGAAAGAACTAAAATAAATTGTATATATAATGCTGCAGTCTAAATCAGTTTATGGTCGAAACCTTAATTGTTTATAGTCACACTTTTTGCTTCCATGTAGAGCATTGGGGATGTAGCAAAAAGCTGGAAGAGATAAATGTTGCATCCCTTAATACGGAAGTTCAATTTTGATACTTTTTACTGCTCAAGTCTTTCTTCTCCTGGAAATCTATCCTCCCTCTCATTGATAAAAAATCCTTCTGTGCTACATTAGGGGTTTGTGATGGAGGTCTTGGCAATGCACAAGAACAAAGATTACTAATTCCACCTTGGGTATTGTGGGATACCGAAATTTCACTGCCCGAACTTCCTATATTGATGTGCTTTTAGCCTGAATTATGCAGTGCAGCCAGTATTCATTACATTCCTGTATGTGGAACTCATAATCAACGAAATCCACTATAACCTTACCGTCTGTTGTTTTCCAAAAAAAAGAACAATGGTGTTTGAGATGTGATTCTTCATCTTCTTTGAGGTCCATCACTAGCTTATGGGCTCCTGTGTGTTATTTTTCATCATCACTCCCTTTTCAGTTTTATCAGAAGAAATTTTTTAGAGATTAATAGTTGGGGTATAATTTGATATAGGTTATTTAGTGTAGTGGTCGAGTCGGATTAAAAAAGAGGAGTGGATTATTTGAGGGGAAATTGGGTATTTTTGTTTGATTTTGGGGATTCCATCCAAAATAGGGGTATTTTTGTTTGATTTTGGGGACTCCATCAAAATAGGGGCATTTTTGTATGTTTTGGTAACAACGGGCATATTTGGCCTACAGTATAACTAGGGACAAATTTAGCTGATAGACAGAAGTAGAGGCCATATTTTTAACCCCTTTCCCTAATTTCAATTCTGGACTTTGTAGCCTACAGATTAGTCCAATCCTATATAATTCTTAGCTTTAAAGAAACTAGTCCATTATAACATTGTTTTTCAGCATTTCAGAGCTGGCAGCATGACTGTGACGAATATGACCCATCTTCAAGCCGAGACAGTTCATGGTTTAGACGAGATTTCAGGGCCAGTGGACACAAAGGGGGAAGATCAAAGAACAAGGGACAGCATCAACACAGTAAGTGCACCTTTTGTAATGTAATGCAGTATATAGTTTCTAGAGAACTTCACCTTTGTTGGAGTTTTATCTTATAAAGTACAACCAATTTTAGCTCCAAAGTGTCATGTAAAGAGCATAATTTTCTTTCTATGTCGTTTGACAAACCAGGCCATTTAGCCATCAGCCTGTGCCTTTTGAGTATTGAGCAATAGCTGATTTTCATCAACTCATTTTCAGGGGTGTTCCAATTCTTGGAGGAGGAGGATATCGAGATAGAGACCTTTTTCGGTTCTACATTTGGTGGAAACAGATACTACCACTGGTCATTTATTAATGAAGAACCACAATGGAGGAACTCATCAAACTACTCTAACAGCCGTCAGTGGAATTGGCGGCATCAGTACTCGGACTATGATGAGTCAACAGACTCTGAGAATTCAGAGTCAGATTTGAGTTCAGAGCGTCTGACTCTTGGATTGAATGCATTTGGCCCTTTGAATCTGGAAGATATTAAGAATGCGTGGGTGTTTAATGAATTTCCAGCTAGAAAAAATTACTTTGTGATGTGCTTTTATATCCTTATTGGCAGAAGTAATGTCTATGTCACTGATTGCACATGCTTTACATTTGCAGATATCGTGTGTGTGCACTGAAATGGCATCCTGATCGCCACCAAGGCTCCTCTAAGGTATATCTATTTCATTACTATTACAGTTTTCACTTTTCCCTTTTCCACCTGCATGCTGCATCCATTATACTCCACTCAGCTTTTCTTAAGGCGCATACAGCACGTGTTTTTCCTTTTTCATACACAAAATATGTTCAATCCTATGCTTAGCTCCATGAGTTCACACCTATGATCTATATGTTCCTTTAGCATTGAGGAACTGGCTTGGAAGAATCTGTCTTGTGTGTCTTGGTCTGTTATCATGCTTCATTCATTAGGTCTTAGGATTAGCTGTTTTCATCTGACTTATTAGCTGAGCTCCTAGTGCTGGTTAATATATTTTCCCTTGGATTATACTGACACTTGCATACACTATCAAGTCCATGCATTAGATATTAATTCACACATATACTAAACAGATGAGACAAAAGAAAAGGAATCAAACATTCTATTCCAAGTAAGTATTCCGTACCTGTTAACTTCTGGTCAGAGCTTATTATTGCCTCACTTTTCTCATGAAATTCAGATTATTTATAGTATCCAAGCTTATCTTTGTTTGTTTCTCTGTAATCCAGCTTACATCAGATAACAAGGTTTGATTAATTGTCAGGTTGTTGCTGAAGAGAAGTTCAAGGCCTGCAGTGCAGCATATCAATGTTTGTGTGATAAACTGGGAGTAAGTCAGAAATGGAGCAGATCACAGTGACACATCCTAGATTACTGGATGATGATTTTACTCAGTTACTGAGTCTCCAAGAGGACGTAAGATACACTAACCTATCAATAAAAGAGGCCTTTTAGATTTATTTGAAATGGTACTTCCACAAATAGGAAGCTATGTCAAATTAGATTATTTGGAAGCATTCACAGTTTTTGTAGGGGAGTTATTTTGTTACCCTAATATATTGTGCTTGGCTTTGTCCCTTATTTGGGATAGTTTTAGAGACCATTCTCTTGGGTTAAATTGTTAACACTGACTTCCTTTCAAAATAGAAAATTTCCTATACCCCCTTCTTTTATCCAAAATCCTCTCCGTAACCAAGACAATCGAAAAGATTCGGCAATATAATGAGAACGATTCATCATCATCTTCGCGTATTAAAACAAGAATGTCCCAATCAAGTCATCGAGTGACATAAAACAGCATATCCGGAATTGGGATCTCTATCGCAATGGATGGTTGCTGTTCTCTTGAAGCTAGCCTTTATTCTTTTTTATTTTTTGTAACCATTTTTAACTTATTTACTGTAATTTGACTATTTAACCCTTTCTAATATTCAAGTTCTAAAATTAATTAATTTTATCAAAATATCTTATTTAATATTTTTCAAAATTAAGAGAATGACAAAAAGCACTGATGAGGCTCGATATATGTATGAGTTTGGTTTATTATTTGACAAGTGGATTTATGGGTCTCACGAATTGTTTTTAAAAAAAAGATGAGAATGGTGATATCAAAATTTACGTTTTTCCTAGGATTAATTACATCAGTGGATTCTTGTTTTACAAAATAATTTATTTCGAAAAGGACCCGAAAATTACCCTTGAAGTTATTGAAAAGGGACAGCAATGTACACTCATGCCACCGGTATTGGGCCCCAAATACCCTTCATATCCCCTTTGGATCCAAATTTACCCCTTCGAAGTTAACGCCAAAATTAAAAGATAATTAAATATATTTTTACTTACTTTGCACTCGAACCATTGGTTTGTAATTAATTATTTAAAATAATTTTAAAAATTCATCCATTTTTGGCAATAAACACCGCCGCCACGGTTTGACTCCATTTTTTTTTTAAAAAAACATCTAATTGGCTTGACGTTTCCGCATTAAATATACGCCAACCCATTTTAATTCCATCACGTCTATTCCCCTGGTCCCGCTTATTGCCTCCTACCTGTTGTATTGCTTGCTCCACATGAAACTCCATTGCCCTAAGGTTTAAAAAAAAAAAAGACTTAGCTTCCTTATATCTAATCTACCCATGATGAATCTTAGCACAACATCACTTCAATTCTGTTAAATGTTTGTCAGCTGACAACCGGCGTTCTAGCTTGATGGTTTTATGTTACTTGTGCATTAGCATTTTTGGCAGACAAGCATTCGTGAAATGAGATGGAGTGGATAGCGATGTGTGGATGGTGGGAGGGAACGAACAATTTTAGTTGGGGTGATCGATAGGGTGTCTCAGCACATCTATTCGTTGTGTTTCAAGGTTTAACTAAGAAGTGTAGCTTTTTTGAACCAACTGCACAGTAACACAAATCCTGGGGGGGAGCGAGTGAAGACAATAGGGGGGGGGATGCAGAAGCTTAATGACATTCAAATGGACGGGATCCTGCCAAATTAGACAGAAGTGGGTGGGCCAACCAAATCACATTGGTTAATGGATTAGAAAAACGGTTATGTATTGGTTGGTTGTAATCTAGGGGGGGGAAAAAGGAGAGAGGGGAGAGGGTCCATGGTTCGATAACTCAGGGGATCGGAGCAGGTTCGGGGGAGATCATTGAAACAAGCGGTCCGTTTTGAAGGTGAGGTGGAGGCATTGGTTTTTGCAAGCTGAGTGATTGCTTGCAGCTATCCATTCTTGAAAGGAGGACTGCTGGTTTGGTCTAAACCATAACCATACCAACGTCCATCCAACAATCATCATTACTGGTCATCTTACTTGCCGTTCCATATTTTTCACTTTTGTTGGATTTAAAGGATTGGATCCATTTGTGGCGAAAACAGACGGTCCCGACACCTGAAGAAGTTCTTAATCACTACTGTAACTAGATTGAAGTTCGTTCCGGGGAAGAAATCCGAAGAAGCTGACATTTTGCTTTCTTCACGAAGAAGAAGGAAGAAGCCAATGGAGTCAATGGAAGTTGGTGAAAATTGGGTGACGGTGGGGAGGGATCGTGGAACTAGTAATTAAATTCACAGTGAAGTAATGTAAAATTACATAAGTCGAGTGGTATGTTGTGGGTTTTTAAGATTGTGTCAAGTGGGGGGGGGCGGGTTAGTTAAAATAAAATGGATGGTTAAAATTATTTTAAATATTAAAGTTCAACCAATGGTTGAGTGTCACGTAATTAAACTGTCTGGGTCTTTCACTTATTTTTAATTTGATCTGGTTAATGAAGGTGGTAAATATTTGGACCCAAAGTTGGATGGAAGGGTATTGGGGCCAATATTGGTGGGGGAATTGTGTACGCGATTTTAAGAATACTTCAAAGATATTTTAGGCCCTTTTCCTCCCGAATAATTATGTTTATAGGAATATACTTTTTAATTATTAACATTTATACATCTTCTTGGGGTCTTTAAATTTTTTATACTATGTCTCTGCTGTCCTGGTCTTCTTCTTTTTCCCGCTTCCTTTCTTTTCCTTCTCCTTTCTTTTCTCTGTCTCGCCTTTCTTTTCCATTTCTCCTTTTTTTTTTTGTTTAGGTTCTTTTAATCTGTTTGTCCTTGTTCTTCTTCCTTTTTTTTTGGTTGGCTTTCTCCTATCTTATGATTTGGGGGGCGGCTCTTTTCTCTTTTGTTCTCGAAGAATTAGTCAGTGATTCTAATTGTATTAAATTGGTGTATCATAGTTAATTGAAGCAAGTTCATATAAATCATGACAAATGAAGCATGTCATAAGAAATTACAAAATTACTTGGTGACTTGTTACTTTAAAAAAGATGAATTGATGTGAGCCAAGTGAAGAGATATGAAGACAGTTGAATTAGTCGAGAGATGTTAGGAGGATAAAGGGGGGGGGATCGGTTGGGGGAAACAATGAAGAGTTCATGAATTACACTATGGCTTTAGGGAAAGGCTGTATAGGGGGGTCCGACAAACTAGGGGACGTTGAATTAAGGTGTAAAAGACGAATTAGATGGTATGAAATGTCAAATGTATAAAACCGAAAGATGAAGCAGGTTCTTTGCTCTGCACATAAACGTGGAGAATAAAACTGATGTATCAAGTATTATGAGATGAGGGATAGCTAAATTTCGCAAGAGAAGTACGCCCAATGCGTAGGACAAAAATCAATACGGGGTGTTTATTAGCAAATGATTAACCTTGTGAAGAAAATTGTAAGCAAAAGGCGGGGTGTATTATCGGAAGAAAAACATAGCATTTAAAAAGGCTATGGGGACAAATAGAGAATTAAGGCGAGTTGAATGGAAGAATGTAACAGAATGAAATAATCATGACGTGAAACATCTATAGATAATAAACTATGATCAATAAATTAAAATGTAAAAAATCGAATGGATATCCAATACAGAACAGTCGTGAAAAGTAAATGTTAAAGAAAAAATTACAACAAATGAATTAAATTTCCATTAAACGAAAATGTGTATTACATGGAATTAAATTTGAATAGACACAGCAGAAATTAAGAATGAATGAAAATATGTAAAAAGACTAATATTACAGAGCAATAGAGGCAAATGGAATTCACCGCGTAGCAATTTGGAGGGAATTAACACACACATAGTGATGGAGCCACTGGATTTAGTAACAAAGAAAGAAAAAACGATGAAATAGGGAAGTAAATTTCATAAAAAAGTCCATTTCCTGTTACAGAATATTAAAAGAGGGAATTGAAGAAGATAACTGTACAATAAGTGAGATGGGTCGGGGGAAGTCAATTAACGATAACAAAAAGGCTGACATTGGTCCTAGTAAACTGATAAGTTAAAGTCAAGTAGGAAGGAAACAAGTCTAATAATCCATTTGATAACAAAATATTCCAAAAACGACTAATGGAGTCCAAATGACACTGTAGAGGGTAGGGGGGCATGTAAAGATCAATACTACTCAAAAGATCGACGCCAACTTGGAATACAAGTTGAAGCTGTACGAAGGTAATGCAAAGCAGCTAAAAAAGTTCCACACCTAAAAGTCATTAGTCCAACCCCTCACTGAAAGAGCCCTCTATGGAACTGAACATATAAACTCCAAACAACATTTTTAGATGATAAGTGTAGAATGCACTACCAAGGGTGAACCAAAACTACATTCTACCACGTGAATCGACGAAACTTCTACAAGTTCCAAATAATGACATTGTCAAAACTCGAAGCGTTCTTGGTGTTATTGGAAATAAACCATGAATGGGAAGCTCTTACTGCAGTAATGGTAAATTTTAACAATTGTAGCTGCTGGAAACCGCAGGATTGTGTAGAGGTACAACGGTTGGTGCTTGTATATAACTGTCTCGGTTGTCAATCGGAGGGATAGGGACTGAAGGAAAAGAGGGACAGGAGCAAGAAAGTTGGGGAGTTGATCACTGAGTGGAGAATATAATTATTTAGATGAAAAGTTTCAAAGAAGAAAAGGTCCGGGCAATTTTAAAAACAAACGAAAAAAAACAGAGAGAGAATAAATAATAATAGATTAAGGACACAAGGTAAAACGGGAGAAAGGAAACAGAGAAGATATGAAAAGAAGCAGAAGAGATAAAAAAGAAAGAAAGATTCGATCGATGGGCAGAGGAATTAACAAGAAAAGAGGCGACTGACGTAAATTTTCCTTATATTTACCAAGCAAACAAGTCAATGGTGATACTTGTGAATGAGAAATAGTGAGAGAACAACAAAATGGCGCGGGCACGTAGAAAAAGGACCGGGGAAGAAGGAGAGCGCGAGACAGAGCTACTCCAATAGGGATATATACTATAACAGGGCGAAGACCTACCACACAGCACAACTTTTAGTTATCTTTATGCACATCTGCACCGTGTTGAACTGCTCCTGTGGGTGGAAGGAGCGGAAATAAGAAAGTGCACACAGCAACACGAATAAAATCTGTGCGGTGCGTGCAGCTGTGCAAAAAACAAAAGGGGAAGGTAGCGGATGGGGGGAACACAAAAAAGCAAGGTCGAGGGAAAACGAATCAAGAACCAACTATTCTCGCTTCGAGCTGCCACAAAAAACACCTACATATCCGCAAGCGCATGCATTTAATCCTTCTATGCAACATCCACTCCAGCAGAGTTTCAGTGCCCCTGACAAAAAAAATAGACTGAATGCTCAACTTAGCGCTATCCAGACTGACATCAACCTGAATGAAACATCAAACAAAGAATACCCGATTTGTACCAACCTTGGTTAAGCAGTGAGGCGGGCCTGCAAGCAGAACGTACTCAATCGACGTGTTCTTAGAAAAAAAAAGAAGCACACCAACGAACGTAACAGTTATAAATTGAGTTTGACCTAGGCGTTCCAGGCTGAAACACCAGTACCACTAATAAATAAAAAAACTAAATAACTCACACAACACAAACTGGTCGGCGGAGCCTACATTAAGACTCTCCGCCACACATATTTAAGTAAATAAGAGGCTACGCGGCGAACCTAAATTACATAAAAAAAAAAAGAAAGAGCAAAAAAACATATTATAAACCGACAAGCGACAAGGGAGTGACTTGAAGCATAGCGTGGTGGGTGGGAGCACCGAATTATGATATTCTTAAAGGGAATACCTTCAACACTAGAACACCTGATCAAATGGATCGGCTGTCTAATTGTCATCGTTATAATCAATTGGCTGGCTCATTATGGCACTTGTAGTTGGTTTATCGTCTCTAGTGCCGGGGTGGATGATGTTACTAGCATTTTTGCATATTGTATACGTTCTTGCTAGGGGGTTTGCTTGGTGAGTGTGGTTTTATTTTTTCGGCGTGCATGGCTCAGTTCATGTAGTCTCAGTCGGGGGGGTGGGGATGCGGAACTCTGTGACTCACGGGGGGAGGCGGTGAGAGGACACGGTCTCGTCCCCGGCATACATAACAAAATCTACGAAGAGTGGGGGCGCGTGCATGAGCGAGAAAGAGGGCCGGCGAATCGCCGAGTTGGCTAAAGAGATTGTCTCGATGGCCTTTTGCATCCACTCAGGGAATAGGCGGGGATGATACCTGTTTGAATTAATAAGACAAAGGAAAAGCCGCGGGCGCTGAAAAGGTGCACGCGGGATTGGAGAAGGGTACAGAGGATCTGCGGTGGTTCGTATGGGGTTACAATACGAATAAGGCGGAAATGGCAAAGGCGCCCCTACAAGACGGTACCATGGCAGTGGAAAAGTTTCTGCGGCGAAACAACAAAGTGGCGTAATAAGAAGGAAAAAACGAGCAACGAGGGGAGTGGCACGGTGTTCGAAGTAAACAGATGCTCCGCCTTGATGGGGAAAGCCGATACACGAGCGAGCGACGTGTCGGGTGTGAAGCACAGGACAACGTGTCCCGCAGGGCTCTTAGTGACAATTTCAACCGAAGAAATTACCGTCGGTCAGTACGGGCATCTAGGTAGAGGGGTGAGGGCTCTTACAAGCCGACATTCGAGTCCTCCAGTAAAAGAAGAGTAATGACACTGAAAGACATATAAAAAAAGCGAGCCTTAACATTTCTCTGAAAGCGCGCATGCTACATATTACTGGGAAAAAAACTCCGTATGGACAGAGCAGCATTACTGATCGTTGTGACTAACACAAAAACTGTAGGGATGGGGTCGCGGAGTGCGGCTCTGTGAGTTTGTGCGCGAACCCTACAGCCCGCATAGACTAAGAGAGCGCAAGTTACACTGTGGTCAAAGTTACAATACGGATCAACATACAAGGGCGGACCAAGTTTGAATTCACAGAACTTAACCATAAGTGAGCCATCGCAGACATGGATCGCGTGGACCTGGGGACAGAGGGGGGCACTGGATAAACGAGTCCAAGGCCAGGAGTGTTACCCCATAGGTGAAGGGTATCCTGACATGTGATATGTAGCGACGGGAATTCACTGGGTTGGTGTGTAGGGAGGAGGGGGGGAGTACGCATCTGAAAGAATCTACCTTACTAGAAGCCGCAGGAGTAAAGGCTACACATTAGGACGGGGAGGGAAGCCGCGGGCCCGGTCAGTGGCAGGGTGACAACAAGGCTCATCAGATAGGGAAGCACACATAGCAGGGCGCGCAATGAAAGCTGGGGAACACATACCAGATTCACCGTGCCATGGCAAATAAGACATAGTACAGTCGCGAATCGCGCAAAGTCACTCAGTAAGCATGGGGGATCAAAGACAACACAGCCAGTCCAAATGAGTATTCAATGCCAAAGTTCATCCAACAGGAACCCTAAGATCGAGACGGTTAAAGAACAATACACCGGGGGGGAAATCATACACACAGAAACAACTCGAGATGCGCACACAAGCTGAACCAATTTATGAGGGTTTGCACAGAAACAAAAATCCTTTAGGATGTGTGTTGTATGTGGGGCGCGCTTGGTAGATCCAAAATGAAGATAGTCGTCAGAAAATTAGGTTAACAGTAACCCGACAAAAAGATGAAAGGCGTGCAACCACGTCGAAGAACATCGGAGCATAGGGGTAGAGACACAAAGGGAAGCTGGGTGGCGAGGAAATGGTTGTACCGGTGGGCCTTGTCATAGTGTGTGAATCGAAGAAAAAGAAAAGAGCGGCGAAAACGGGTCACACTGAGGCGGGTGTTTATGTAGAAGGAGGGGGAGGGGGGGGGGAACAGACGAAGAGGGACGGGAGGGGGGGAACACGCACCGTTTGGGGAAACGCAGGCGGAAAATGCGGGCCCTGTACAATCGCACGGCACGCACATGGATGATAAGTACGAAAAGGAAGAAAAACAAGAAAATAATTGGGCGCGGGCCTAGGATACCGGTGCCGCCATACTGATCCGCGGAAGATAACCCTCCCTTAGAACCTCCTCCCGGACATTTCTCAGTCTCTTACGAAAAGCACAGTATCTAACTGATTGTTGAAGAGAAAGTCGGTTTAAATATTATATTTTATGAAAAACAAGTAAGAGAGGTTCATCTTTCTCAGAATCAATAAATTTAACACTGTACAAATCTGACTTCCGGAATCCCTGAGAATGTGACTGTAAAAAACATCTTAATTACAAAAAATAGTATGTCGGGTAAAAAAAACTGTGGGCAGTTTAATGAGATCTTCTTTTCCTTCACAGAATTGGAATCAACATGTTCAGTTTCTTTTCCCCAATTATCTGAACTGAAACGAAGCCAGCTGTGAACCCTTGGGTTTTTTTATTCGCGTTATGAGATGCTTTCCCTACGATGCCCGCCATCGCCAGTTTTATATTTGACACAAAAAAAGTAGAGAAAACAAGGACCCGGAGACCAGGCAAACACCATTTGACCAGACACAGTTTAAGAAAGAAACAAAGACTTCTGAAATTTGTGGTCTAAAACAAACCTTAGATAAATTATTTCATTAAGGATAAAAGGGAAATTTTAAAGTTAAATTGTTTCTAATAAATGAAAAATGTGATTCTTTTTGGGACAAACTAAAAGAGAAAGTGTACCACGTAAATTGAGACAGAGTTGGAACAAATTTTGTAGCCTGAAATGTGGGTATGGGGTGTTTTTATATACATCTACAACAGTACCCAAATTCCTTTATGGTCCCGTTGCTTTGGTCTTTGTGGGGCAGATGTATGATTTTATAATCCATCACACACAACAGCACTAGTGGATTTAAGGTGTTGGAAGCTTATTGTTCTAACTCTAACTGACATTGTGAATCAACCAGTCCATAAACCTCCATCATATCATCGTTTAACAATGGCAGAAGAAGGAAAGGGAACTTAATTTTTTTTGGACTCTAGCTCAAGAAACTCTATTTCATCCACATAACACTCTTCATATACTGATATGGACCATAACACAGAACATTGTGGAATTTTTTCTCTCTTTTAGGGGATGAAGATGTCATTTTAGCTCTCTCTTCTGCTCCTCGTCTTCTCTCTCGTAATTGGTAGAGCCCCCCGGGTGTCATCTTCTATAGGGACTCATCACTCTCAGTAGCATTTCTTGTTTAAATATCTATTAAACATGCTAACTGCCCCACCTTCAGGGGGGTTCACCACTTACTATTCTCAGCATAAAATGAACTAGATTAGTATTTATACCAAGATTAGGGCTATAAGTTTAACAATCCATGGTACCTCACTTACTCACTCTACTGTACTACTCTACTCCCATTTTCGTAATGGCATTTTAATAGTATTTAGTTTAAAAGAACGATGCCTTATCAAATGTTCTCTAGGAACCAAAATTCAAGAGATATTTGTGTTGCTAAAAATCGTTTCAATGGGTAAAGTGGAAAATTTGAAGTTGAAATTATTTCTGAATATCTTTTTTAGAAAAACACTAAAAAGGAAAGTGAATCGAACACTAAAAAGGAAAGTGAATCGCATAAATTGGGACTTAGTAATTCGTTCCATTAATAGAACTTCACCAATAAAATCCGTTACTTTCATAGAACAGGCCCAATACGGGTCAACCATCTCTCACCCATCTCCATCCTCTTCTCCCTCTCAATGTATGAATTAATTTTTTTTTATTATTATTATTTTTTTTTTGAGAATGATAACTTTACTTATCAGTAATTTAGTTCTATGGTATTTTTTTTTCATATGATTTGTCCTTTTCCTCATAATATGTTCCAACCTTCTTTCATGCACCCATCACTGGTCAAGAAGCAAGCACTTCCCAGGATCCTAACTTGCATGAATTTCCTACATGAGCTTTCAAGTGCCTTGAGAAACATCACCAGGTAACATGGATGAAATGAAGGTCCTTGCAGGATGAAGGAAGGAGAAGAATATCAAACAACAACAGGGGGTTCAAGGAAACCAATAATCAGGAAGCAAAATCCAATGAAGTGCTGTTTGACAATATCAAGAAACAGAAATACACTTATATGGCAACTTTTAGCTGAAATACACACCCTTTTGACCATTACTTTGTACCTTGCTATTATGAGTGGATTTGAGTGGCAAAGCTGAGCGTATGGCACTCAAGGTTTCTGATATTCAACTGCAGTAACAGAAAAGATAAGCTCATATGATTCTTATTCATAGGAGTAAAATGAAAATAAAAAGGAAATCAAGCTTAGCATTATTGTACAAAGGAATGTCATAAGAAAAGATCTTCTGACCACATCTAACATGATCCAAAAAAAGAAAAGAAAAGGAAAAATAACTCTTACTCTTTCTGTTTCAAATAATGTCTTCCTTTTGTCTGTTTCAAAAACAAAAAATCTATATTTCATAAGTTCTTAATTTCAACAAACTATGTTTTTTTACCCTTCATAATACTTTCCAGGGGGGTGAAGGAAAGGGTAGAGTATGAAGAAGAACATAAACTTCTTCCTTTGTATGTCTTCGAATTGTTTTACAATCTCAAAAACGGATATCACATCACTACACAAAGTCCAAAGATTAAATAAGAAAGGGTCTGTGTTCATCACAACAATCAATAACATCTAATTACAACAGGGGTGATGAAGTCACCTACTATAATTAATTTGGGGAATCACTAATCAAAACACATCTCAACCACACTCAACATCATGTTAAACAGGGGGATTTTGGGGTTTCAAAACCGAACATTTAAAGTGTCTTTTGTATGGTATACACACCGTAGTTATACCTCGACCATCAAACAGAAAAAAAAAAAAAGGCGTCGCGGGAGATTCAGACTGTATGAAATATTAACATCTTAAATGTCAAGCCAGTCCCACACTAGGACATCTAAAGTGAACTTGGTGTGACTATATCGTAGAAGATTTCCATGCTCATGTTTTAATCAAAGTGTCTTCGTTGTGACAGGGACAAGCATTACCCAAAAAGAGACAAAATAAAGAGAAACTCATAAGATATAGTCCATATCCAAATTTACTTATTTTACTTTTACAAGTACACAAACAACAGCAGAAATTTGATGCGTCTTTTATATAGTGATTTGGATACCCAACCTTAGTTTAAATGCTTGATTCGTCAGCTACTTTTATGTCATTTGGTGTGTTTAATTTTTGTTCTATGGTTTCAGAGGCATTGGAGCTTAAAAAGACTTAAATCAATCAATTCTGACTCAAAAGTGGCTAAGTGCAAAAGAATTGAAAATGCAAACATTGTGCGTGTGGGGAAGTCTAGTCTCCCATGCAAAGAGAAAATGACCAAAATAGTCCTTAATGTATGGATTTATATTGATTTGGTCCCTTATATATGCAACTTATGGAAAAGGTCCTTTATCTATGTCATAAACTTATCAATTTTGTCTTTCACCCTAAAACTCTAACTACACAAGAAAAAACTCTGTCAAATTTAACCGAGATGTGCAACTCATATTTTTTTTTAACCAAAACATGTGCCTACATTAAAGATAGTTGCTCACAAATTACATACTCGAATCCACGGCAACCGTATCTTGGCAAAACGGCGAAATTAAGATCATGGTTTCTCCTTCTTCTCCTTAAAGAGAGTCAAGACAGAAACACCAGAAACCTTCACAACTTGGAACCTGACACTAGGAATATCTCACAAGGCATGACCCTTTTGACCAAATTCAGCGATCAACACCTTTCTTCAATGTAGTTCAAACAACCATCGTTAGGAACGAATGCAACACATTTACGAATAGCAGAGTTGGGCTGCTTAGCCTCAATACCTATCTATTCAAGCCCTTTAGCATGGATAACCCAACAAATGGCTTCTTCCATTCATTTTCAAGATGCGCAACTCATATGACATACACATATCTTAAACAAAGCCTCTGTCTTCTTTGATCAGTTTCAAAGGATGAGAATTCCCGTCTTTCCATCAGGCGAGAGAATTTTCGACTAAGGATTGTAGATCAATGAGGAAGTATACATAGTATAGGATTTGTAGTTCAAATTCAAAAGTTATCGTCAATAGTAAGTAGCTACTATTTTCATAGTTTCTTCGAGTCAATCATTTTTTCGCTTCATTGATTGTCAACAGTTTAATATGTTTCCATATTTTCTTTGAGTGCGGCAATTATACTCAGTAACTTTAAAATGTCAAATTTGATTCCCATCAACTTATCGGAATGCATCTGCTGCATGATTCCAGTTTCTCCAATCTGCCAATTTATAGTTTTTTTTGTTCTACTCCTGTATTTGATAAGCAACAATTTTGATGAGTGTGAGTATCTGTCTTCTTCACCTTCGTCGAAACCTACCCAGACACTAACAATTGAAAATTTTGTGTCCATTGATTTACAAGAAAATGATTTTTTTTTTTGAAAGGCGGGAGTTCTCATCCTTTCGAGTTGATCCAAGAAGACAGAGGTTTTGTTTTAGATTTTGTATCTCATGTGAGTTGCACATCTCTGTTAAATTTGATAGAATTTTTCGATGTGGTTAGTGTTTTAGGGTGAAAGACTAAATTGATAAGTTTTTGACATATATGAAGGACCTTTTCCATAAGTTGCATATATGAGGGACCAAATCAATCTAAATCCATACATTAAGGACTATTTTGATCATTTTCACCCCATGCAAACACCGAAGATCTTGAGATTTAGAGAGGTAGTCTGAAGTTCTGGTAATGTGGGAGTTTGTGTCCTTGATTTTTGATGCACCACAGAAATTCAAAGAGCTTAATTATTTCACTTCTGATAGTGTTTGCTACAAAATTCCATTTTCCTACACATGTATAGAACTTCATAGAGGTGATATTCCAACTACTGCAAATGCATGTAGTAACTACCTATGTATGTTGGGTAGGGGTAGAGCGGCAGGGCCAGACGAGATCAAGGTGGAATTTTTGTGAGAGTGCATGCGGGGCAGGTATTTAGTGGTTGACTAAGCTGTTCAATGTTGTTTTCAAGACGGCAAAGATGCCTAGAGAGCATGGAGATGGACTAAAGTGATTTTGTTGTTCAAGAACAAGAGTGGCATACAGAATGTAACAACTACAGGAGTATCAAGCTAAAAAGCCACACTATAAAGGTGTGAGAGAAGGTGGTAAAGATGATGGCGAGGAGGGCATGACTATTTCCGAGAACCAGTTTGGATTCATGTCGAGGCGCTCAACTACAGAAGTCATTGATCTCGTAAGAACGATGGACGAGTACAGAGAAGAGGAAAGGCTTACACATGGTATTCATCGCCCTATGAAAGGCTTACGACAAAGTCCTAGGGAGGTTCTTTGGAGGTGGTTGGAGACTAGAGGTGTACTTGTGGCATAGACTAGGGCGATAAGGACAAGTACATCGGCACCAAGATCCAGGTAAGGATAGTGGGAGGAGATCCGGAGCACTTCATGGTTTTGATAGGGTTGCACCAAGAATTAGCCCTTAGCCCGTTTTTATTTATCTTCGTGATAGATGCATTGACGCGACAAATTCGAGGTGAAGTTTCATGGTGTATGTTATTTGCAGAAGACAGTTTCGATTAACAAGACTCATGGTGGAGTTAACACTTAGCTGGAGGTTAAAGCAGACCCTCGAGTCTTAAGGGTTCAAGTTGAGCAAGACCAAGACATAATACTTGGAGGTGCAGGTTAAGCGATATAAGGCATGAGGCTGACATGCAAATGAAGCTTGATACACAGGCCATCCAAAGAGAGGAAGTGTCAAGTATCTTGGGTCTATTATTCAGGAAAAATTGAGAGATTGATGAAGTTGTTACTCACCATATTCGTGCAAGATAGATGAAATAGAGGCTCACATATGAAGCCTTGTGTGAAAAGGTGACACCAAAACATAAGGCAAGTTTTACACAGTGGTGGTTAGACCAACTATATTGTATGGGGTCGAGTGTTGGTGAGTGAAAACTCACGTGCAAAAGATGGAAGTGGCAGAGATGAGGATGTTGCAATGGATGTGTGAGCATACTAGGAGAGATAAGATTAGAAATGAGGATATTCCAGACAAGGTGGGAGTGACTTCGGTGGATGACAAGATGCGAAAAGCGAGGTTGAGATGGTTAGGGCAAGCTATGGATGGTTTTAGGAGAGGTCAATGTAGACCGAAGAAGTATTGGAGAGAGATGATTAGACAGAACATGTTATTGTTTCAGCATATTGAGGACATGATCATAGATAGGAGGTTGTGGAGGACAAGAATCATGGTCGACGGTTCGTAGGTAGGATTGCATTGTCTTGTTGTCCTCCATACAAGTTCGTAGTATTACTCTTATAGTTTGTTGTCGTACAATTTTTTTTACTATTCGTTGTTTCTTCTACTTCAACAATCAAATTGTTTTGTGGTAGTATTGTTATTGTTTGTTGGTTTTTTCATTATTAGTTGTTTCTTGTACTTTCATTATTTCTTTTCCTGACTGCTTTGGACTTGTTTTCTTGAGCCGAAGGTCAATCGAAAATATTCTCTACCTCAGAGGTAGGGATAAGGTTTGCGAACACTACCTTCGCCAAACCCCACTGTGGGACTACACAGGGTACGTTGTTGTTGTCGTAGATATGCATCTTAATTTGTTCCCTTGTAATTATATTTTAATTATGTATGGATTTTATTTCATTTCTAGGATATTTAAACTTTGGTTGTTTATCCTCCAGTAGCTCAAGGGAATGATCAAACAACGTTCTTCTCGCTTTCTAATGTTATAGAGCATGGTCAAATACACCTAGAAAGAAAACCAACATGTAGTGTGGTTTGACTTTCTAAGGGTTGTTTTTGTGTACCAACCCGCCTCTCTTCAGTGTGGTGTGAAAACCAACATCATCATAGAATTCCTAACCCTTCAGTGAGCAAATCTCAGTCAGCCTCTCTAGAATCAAATCTTACATGCACCCTCATGCGTAGTCAACAAATTTTCTAGCCAGCACGTCAACTCCATGTGCCGATGTGTGTGAGCTTTTCTGGCCAAATTTCTGACAAACTTCTTTCTGTTGTGGTGTTGCCAAGTCATTCTGAGGCTACCCAACTAAGTACCTTGGTACCTCCTCATTCCAACCACCAAAACACCACCCTCCAGTGATCATCTTCAATTCCAGACAAAATCTGGCTTTACAAAAAACTAATATTCAGGTTTACGACTCAGGGCAGATTTTACTCTACTGTTTGACATTATAGCACTCTGGTAACATCTACTTTATCATACATTTGGTATTTAATTAGGTTTTGCTTTGACTCATCACCTTCTCTCTTTTTTTGACAACGGTAACAGTTTTGTGTATTAATCTTCAGCACTAAAGGCTGGGGTCCCAAATTTACATAATGGAGCTACATACAGTGCGTCATCACCTTCTCTCTCAGAGTAAATAAATACTTTTTGTGCTAAATTATGGTTTCCAAAATCCAAAACTATTCTATGACCACAAAACCTCTGATAGGTAGTGCAAGCTATTTAACTTGGTCTTACTCTCACTTAATTAAACAAGCTAAGAATATTAATGAAAAGGATAAGGGAGAATGGGAAAAGTTTGATGCTCAATTGTGTAGCCTATTGTGGAAATCTTTTGATTTGGAGTAACATCGTAAGACGTTTTCTCTTTTGATACTTTGCAGGCTTCCACATTAATTTGACTAGGTGTGACCCAAATTTTGGCTAGCCTTATTGTCCCTACTGTGGATAATCTACTCGCCCAATCATTACGGCTTGTTGCACCACCTATTTCATCCTGCCATTCAGTAACATCAACCAACTTTTTTGTTCAAGTGTCTTAGACACGAAATTTGAATGGATGTCATTCTTGGAGAAGTCAGTCAAGATGTATTGTAACAAATTGGGCCATACTTATGAAGTGTGCTATCATTTACATGGTCAACCTTCCAGAAATGCTCATGTTGCTCGGACTGAATTCACTGATAACAGAAGGGATATCGGTGCTACTCAACCGATGTCAAACGCTACCTTATGTCCGCTAATATTACCTCCTTAAGTCAAGCCTATTACCTACTTTACACTCTCCTCAACTAAGAAACTCGGCATTCTAAGGTTTTACCCATTCCATCTTCTAGATATTCTGTCATTGTCTATCTTTTCGCTCTATCTCCCACAGCTCCACCACCACCACTCTTGACTTGTCATCATCGTCTGCACTCATCAACCGTTCAAGACTATTCATAGACGACTAGATTCTTTCCCTATTGCAACTTGTCTCCAGCGACTCCTCCTATTGCCACTCGAAAATCATTTTTTTGTTTGAAAATGGTAATGGTGTATTCTTCAGCATTAAGGAGATGCTGCTGACCTGCAAACAGAGGGGAACAAAAGAAGAGAAAAAAAAATACTTACAGGGGTCCTAATAATTCTAAAATCTGTTCTGTAACCTCTAAATCTTCCTCTTTGCACAAAAATCGAAGGATGCAAACAATCCTATCTAACCCTTTTGATGAATTGGACCTTCTAAACACAATATTCTACTATTTCTTTCCTTTTCCATACTGTCTCCCCAAATGCAATGTGAATTATCTCCATCATTCCTTTGACTCTTGCTCCCCCCTCTTCTTATCCAATAACTCAACAATTCTGGCCGTATGCTGGGTTGTGGTTTGGGTGGGGGGGGGGGCCTCGGGCAATGGTCAGTTTGTTTTTATGAGACTAAGGAAGATGGCCAAAAATTTGTGTTGTAAAGTTGCAATGCAAGAATAGATGGCCCAACTCGAAAAGGTTTTTGTTCTACTTGTAACCCTAATCCTATCTATACTTGTCTATGTTATCATTGATATTGTCTAAGTTATCATCAATTGTATCATCGCTATCATTTGTTTCTATTCCTAAGAGTACAAGTGAAGCTCTTTCTCATCAAGGTCAGTAACAGGCTATGATTGAGGAAATGTTTGTCTTACACTCTAATAGTATTTGGGAGTTTGTTCTTGTATCTTCAGGTAAGTTCTACCATGGTGTTTGTGTAAGTTCTACCATGGTGTTTGTCAAGAAGACAAGTCACTCTAATATTTGGGAGTTTGTTCTTGTATCTTCGGGTAAGTCCACCATGGTGTTTGTCAAGAAGACAAGTCTTTAAAGTATGGACAACAAGGAAGGGTAAGACTATGGTAGCAAAAGAAGAATTTGACATATCCATTTTTAAGTGTGCACAACAAACACATGATATAGTCATCCATTATTTTATTTTATTTTGAAAATGGTAATGGTAGTCATCCATTATAACTACATGAAACTTGATGTGGAAAATATGGGGAACTTTGAAGTATAGCACACTTGTCCTTGAGATTAACAATTTAAAAAGTTTTAAGAGAACTAGCTTATGGCTAAACTCTAAGTTGCTCGGAATCTTTACTTTTGGTGTCGCACCCATGTCGACACGACATAGGTGAGGGTGTGGGATCCGTACCCGAGCAGGTCAACCGTTTTGGGTACTTCGACCAAATTTGAGGGACAACTTCTACATAGATTCGATGATTTTTGTAATAAAAAAAACAAGGTGACATTGAAGAAAACGGAAGACCTTGTATACATAAACTTCTATTGTCACTCTCTTTTCTTTTATCTCCTTCCAGAAGTGTCCTCTTGATCAATAATTTCTCCTCAATCTTCCACATAATATCTGATAATTTAGGTTTTATAACTCTATTTCAAGATATTTGAGTTATTTTTAGCCGAATCCTTGCACTCGTATGTATGACGTATCACCAAATCTTAAAATTTAGATCATAGAGGATCCGCACCCGTATCAGACACCAGCACCCGAGTCCGAGCAACTTAGTTTAAATTAACTTAAAATGATAAATATCCGTCAAACAACAATTCCAGAAAATTAATGCAAATTAGCAGGTGCCAGAATGAGATAAATGAGACCAACAATCATCTTTTTCTACACTGTGGAGTCACAGGTCAACTATGGTCTCTGTTTTTTGAGTCTCAACTAGGATAACAGCTTGACAGCCAGAACATACGGGGTGCTGACCTTTAAGCTGCTGGATCAGGAGAGGGAGTGCAGTACAAGAAAACCAAAAAAGTGGTGGGATAAATAGTTCCAGCTTGCAATATGGTGTGTCATAATGGAGAGGAAAGAAATGGAACAGAATGCCATGGAGAACGAAATCGAACTAAAAAATCCATACCCAAAGTCAAAGAAATTGCATTGACATAGTTTTGGTATTTTTAGAATTGTAGACAGGAATGTAAATAGAGGAGGCAGATCAACTAGTTAGATATGTTAGGCTTTTTGCAATTAGCCTTCCTAGCCCCTCTATGTACGAATTTTAGGACGTCACCAGCATGTCCTTAATGCTGAAGAATACAACATTACCGTTTTCCAAAAAAAAAAAAAATTAGCTGGTGCATATCAATTAGCACCATAATGCTCCCCCTTCACAGGAAATATATTGGAAAGCTAGAGTTTATTAAGCAGTCAATTCATGTTTAATAGAGACACATCCATTGTGCAGAAAATGTTGATATCAGTCTCAGAACAGAACTTCTTTCTGTAGAACAGTTAGAAGAGGCTATACAATTGATAACCTTATACTAATTTAAACATGCTGAGGAGACAGCTGATTAAAACAATAGAGGCTTACCACCAAAAAATCGTAACTGCAACATGCCAGTCCTCTGCGATCTAGAATCATAAGCATTAACCATCTGTCCTCTGATCCTGGCAAATGTATTAACTATCACACACATTCTCCAGAAACTTGAACAATTAAAATTTAAAAAACGGGATGACCTTTTATTGCTCAAGCGATATCATATTATCCCGTTTTGCCAACAAATAAAAAACATGAGAAGAAAAACCATGATTTTCGATAAGAAAGAGATCCCTAGTGGCGAGTGGTGGGAGGGATAGCAACCTGGAAATGTAATGGATGAATATACCAACTCAGTTGGCAGAAATATATGCAATCAAATTGAATCGCAAACTCTTCAAAGAACAAAAATAGTCATCTTTTAGCTCTTCCTTTTCCAAGATCATATATTTCGCATCACCAACTCAATTTGCAATCTAAAAGCATGAATTTGTAAAATCAAAGAATAAACTGGGCAGAGTAGAAAACATTAGGCAAGAGAACCACAATCATAAGAACTTCCAAGTGTAGCAAGCAAAAGTTAATAATGACCAGCGATATTTGGAATGGCTGTTTTGCACTTAGGAAGGTTGGTCTCCACCGGTCAATGTTTCTCTCCATAAAGTCAAGTATTGTGTGTTGGGGGGGTTGGGTGGCCCCATCGTATACTTGCCAAGATCATCAATATTTTGACCAGATGTACCTAGGAACCTGATGATCATGCAGTAACCATGCAAACAATGAATACATTTCTTTAACTAATAACTAATCAACTACTAAATCACACCTGATGTTGTCAAGTTCAAAACAATGTGGATTCGTGCAAGATCTGAAAGTGTTATACGCTGATGATCCAGGGAAAAGGCATCTATGGAGAGGCTGAAATTTAACAGATGATCACGGATAACCAATCAAACCTCTGAAAATCTAAAGAAAATGAATTAAGGAAATGCTCTGACTGGAGTATTCAGACTGTGCTAAGCAAGGAAGACCTGCTGAGGGAGGGAGAAATTTGCTGGATCACTGGACCCTGGCATGATATCCAAAGGTATACTTGCTGCAATCTGGAAAAGGAGAAAATCATTTTCTTAACCCATATTGTACAATTTGCACTAGTATGTTGGTTCCAATTTAGGATAAGAACACCTGAGTTAACAAAATATCAAGCTCTTTAATTGGCTCAAACAATCTGGACTGGTCCTTTGACCCCAAATTCTGTGACACAATAAACATTTGTTAGTGTCTTGATGGAGACTAGGAAACTAGTCATTTGCAGTTCTGAGGAAAATCAATTATAAGAATTTGCAGCACATGGAAAAAGAATTTCCTTTTATCATTTTTTAGGAGAAGAACAGAGAAAAAATCTAATGAACCGAAGACATGAGTCCACGAAATGATCCTGTACTGGTTAAATACTATTAATTATCAACTCATTTTGCACGACCATCAAAGGTTTAAGAAATTCAAGATCCCGAAGCAGCTAACTTAATAACAATAATAGAAGCAAGACCTAATTTTGTATTCTTAAAAAGTAACTATTATTAGACATTTTTAAATATGTCACTGTAATATTTGTTAACCCTGGCGTTTTGTGATGACAAATATATTTGAATAACAATGTGCAATCAAGTTGTTTTTTGGACGAAGGCACAAAAATATACAATGAAGATATGGTGCTAGAAATTCAAGATGTACAAAAATCTGAGCCTTGCTTGTCCAAGGGAGATGGACTTGTGAAAGGCAAAGACTTCTAAAAGGGGGAATATGAAGCTGCCAAGATTCAAAAAAGAAAAAATCACTCCTGTAGAAGGAAGATTTGAGAAGTTGTGGCTCAAGGAAGAAATATCCTCAGAATATGGCAACCAAGGATAGGACTTAATTTTAGGAAATGAAAAAGGGGGAGAACTTCATTTTGAAGGCTTCCTTTTTCTCATTGGAAGCTATCTATGAGCACTCTAAAGGAGACCTTTTTTTCCAAATCAAGGTTGAACAAAGACTACATTCAGGCTTGAGTACAACGTCAAAAAGTCACTCAAGATTGGATTGATGCTGGACTGTAACCAAGGACAAAGATCATACAGAATCTCCAAGAGTAATCAAGCAAGTCAAAGACTGATTTCCAAGTTAACAAGTTCCAAAAAATGTCAGACTGATTTCAGAGCAAGAATCTGGTAGAATTAATGAGGACTAACAGTCAGAACATTCAAGAGGAAGATCTCAGACAAAGGTATAAAAGAGAATCGGCAACAACATAAAGTACACACAGCTTACTCCAGTGAAAACTAAAGGGTGTGTTCATTGTTGGTGTTCGAGTGAAAACTACATGATGGTGAACGTCATTGGTAATCGAGTGAAAACCAACTAGTCATGTAACTAGAAAACCACCCAAGTAGTTTTGACATTACATGTAAGTAATCCTCTATGGTGGTGAGTCGGAACCCTAATTCCGGCGATCGAATCTGGTTGGAATCAGAAAAAAATTACATAGTCAACCTCGGAATGAAGAGGCGACTCAGATAGAAAAAAAAATTATCGAAAAAACTGGCCGGAAAAAGTCACACGCCCCAGCGCGTGGGTCTGACAGTTCGCCGGCGAAAATGGTTTCCGGTGGGGATGAATGGGCTTTACTCGCCGAAAAATTCCGCAGCTAGTGGTGGTGTCAATTTTAATTCAAACCGTGCCTGAAAAATAATAACTTATCCGGACAGCAACTAGGTTACCGGAAAATATTAATTTTTTTTAATTATTTTTTCTCACAATTGTTCTGATACTATGTGAAAAATATTGGAGAAAATATTATTGAATTGCGTATCTAAATTGTTAAATGAAGACCCTATTTATAGACACTACATTGGAAACCTTTTCCAACTAGAATTCCTGTTCTTATTCATAATCTAATTCTTATTCCAAGTAAGAAATACTTATTCCTATTCTAACAATGCCCATATCTTAAAATGCTAATTTTGCTTTCTTTCTTCCTCTCGCATTGAAGAGGCACAATTTTACAAATTCCTCTAGTTCAGGCCACCCATAGGAGAATTTTCCTATGACAGCAAAATGCAACTTTCTTATACATTCATCTTGTCCACTTCTTTTTCTCCCCATATAACTATTGGTTCACCATGTACATATGTTATATCCTTGATGGGAATAGGGTTTGCAGGTTTAGAGATTTCTGGGGTTGACAAGTTCAAGTATGAGGTTATTATGGGTGTTGGTGATGGTTCTCCACCGGGAAGAGGTGGACAACAATTGCTGGAAATAGCCATGGCACCTTCTAGCATGACTCATAGGCAAATATTACGGTTCCAATGGGCAAATTTCTAGAGAGCCCCCAAAATTTTCCTTCTAATTATTGACTTTAAATTTAATGATTAACATCTATACTTGCTGAATTTGAATAAATAACCAGTATCTTTTGCAGTTCTTGAACCTCAGTATATAGTCAGCCTACTTAGACTAAATAGGCTAAATTTTAATTGCTTATTATACACCCCCCACCCCCACCCCTTCTGTGTTTTCAATATTCTCCTTCACCATATAATACCTAATCTAAACAAGAGAAAAGACATAAAGGCACCATCAAAGTTGTCTCGTATTTCTATATAGAAGCGTGATAGAGGATGACGACCTATTTTGGTAGTTTTGTACTATATACAAGGGTAAATTCGTCATTTTGGTCAAAGACAAATTTCTATGACTAGCTTTTTGGCATTTCTTAGAATACTCTTGAAGTCATTTCTTCTTTCCACACTTAAGAATTTTCAGAAGACTTGGTCCGAGTTTTCTTTTCATCCAAACTTTGCAATTTCATAACTTAACTTCATCGATATAACCGTGGTTATTATTTCTACCCACTCGATCTTCTATTGTTCTCTTTGATTTTTCTCGGTACAAATTAGTTTTCTATCTAAATATTTTCCTATCTTGTTTTGGTAGTTGTTCAAAATTTTCCAATAAGTAACTTGTGGCCATAGGCATACAGGCGAGGTAAAGTGATTTTTCTCCTCTATGTAAATTTGCATCTACAACATGTTCATATGCTATTATTAAAGTAAGTTTCAAGATTTTTATTTATAGATGTTTTTGCACTTATTGGCCATGATTTGCAGAGGGTTGTTGGTCGCTACTCAATCTAAGATATTTCGCCAAAGTAGATAACATCAATTTTCGAGTTGTATTTCAAATACTTTGCTTTTCAATCTCAAGAATGGTTAAAATATCGGCTGCCTTGACCTGGTTGGAGGCGTGGTCTGAAGCAGAGTTTTTGTAAGCCTTTTCGGGGAACCTTTGAGATTTATATTAAAGAATACAGTGGTTTTGCAAACTTTGTTAATCATACAAAGATAAGAAAATGTTTTCACTTGTTTTAAACAACTGAGCGTTCCGCATTCCATAAAACGCTTGGACTAAAAATTGTTAGACAGTCCAAAATCAATCAACAAATTTTTCGTTGGGAATTGTTTATCAAGAGATTGCTTAGCCAAACCATTTACAAATACTCACGAAATTTGTTGTGGTAGTGGTTTCGAGCGCTTCAGACAAAGACATATTTCATCACAAATCTAGGTGTATCTAAGCGATTAAGAGTTTGCTTTTTTGTAGTAGTGTTTCTTATTAGGTCATTATGTAGTAACTACAACTGAGTTAAGTTGATTTTTGATCGAAAGTTTGGAAGCTGTGGGCATGCTCATTGAAAAACCGCAAGTATCGACTTATCGTGAACAAGCACCTTTGATATGTGATCCTGAATCTTGTGGTGTTGGTCTTAAAATATCTTAGGGTACTTTAGGCTATAAGATGATTCAATAGTTTTCTTTTCTACTTGTGGAAATATTGAATAACAGATTTATTTCACAACTCTTTTGGACTGGATTTGGGCAAACATCCATAGTTTCTAGCACTATTTGAGTATCTTACATCAAATTAGTTGCTGGATTATTCCAATCCTCTGATGTCCCTGCCAGTAGTTTTGGCAATGGTTGGGAATAGTTTTGCACAGAAGAGTTATTTAAAATGGGTATTTAGAATTCTCAACCACTTCTGTTTTGGATATTTACGGGTGGTCATTATAGTCGGCATCAATATTATTGAAAGACAAATGGGGGTTGGGGCGTGATTGTTTTCCTGGTATCCTTAATTGCCTTTTAGTGGCATGATAGTGTTCTTTTGTTACCCGTTTATATCCGAAATCCCTTGAATGCAATAAAGATGAAGTGGTTATCTCTAGGAACAGAAAGACAGAAGTAATAACCGCTCTCGAGATCAAACAGAGAAAGAAATCGGCCCAGGGTTTTAGTGAACAACGGGCGGATTCCCCAAAGTTGTTCCATCTGGTCCCTTTGGACCTTGTTTTTTTTTGGTGGCTTACACATTTCTCTAATGTGGTTGTCGTACAACACTAATTGTTCCATGCTGTTCTCCTTTGGAAGATGAGCCCTACTTTCACTTTTTCAGAAATATCGTTTTAAAATGTTGAGCAGACCCCTTTAACTACACTCTCTGTAAAAATCTTTGCATCAGAGGTAGCAGCATCAAATTTTCTCTGTTGTATTGCCAAAAGAGTCGTTTTGCACAGTAAGTCAATTTCAGTCCTTTTTGGTATCGTATCTGAAGTTGAAGAATATGTTTTTTTTCTTTTCAAATTTTAGAAATCTTCCACAACATTTGAAGTTTTTCATTCTTCTTATCAACACAGACATTATTCAGTGTAATTTTGATGAGTGGTGATTGGTAGGATAGTGTATACGCAACCTTATCATATCAGTCGATAATATGGTTATTTGAAATTAATTCTTGATTCTTGAATATATGAAATTAAAAAGTATGAAACTGAATCAAGAATTCATGCTCTTCAAGAAGACCCACAGGGAACTGTTAAATGAGTAACTATTTAAGTTGGATATGCCCGGATTACTACTAAAAGATATGCTGAAAATAAAAGATCCTCTTTATCATTCAAGATCACAACTTTTTTCAATCTGGTTAATTTTAGCACTTTTTTTAAAATGATATATAATGTGCTCTTTTTAATTCAATCTGTTTGTTTCTTGAATTTTTTGAACTATGTAACCCAAGATAAATGGATTCTCCTCACCTCTTTTCAATTCCATGGATATTTGGTGTCATTCCCTTAACCTTGATACGGCATATGAGCCCTATACTCATGGTTGTGTCCGTGAGCTTACAACTGTCTGAAGAGTTTGCTTATGTCTTGTTTCTTATAGAGCACCATATTGAGTGAATCTTATTTAATCTTGATTGTTGAGTTGTCAAAGAGGCCACAGTTCATATTGATATGAGTTTAGGTCTAATTCATTTATTCACCGTCGTCTCTCCTCAAAACTAGACTCTCTGGATCTTCTGGTCTTTTCTTTTTTTCAAGGGTAGAATTTGGATGTAGCTATTGACAATATTCAAGTTCATTTTTTCGACCTCGCTCTCTGGGCGTGGGTTTATGGTATTGTAAATGGGCATGTTGATCAACGTGGTGTGATTTTTTCAAGTTTACCCTATTCTAATTTACGATAGATATCTTTTTTTTTTCGTTCTTTTACTCATTAATAATTAGAAATTGTGTGATTTGTAAGTTATGGAACTGCAGTTAGCTTTAACTCGTGGGGGAATGACAAACATGAGGTACATGAGTTACTATATAAAGTCGGAGGATGTTCTTGAATTGACGATACGACGATGGAGAGGCTCTGCATGCATCTGGCGTCTCACCACATAAGTGTAGCTGTACAACCCTCAACAAAAACGTATCTTGAAGCTTGAAGACGAGAGTACTATCCATAAGAGAATGTCTGAGGGATTGCGGTTTGCACAAGACCATTAATATGTTTTTGATTGAATAGACCCCGTAAATTCATATCGGATTAGATAAGCATTATTTCCTAGTTCTTAGTACATAGAATAAAGAAGTGCTATACATCAAAAAATAATTTTGCGAAGGTTATTTAGCAGATACATCCCTTAGTCAGGGGGGATCGCAACTAAAGCATGTACCACAATTTAAGAAAACATTTAATATGTTATTTGAAAAGGATCCAATTGTACATGTAATGGTAGAAGAAAGGTCCCAATCTTACAATATATATCTAAGAACCAATTAAATTTTGGCCCAATTATTGCCTGGTACACTCGAGAAAAGTGTGATTTTTGATACCAGCTCCTTATGTGCAATATTTGTGAGATAAGCTAAATATCCAATAGCACTCATCGATGAAGACTAAGTTTAATGTCTTCCTTCCTCCTAATTACTTGCCACTGGACGTCGCTGAATATGGTTCAAAATGAAATAGACAGATTAAAATACCATCCTCATTGTGGGCCATTAAAGCGCTAACGAGTAATGCAAGAATTGCTTTAGTTTTTGAAGTTAAACTTTTTTAAATATGAAATCTTGATTAGGAAACTGTAGTTTTTTATTATTATTATCGTGGTCAGTTGTGTGATAGATTTAGGTGAATGCTTGCGATGGTTGTACCCGCAAAAGCGAGGGTTGTGGTTAGTCTGCCAATTAATAGAGCAGAAGATTGGTATCTTGAGTCAATTGAGCAAGTTTTCCAAGGTGTATCGAGAACTGGAAATAATCCGTCAAAACATTAGAAGGTGTCCAAGGTACTTGATGGTTAACAAGTGAGTTAGGGAACGATTTAAAAGAATATCACCATAAGTAAATTTTTGTCTAAGTGTGTGTAAACACAATGATCAGGGTTGACGATCCACAGTGTCTAGGGCACTTAAAACAATTAATTTGTTGTGATTCGAATATGCTGCATGTAGTAATAAGTTAATCAAGCAACAATAAGTTGCCTAATGCCCATGTAATAACTATTTAAATCTGTTTGTTTTTTTTTGCCAACATATATAAGGGGATGTTACAATTGCGATAGATGGCGTAGTTTCAATTAAATGTAATTAGATTTTCCTTTTGCTAAAGGGGTTGTATGCACAGGTAATTGGTAAATACTATGTAATAGTAGTGTATGGGCCCGTGCGTAGCACGGGCACGATGCCGATCCTAAGTTTGTCATCAAGACACCTTAACTGTCAAAGTTGCCATAAATCCAGCCCCAACTGACTATTTAATATTCGTTATGTAAATTGGTCATTTTGACCTGTGCCCTTCATCTATGTGCACGCGTGTTGTCTCCTCCAATGAATATAATTCAACCCGACACGACCCGACCCTAAATTCTTTGAACATAATTCTTCTGCCTCCGTCCTTTCTCTTCCCAACTTTTGGTGCATGTACTTCAAGAAATTTTCATTAAGTGGGTTCCTTCATGTGAGTTTGTTTTGTTTTTATCATGTTTGGAGTTAGAAGACAAAGATTGTGAATGTGGGATTGTGCTTTTAGTTTAGCAACCCTGTGTGGTAGCAAAGCTCATATCTTCACTCGAAATATAAGCCCAGATCTAAGTAGGTTTTGCCTCCATAATTAAGGCATGGCCGGCATTGTTGGTGTGGTTTAGACAGAGGTAATCCAAATTGCTGGTGTTAATGTTTAGCTGTGCTGAATTTAAAATTGAAAGAACATCACATTCTTCATTGGTCCAGAAGTTTCTGCACATATTTGTCAAAGCGCCAAAAACAAGTATTCTTTCTGTCTTCATCATCTTTTGGGGTTTGAGCCTTGTACGATTCTAGTGGGATCCAGGACCAGTTATGCAGATTAGCTTTTGTGTCCATCCAAATTACCAAAATACATAGTATCAATCAAAGATTTTTTTCATTTTTTAATTAATCAATTTTACGACTTAAAGCTAATTTTTTTAATTGAGTGTATATGAATTTTCAGAAGCGAACAATGGAATTTCATGAACAGAAGGGCTAATTCGATCAAATGGTTCGGATGGAATTCCATTTTACCCCTCGTTCCCCTTTTACGGGAATTACCGCGATGTATCTCTTTCTTTTATCTACCAGTCCTCATAATATTAGCTACCAACCAGCAGTTTTTGGTTGGTTACATTTGGGTGAAAGATGACGTGAAAGTGGAAGTAAAACAATATAAACATAAGAGGAAGAACAATAGAGGTGAACAGCACTGTGCTTTTTAAATTGGTCCATGACAGTGAAATATACTGCTGACGCGCCTGATGTGCTTGTAAACAACCCAGACTGTGGAATGGTCAAAGAAATGGCCCTTTACAAAGATAGTAAATATTTTTTTGTGGGGGTGAGAGGCCCTTTGAAGTGTGTAAAGTGGTCTTTATTGCAAGTACGGGACAACATTGATGTTGTCGTATAATCTTTTCTCTTCTTAACCATGAATGGCTGAATAGCTGAACTAAAATCTAACATCTATTTTTAAACATTAGAGAAGAAAGAGAAATTGTATAAATAAGATTCAATGTCAAGGACTTGAGGCGTTCCAAACACGCCTTAGACTAGTATAAATGATTCGGAGGGAGAACTGGAAAGAGGCCGACGTATGAAATGGAGTTATTCACAGGAAAAATTGGCACTCATTAAGAAGATTGGATATGAACGGGTTTACTATCGCAATTTCCGGTCAGCTTCTTTCGTAGGAAAAAAAGCATTCTGGAAGTAGTGGGGAAGAAGGTGCCTGTAGCCCTATCTGATACAAGAATCAAGATGCACCAACAATACCGTTAATGTGATGAGTTTGTTGAGAATGTGTCAGAATTTCTTGCCGGCAAAGGAGATGAAGGAAGGTTCTATTGAATATAGAGTTGAGTATCTGTTATATGTGATAAACCTACCAGGAGTTGAGAAGTTCAGAGAGGGGGAACAATCTGCCTCAGGCTTGTTTGTCAAGGGAGGAAAGGGAGTTCCCTTATCATCAGTAAGGATCCTCTGGAACCATTTCGGTCCATTTATGACCAATTTATTAAAATTAAATATTTTTCTTTAAGTAAATTAGGGTTCTCTACAAGTATAGTATCTCTAAATCTCACTTGACCCTACATTGACATAGCGGTCTCTGACTAAACTGAAAAGACTAGAGAAAGCTGGATCTATTGCAATTGCAACAGCAACAGCAACAAGAAGTCTTGGCACCAACCAGTTACTAGTTATTTCTTGTTGACTCCATTTTTCCATTTTCTAATGAGCAAAAGCCATACAAATTAATGTAGCACGTATAATCACAGAGCATTTGACGCGTCAAAACGAGCAATTGCTCAAATATGCTTCTTGGTATTTATTCTACATCTGGAACAGAAAATTGCCTGCTTTTATCAACAAGTTTAAAGACAGAAGTATGATTACGCAATTCTGCATGGAAGCGTTCAAAATTACTCCTTTATATAGAGGTACCTTTCTCCTTTAAGAGTACACAGTGGAACAGATAATGGAAGAAATAAGAGAATTGAACAGAAGAAAAAGAACATTCAGAAAAATCAAAAAAGGGTTTTTGTCGTTTGTGGTTACAAGCACAAAAGCAAAAATACCTGTCCGTTGGAAGTGTCCAGGGGGGAACTCAACAATTTTCCAGCATACAACGAATTGAAACTATTTGACGGCGAGTCTGTTGTTCCTATTTGTCGCGTGGTACCAGTTTAACGGATAGCATACTAGTAGTTGAGATTGCCATGTAGCCATAAACCTTGCTTAGTAGAAGTAAGCTAGAATACTATTGAACCTTCTCATCTCCTAAATGTCCAGTAATGTGATCAACTAAAAGTTGAAATTGGAGAGGATTAGAAGAGCTTCTTCCAACACTCAAACCAGAGATGAAAACCACATATTTATCTTCACCTGTCAAATCCAACAGAAGATCTATGGTTATGTTCCAGGAAAATTAAGGAAATGAAAAAAAAATGTTTCTCCCCAAGTTGAAGGCTGCATCAAAGAACTTAACACTTTTCGTGAGTCTACCAACCTTTTACTTATGAAAAAAATCATATATTATTGATAATGCAATTACACTGAGCTTCATAATTCACCTGGACAGGCTGATGAAATCAGAAATCAGCCCATACATAGATGAGACATTAACAAAAAGAAATATTGATGTTTTGAAATAGGATATAAGTTTTGTCTTCGTCAGACATTAAGGATATTGTCCTGGCACCATCAATAGGCACATTAAAAACTAACTACAAGTCCTATCAAGATCTGTAACTGAATCAGTATCACTTAACTATACATAATTGGGGGCTTACCCATAGAAGTAAAGATACAATAACATTCCATTGGACTTTTGAAATGGATTGGACCTATCTTCCCAAAACATCTGGCTTTACTCTATCACGCGTCCCTACTGCACCACCATATCCATGAGGGAAGCATCTCCACCAGCTAGTTGTTGGCTCTTACTTCCCACCCCCCCTCTTGTCGATCCAAAGCCGCGTAAAGAAAAGGTCTGAGGTGATGGATGCTTCAGGCTGCCCTAGCTACAGCAGTACTGTTTTTGAGAAAAACCAATTCCCAACGAGGCAGAGTACTTGCAGTGCAAAAAAAAAAGAAAGGTGCTTGTGTGTCGCCTCCTCAGTCAACCAGAGAACACAGAGAACACACTATAAACCAATTGTCTCTTCTGCGTTCTATTAGCCCTAGTCTTGGGTAAAAAAGGGCCCCCCCCCCCCCCAAGGCCCTGTTGATAACCAACCAAGTGAAGCACTTAACTCTGGATAGGAGGTGCCGTGTGGGCGCTTCCAGAAATACTTCCACTTAGCATTGAAGAATTTGGTATTAGTCCCCACCTAGAGGCTCTTGTGGTAGCCACTCTTTACAGAAAACATCCGTTTCCAATTGTTTTTGTCCAAAGGAGGTATATCACCCTCTGTACGCTTAACAGGGTGAGAACTTTTGCCTATTTTTCCCAGTAACAGGGCAACCCCTCCTCCTCCTCCAATTAGGTGGTAAGATGTCAAAACCGCACCGATAACCGATAAGTCGAACCGATAAAAAAAAAAAAGTTAGATGACTTATAGTTTGGGTTAGTGGTTAGGTATTTTGATAATAGTTGGGGGTGTGTGGTGATTAAAAATTTTGGTTGTGTGATATAGCAGTGGATTGGCTCGGTTCTTAACGCTTTGAAGTTTTTTTTCTTAACGGGTTACCGATAACCCAGATAAGTAACTTAAATATAACCAAATTTTGTTATAAAGTCCTCGACTTAGAGTTTTAATTCCTACGTTTTTATTTTGGTTTGAGGCCTCAAACCCTTGGTTATTCTCAATGTATAAAAGTGTTTGCTTTTTTGAGCAAGACAAAAAAAAATGTAACTTGCGACTCGAGTCTAATGGTTTTTATTTGGTTTGTCCAAACAAGATTTATTTTCATGAAAAAAAATTTTTCTCTTTTGTGTCAAATTTTAGGACGTTTAACCCGTAAAACGAAATCAAAAATCGAATAAACCATTAGGGGGGGCGATAAGCCCCTATCTAATGGATTCAATAACGTTTAAAAAACAGACATCTCTAGCAGAACCGATACCATACACCAACCCGATAAATTAAAACCGAACGATCATACACAACCCTATCTCCAATCATTTAAACACCTCCTAAAAGATATATCCCACCCTATGTGAACCAACACTCTTGGATTGTTCACCTTCACAAATAAGAAATAGTTTTAATGGAAGCCGCATTTAAAGGAGTTTTTTGATCCCACCACCTTCTCTCAAATCTTGTCTTTGCTCCTTGCCCAACCTTGAGGCCAATATTCTTTCCATTAATTGCCATAAATTCCTAATTGTTATCCATCTCCCACTCCAATGTTCCTCAGTTACTATTTCCTGCACCATGGGCTAGCTGCTTCACATACTATCACAATGACTTCCTTCCACAAAGCTTTCCTCATTGTGTATTCGGTCCGTAACCAATTTCATAGAAGGACTCTCATTTTGCAGCCTAGATTTCTGATCCCCAGACCCCTCTTTTCACTACAAACACGGTTTCCCCATTTCATTCACCAACAGTACCTTTCCCCTCTTTATTACCATTGCCACAGAACTTCCTCCTCATCTCTCCAGTTTTTTGGTTCATCAACCACTTTTGTTGGATTGGAAAAGTGACATCACATAAGTGAGGTAGTGAATCCAAGACATAGTTTATCAAGATCAATTACCCCCCCCTTGATAGGTACTGAGCCTTCCACTTCGCTAACTTCTCTAAGTTTTTTCTAGACCCCATCCCATATCTCTATGCTTTGTGTTTTATATAGCCTCAAAGGGCATACAGATACGTTGGTTGGTACTTTTCTATTCTGGATCCTAGTATGTTTGGCCAAAGCTTGAACCTGAGGAACCTCCTCAACGTGAAAAAGGCGCTCTTTCCCCCCAGTTGACTCTCACCCTGAAGCAACTCTCAAAGAGTAATCAATACTATATCAAAAATTTAGTATGATAAACCTGAGGAGCTTTAATTTTAAATTTTATCCACTGTTGGAGGCTCACAAAATATGATGGTGTTCATATGCATAAAATAGAGGCAATCTCTCCTTACCCTCTCCCATTTTTGTTTTTCATCCGAAAACACCTGTTGATCCATCTCTTTTGGGAATCAATCCTCATCATAAACTGTCAAACCCTCCATAGCTAAAATACATAGGAAAAGATAGAGTGGATCTCCTTGTCTCAAACCCCCTCTAGCCAAAAAAACCAATAGGCCTCACCATTCACAAGAATTGAAGAATCTAACTGTTTTGATACAAGAGTTCCATCCATTTTCACCCATTTATCTCCAAATCCCATTTGCCTTAGGATCTTGAGAGGTAGTCCCGTTCACATGAATCATAAGCTTTTGAATGTCAAGCTGACACATTATCCAGGAGAACCATTCTTCCTTGTCTTCAACTAATGCACCCTGCTAATAAATGCACATCCATATTTTTGTCTTCCCTTTATGACAATGTCATCTGATGGTTTTGACTAGCTTATCTATCATTTTTTGAGCCTCTCAACGAGAATTCTCGCTATGATTTTTGTAAATCCCCGCTACCCGACTAATAGGTCTATAGTCCTTTTAAACTTTGTGGTACACCGTGGTTCTTTGGAATTAATGCTATGAAGGTGCATTGAAGCTTTCTCAAAGTTGGTGCTGGTGTGGAAAAATTGAAAGTAAAAATCTATGATGTCCTTACCTCAAGTGTCACCAGAAGTTTGAAGAAAACCATTGGGAAACCATCTGGACCAGGAAACCTTCTCCATAGCACTACAATGTTTAAGACAATTTCACGATTGCCTTTCCTCTTCTTTCAAATGGTCCTCTGCACGCCATGCCTGTACTTTGAAGTACTTTTTTGTTCCTCCCAATGTAGATTTAGATCGGGTCTTCATTGCTCGTGTCTCTTATAAGCTCTTTGTTAGAACTCTGAACCGCTTTCTCTACTGTTAACATTATTTTATTTCAGTGCCAATCCATTTAGTTTGATCTATAGAATGAACCGTCTATTTTGGGGGGGGGGGGGCTTAGGCAATTCTATGACAAAACTTAGTAAATTTTTTGGTCTCCCTGTTATCAGCCATTAGATTCCTTGAACTAGATTGTCTCCAACCATCCTCCTCATTTTTTTGCTACATCTTCCATATTTCCAAATCCAAGTTTGAGAGTCTTCCTGCAACACTTCATCCACAGTGAGTGGTCTTACTTCCTGCCATCTTCGTAGTTTGATATTGGGAACAATATAATAATCCTCTTTCTGTGCCTCCAATTTCCCCTTGTTTCTCTTCTTCCCCTCCAACTTCCCTTGAGCAATTTCCATTTTTCTGCAACACATAGCCTAAAGTCCTGCCATTTATATGGAAAGAAAACCCACCATTCATGACTTTTTTGGCTTAAAACCATCAACTTTCTAAGCCACAAAGTTTTCAATGTTTAAAATAAGATTTTTTCCCCTTTCCCAGTTTCCACAAGTCACAAAATGGGGTTATGAATCAGATATCAACTTTGGAAGAATGGTTTGTTTGATTAGAAGCTCTCCCCCCATTTTGCACGTTTGTAAGAATCATCAATCGGGCACCATCAAAATCATCACCCTTCTCCAGTGTAGGATCCCTCCCAAATAAAGAGGATCCACCAATTCCTAATTCCTCTAGGCAAATTTGAAAAATTCAACGCCATGCGTCACTTAACCTGCGGCAGTTTCTTCTCTATGAGGGATATCTAGTGACATTGAAGTTACCACATACTATCCATGGCCTAAGACATGTACTTCTCACGTTGATCAACTCTTGCCATCCTCCTAGTAACTCTATTGCAATCAGCATACACAACAGTCAAATGCCAACTCCAGTTATCATTTAAACTGGTGAACTTGCCAGTTATGCATTGGTTGCCATCCGCCACCATCTCCCCATTCCAAAGTCTTTTACCCCAAAGAATTAGGATTCTCCCACTGCTCCCCTGTGCCTCCTTTTGGATCTTTCCCATCCATCTATTGTGCCATATACTCTGAATAACATTGTCTATCTGACCATCAAGTTTTGTTTCAACAAACACAAAGACATCAGCCCCCCACTGTTGAAGAAGCTTTCACCAACTCCCTCTTACTTCCCCCGTTCAACCCCCTAACATTCCAGGAGATTAACTTGACTCTCATTGATGAGTGAGACTTAGAATTCTCCCACTAGTTCTAGGTTCCCCATTCTTGAAATTTTACATCAAAAAATAGGTTCCTAACCTCTTTTGGAACGGTATATTTTGGAGATGAGATCCCTGAAGCTTCCCCATTATTGTTCCTTTCCTCCATTCTTCGATCTAGCTTCATTAGTAGTTCCAAAGCCCTCCCTTCCTCATCCCTTATCCTCTGATATTCCACCCCAAAGTTGCCTGACTCATTTTTGAAATTCAATGTTGGCTTGGACCCATTTAGTTGCTTCTATTGAAGCCTCCTCTTCATTTGCACTATTATCAATCTGTAATGAGAATGGTTCATGTTCGTTATACATGCCTTCTAAAGGTTCAAAGAAATCATCATCCACAACTTCTCCTTGTTTTTCCCTGACTTCATCTTTACGGATTACCAAACTTTTTGTAGAAGTATCACCCTTAGCTCTTTTTAGTAAAAGTTGGTTGCCCATCTGTCGGTTTGCCTTCTTCTTTTTCTCCATGTAGAGCCCTTTCTCCATTTCTCCATTGAAGAGAACAAAATTCCTCCCCTCAAAAGCATTTGTCATTGTGAATAATAGATCAACAAAAGGTTCTGTAAAGAGATTTTTTGTTCTACTGGAACCTGACTCCAGTAAAAGATATATTCAAGACACTCTGTTTGTTGAAGTTGTCTTAGAAACAGATATATTCATTATAGTTGAGCCAGCAACACGTGATGTAGTTACCATTACAAAGAGAGGTGACTGAGTAGTAAGGTGGCCCTTGAAGGAAGTCAACATAAACTATATTACAGACATGAAAGAAAATAAACTTAACTTGAAAAAATTGGACAGAAATTTATTTTTTTGAGATAAAGGTAAACCATATGTTCACACAAAAAATCATCATTCAAACTGGAACAGTCTTCCCACCATAACTTGCTTACACCAAAGATAAAGAAGAGTAAGATAATTTCATCTTGATCTTATGGATACTAATTCTCTTTCCTTCTAAACATCTTACGTTTCTTTCCTTCCATAGTGTCCACTGGATGCAAGCTAGAACACCTGTTCCTCCAGTCTTCCTCGGCCACTCTCTTCTTCAAATTCCTTTCCAGTTGTTTAGCACTTCAAAAGTAGCCTTGGGCATTACCCAAGTCACCCTAGTATACACAAGAACATGTTCCACAGATTTACATAATCTATTCTGCAGTGCAAGAATAGATGGTCATTGACATTTGCCTTTTGTTCACACATATAACACCTTCAGCAAAACTGTAAACCTTTTCTTGGTAAACTTCACGGGTAAAACAGGCTCTTCTGATCACCGGCTATGTGAAACATGAGACTTTGAAAGGAATTTTGACCTTCCAAGACCAAACTACTGGCAGTGATTGATTGTTATTCATTCTCCAATAGCACGACGTCACTTTTCACAGTGAATACACACCCGCTTAATGTGCATTTTTCAAATTGGCTTGTCAAGGCCAGTGGAGATTCCTGAGAAAGCATTCAGTACCTACAGCAAACTTGCTACTCTACCAACCTTCCAATCATTTAAGGCCCTCCTAAAAATTAGGTCCTAACCTTGAGGACTCCACACTTGAGAAACAATGACATTCTATTGTAGTCTTAAGATGTATATATCTGGGAAGAGATTCATCAACTTATCTTCACTTATGCGTTGCTCATTCCAGAAGCTTGTCAACCATCTCCAACCTTGAAGAGTTGGTATTTTGAAAAAGGCCACATCTCTGATTGTTTCCACACAAGAAAGGGAAGCCCCAAACTTTCAAGCACTCCCTTGGGTGATCAAAGTTGGTTCGAACCCCATATTTGATGAGTTTTCTCCATAGGGTTCGTATCTTCTTCATTGCAAAATCTCTGTACCTGTTTCTATAATAGACTAGTATTTTGTAGACCAAGACTCTTTATACCTAAATCTCCTTAGCTTTGCAAAGAGTTACAAGATCGCATTTTATAAGATTGTACCTTTGATTCACCTTGTTCTCTTACCATAGTAAAGTTCTCCTCAGCTGATTAAACTTCTTTTAAATGCTCCTTGGCAAAGGGAACAAACTCATCATATATGTGGGAAGGGCATCCATTACTGAATTGGAAGTGTCAGTCTAAGCGCCCCCCCCCCCCCCCCCCCCAACCCCCAGATAAATACAGACCAGTGTTATCAAAGGCGCGCTTTAAGAGCCCTTAAGCCCTAAAAGCGAGGCTCAAAACGTATTGAGCGCTTCCCGTCGCTTTAACTGTGCGCTTAGTGTCGTCATCAAGGTTTCTAAAGGCACACGTTTCCTTGCCATGAGCCGCTTATGAAAGAATTTGACGCTAACTAATGGATATATCACTTAATCATACTTATTTCACTTTCTTTTGGGTCAGTATTTATCAGCATGTTATAATTATTAGTCTTGGACTAAACATATTTATTTTATTCTTTTTTCCCTTTGTACCTTTTTTTCGTTAAAGCCCACGCTTTATTTGCGCTTTGCACTTATAGCCCCCATAGACCTTAGAGCTTTTTTGCGCTTTTCGCCTTTGATAACACTGATACGGACACCTTGCCAGCTTTTTTTACATCTTTCCGGCACTTCAGTACAGATTTCCAGCTCTTGTTCATTGCACCCAGTGGCATGCCTAGGTATTTAGTAGGCAGTGAGGCTACTTTGCATCCTAGGTTCTCAACTAAGCTTACATAGTGTATTGGCCAAAATCTTCTCTACTTCCATGATTCAAATTCCTATTATTCACATAGAATAAAGCATGCTTTTATGTTTTAACAAAACAATCCTAGGAAAAAGAGTAGGCTGAACTAAAGATATTTTAAATCAACTTTTTGTGCAGAAACTTATATGATGGCCCCTGATGTGCCAATTAGAGACCTAAAAAAGAAAATCTTGCCTGTATGGATGCAATATTTAATGAACACAAGCATATATCACTGGATAATGTCATAAACAACTAAACAAAGAGAAGTTAGGTACTTGATACCTAGTTGAATTGGCCGCTCTATCTGTTGTGGTAGGCCAGCCTCTAGAGCATCTTCAACCAAAAATTCACCAGCACTAGTTTCTTTTCCATGCAATGCAATAATATTTCCTACGACAAAAGATTCACATATGTAAAAGCAATTCATTTCATAAGTCAAATAACTTTCTCCTATAGAAAAGCAGCGTCAACCAGTGACTACGTCTCCAACAAAAAATGGCATTAGATAACCAGCTATAAAGCCCTCAATTATAAAACCAAAATCAATTGCATAACAGTCCAGCCACATGATAGGATTGAGCCAAAGCTACTCACCTGTTACATATGTAGACAGCAGCAAACAACCACTTAGTTTGACTCTTCCGCTCTCATCTTCCAGAACTAAATTATCATCTAGGTGCATAAAGTTATGACGTTGTACAAGCGGTGAAGCAGATCTCTGTATAACAAAGTTATCGCTTAAAGAAGGGATATGTTAATGCACAATAACAACACATATCTCCACAAGAATGGTTCTAAAATAAAACTTAAGCTATGAAAATCAGCGTCTTATACCTCCTTAGAGTACTCATCCAGAATAGAAGGTTTAAGCTTCATGTGCTTGTAGAGTGTCCCAACTATAATGCATTCTTTGCCTTCCTCTAATCCTAGAACAGTACAGACTGCAAAGATACGGAAAAAAAACACAAGGAAAAATGTAATATTTGAGTAAACTTTCTAAGCAACAAAAAGTAAGCTCTAAATGGTTCCAACAATAGCAAGTAAAAACCTAAATAGTTCAGTTGAGTAGTGAGCAACTTGCACTCTTCCATTCTTTAACAATGGACACAAGTTTGTGAAATGTCCATAAATACAAACGTCAGAACCCTTAATATGGTAGTTTTTAGAAAAACTAAGCAATATAAGTAGCAGAAGAAAGATGAACAGAAATATTCACCAAAATATGGAGATTAATCAAACACAAGTGATAAAGATGGGAAGTACAACATCAATTGGGAAGTTTATCAGCCCTAAAAAAAGTAATTACCAGGTAAATGGGGTTTCCAATTGGGAATGATAGAGTAAAAGAGAGTTCGCATCAAATGGAGCCTAGCAAAATATATTTGGCTGTATTGTTGACCCCTGTAAACCTCCTTCTGAATCCCAAAACTCTCGTCCTGTTTTGATGAAATTGAAAGTAAAAAAAGAGGAAGTATACTAGTGTAGAGAAGAACGAAGAGAGATGAATGAATACCAAAGATTGGTAAAGTGATTGTTTTCGGTGGAGAAGGTTCTTCTCTGAATCAACTTCCGTTGATACCATGGCAGCAGAAATACTCTTCCCACTGCTTGCGCTGTTAAAGTTTCGTACTTCACTTCCCTCCCTCGATATAGTACTGTAAATTTGAACCCACGATCATTCTAGAGAAATGTTTCAATTATAAAAAGGAACAAGTGGATCCCTTTTTTCCCACTATTTTTTGGTTTTTGATATTAATAAAAACAAAAAGACAGCTACTAATTTTTAAACTTAACGACTTAAAATGACATTTTTAAATTGTGTTAAAAACTTAAAGATTGAATTGTGTATCTTCATGTAATGCCCCCAAAATGAAATAGGATAAACTAGAGTGTTACATGAGTTTCTTGAGTTAATAGCTTGTTAAAATGATGAGATATAGCTTTTGAAGTCAGGTTTAAAGAGTTTTAAGGTCAAACGTCAAGGAACGACCAAGACGTTCGGAAATTAGTCTTTTGTGTGCCAGTGTGTTCTAATGTGTTGTCCTTGATTTAGTGTGATCGTGATTTGCATTGTTGGATTCGATTGTTATCTATATCTATTGATTATGAATTGGTAGAGAATTGAGTTATGATGATCGTGTTTTGGAGATTGGTAAGTTAACCTAACTTCTTGTTAATATTGGAATTGTTCTTGTATGGTTTGATCCACTTATGGCGGAGGTGCTTACTTGTTTAATGTGTTGTGATCATGGCGTAGAAGACAATAGATTTACTGAAGTAATGTCATGATGTCATGTATAAAGATGGATTATGAAGATGGATTTTGAAGTTATGTATGTGGTTCTTGAAGGAAGAAAGATTATTAGAGTACAATGTGAATGTGAAGTACATTTGTGTGTGGATGATGACAAACGTAGTACGATCATCTTTAAAAGGTTATGTCAAGAATGATGGTGATTATGTGAAAAGCTTTCTCACATATGCGTACACAGATGAACGAATAAATGAAATTAATGATAATGTAATGAATGTGAGTCTATTGAAAGGTTTCCTCGATAGTACTATAATGAATGAATGGGGATTTTGAGATGGACGCTTTCCCATTAGTAGAGGTGGAGTGTCTAGTAACAATCTCAACATTCCTAAGAGTTTTTCGATGAGTGAATGATGGGTTGGAATGGATACTCTCCCGTGAGTAGATGTGGAGTATTGGCAGAAGTCATAGGTGGCCCCCCTAAACTTGGCACAATCTTTCACTTAGACAACTCAACTGATAAATTTTCATTTTAAACACCTATAGTAGGGTACCTATGTGTCACTTTAACACTTTTTGCACAAACATCTGTAGACCATAGGCGCGTGCAACACAACCCGTTCTACGTGGATTAACTTACCAATTATGATGCCAACTGTTAAACCTATTTACATGTAATTTTTATACAAAACATTAGACAAATTAAATCGGATAAAAGATAAATTAAAAATAGATTCATCTTTCCACTTCCTTCTTTCAACTTCCTTCATACGTTTCTCTTTCTTCTCCGTTGAAAACACACTAGGTAAATGTCTCTTCTTTCACATGGTTTTTTTTTCCTTCAATTCGTTGTTAGTAATAACCATTGTTGTATTTTGTGTCACCATTTCTAGGTTTAAGGTTGTATTGACGAGGAATCGGGCTGTGCGACTTGAAGTTGATGAGGTATCGGGCTGTCACCCATTGTTTGGGTTTTCATGTTTTTTGCTTTTGTTTTTCTTGAAAGAAAGGGTGTATTTTTGTGTTGTTGAATCTCTGCTTTTATTTTCATTTGTAATCTTGGGTTTTGGTCTAACTAGTTTGAAATTGGCTTTTTGGTTATTGTTCCTTTTTGTTGGGGTGGTCCTCCGTGTCGGGAGATGGTGGACAACTATATTTTTTTAAACTTGCTTTCATCATGGGGGGAGGGGGTGTTGTTTACACAAAAGTCGTAAACCTACTTACCAACAAAGAGTAGCTGTTATTGGTGTTCGCATGATAACAATCATTTTATAGAAAGAGTCCCTTTGTCGAGTTTCTTTCTTACACTAAAGACCTTGGGTACACAAATGTTAAAGCATTTTACTGTGAAAATGGTGATGAGTTTCGTGTGTATGTGGTCCATGAAGTTGATGAATTAGAAGAATTACCTGCTCAATCTTCTCTTTTACCATGGTCTTCCCTTGTTGATGAATTTGTGGGTATAAATGTTAAAGGGTCTGTGGATAATGATTCAAATTTGAATGGAGGTGATACAAATCACAATGAAGCTGAATCAGATCTGCTTAGTAGTGACTCAGATGTAGATGATATTCCATATGAAGATGATTCAGATGTTGATGAAGAACTGAGATCCCTTAGGGCTGAGGAGAAACAAAAAAAAGCTAATCTTAGGAAGAAAAAATATAGGAAGAAGAAAACAATAACTGAAGAAGTACCAACAGGTAAGGTAGGTGTGGACAGAGGCTTTGAAGATATCGCAGTAAATAAAAAGGATAAATTATGGTTTTTGTCGATTGGGAGGATGAAAGTATATTGATAACTCAGAAATGTGGATAGTTGATGATCGCACATATAATCCTAATGTAGAAGTGGTTTTGAGCATTGATCTACCAGGCATAAAAAAAGATCAAGAAAAATGTCAGGTATGGGATGAATGTAAGTGTTGCTATTTTTGAACTTGAATGATTTTTTTAAGAATGCTAACGGAATTTAGAAATTCTTCTAGCTAATATGTTGTTGAAAAAAATTGATCAATTAATTAGGTCTAATGAGCTCATAGAGTGAGAGCTAAATGTAATTCCAAAAAAATGGCAAATGGTTGTGCTAAGGTGCTATTGATAGTGATTCTGGTAACTTTTATGAATTAAAATTACCATCCTAGATACACAAATGTTTGCTAATCTAATAGAAAAAAATGTGTACACCTGTTCCTAGCAGTGATTCAAGATGAAATACTAAACAACCATCTTTGGGCTTTGGGCAATACAAGAATTGTGCAGGGAGGAGTTAGGACGTGGATTGTGGGTTAAAAACAATTTGTTTTCAAGGCAAGATGAGATTCTAGAGAAAACATGGGTTGAGTGGGAATATTGAATTGTGCAAGGTGTTTCTGTGATTATGCTGAAGTTACAAACAAACCCATCCTGGTAGTTGTGGTTTGGGGTAAGGAAATGGATAGAGAATTGTAAATCCAGGAAGAGAATTTGATTGTGTACTTTTATGTATGCTTGGATGTTATGAAGAAGGGGTGGAAAGAAGGATGTAAAAGAATAATAGGATTTGATGGATGTTTCTTAACGGGTGCTTGTAAGGGTGAACTTCTTGTATTGGAAGGAATGGAAACAATCAGATGTTTCCTATAGCTTGGGCAGTTGTGGACAAGGAGACTAAACATAGCTAGAAATTCTTTATCAACTACTTAAAAGATGGCCTGCAGTTGGGTACTGGACAAGGTCTTACTATAATGCCAGATCTGCAGAAGGTAATTAATTGTCTATTACTTTGATAATTGTAGATATTTAAAATATCTTTCTTTCTTGAATTGTGTTGAACTGTATTTTATTGTTGGATCTTCAAGGAGCTATTGCTGAACTGCTACCAAATACTGAAGTTAGAATGTGTTCTAGACACATCTGATCTAACTGGAGTAAAATATGGAAAGGAGAGGAAATGAGAAAGAAATTTTTGAGATGTTCCAAGTCAACTTATGAAGTAAAGTACAATGAGGATCTTTACAAAATGAGAAAACTTGGTAATGAAAACATTAATGAAAATTTTATTGCATTATCCAAGTGTGTCATGGGTTAGATCATTCTTTTAAGAGCACTCCAAATGTGATGCAGTTGAAAATAACATGTCCTGAAATCTTTTAACTCATGGATATTTATCTTGTAGACAACAAACTCTATAATAACCATGTTCGAGGAAATTGACGAAACATTAAATGACGTAGAACTGTGGATTATAAGTTAAGTTCGTTGACACTTGGATATGTGATATGCACTTATGGGCTAGACTTATGTTGAGGAGAATAAGGAAAATTCTAGGGCATGCAAGGTCTTTGGAAATGCCGATATTGGGTTTAGAGATTGGAGAAGGTCAGTATAGGGTATACACTCAACAACTTGAGACTATAGGTTTGTAGCTGTAAACTTGGCATTGAGAGCCTTTCCATGTCAATTGCTATTTTCTTGCGTTGTACCACATAAACAGGACTTGAACACTTGTGGAGCACTGTAATAGGATGGATACCGTCTTAAAGACTTATAGTCCATTTCATTCAACTAATTCCAAATAGAATGATGTTTCCCCTTTGAAACCTAACAATCCAAGGATTGGCCTCCTGAGCCTAAAAATGTCTTGGTAACCTACAATAAATAGATAAGATTAAAAGATGAACCAAGAAAGAAGTATGGAAAGATTTCCAAACAAAGGGGTTTGAAAATTAACTTGTTCCCTGTGTAACAACCATCTGCCACAAACAAGAAAACATATTGCAAGGTAGAAATAATTTATTATTTCGTTTGTGCCTTTTTTCAGTAGTCTGTTGAATGGGTTTATGACAAACTTTAATGTTTTAAATATTTAGGTTGGGGTGGTCCATACTTCCCAACCGCTAGCCATAATTCACAATTTTATGCTTGTCAAAGTTGCGAGCAAGGAAGATACCATCCTGAACACAACACGATCCTACCAACACTTGACCCAACAACAGTCCAAACAATCAATGCCTTTCTTCAACAACAGTTTGGTGTGGTGAGATATCAATAGATTTAAAGGGTCAAGGGAAAATTGCAAAAACAAAACGGGGCAAGCCAAACCACCAGCAGTTGGTGATACCCAGTAATACCGCTGGGTACAAGAGGAAATAAAAACGTCAACTACTCCAAGGAGGCGCCACAAATTTGGTGGCTGGACGACAGCACGGAGAAGAAGTAAAGATAAATGGAGAAAAGATTCTGCAAGTGGGAGACCAAAGAGGCAAAACGTAAAGGTGGGAGCAGTAAATGTTGATTGTACTGTACACGAAAGTGGCAAGTGAACCCAAAATACTAAAAGTAAGTTTTTTTGCAGCTAACTTTGCTCTTAAATGATTGAAAGTTTTATATTAATTTTTGTGATTTGTTCTTCAAAAAACAGCTGGTTCAACTTCGAAGTCAAAGGATTTACCAATAGGTTCAAAGTTACGAAGAGGATGCAAAGCCTTAATGAGGTAAAAATATAGACAGTGACTTTAAGCCTAGAGGCTTGAGATGGAAAACAAGGATGCTGTCACCACTTCCTAATTGTAGCAAATGGCAAACAAAAGAAGAAGTGACACCAACTTAGAATAGGTTGATTTTGGGCCCTTATTATGTTGTCGTATGTTTTTGGAGTATGCTAGCTTTATTTTGGTACTAGTAAACACTTTTGTGAAGGTTATATGTAACTTTTATTTATGCTAGCTTTATTTTGGGACCTTATTTTGGTACACTTTTTTGAAGGTTATAGCCTTGAATGTTATGTAGCATAATGCTAACATTGAGCTCATTATGGAGCATTATTCAATATAACCGTCTACGTATTGTGTAATTTGGGTGTTATATTGTGATGAATATGATCAATTGTTTATAGCCTTGACATTTGCTTTTTATACTACAAACTACTTTGTATGTAACCAAAAATCAAATTTACAGTAACAACAACATCAAAATACTACTAGAACTTAGAATTTCATTGAATTCAAAATGCACAATTACATCGAAAAGTTATAGCAACAACAACATCAAAATACTACTAGATCGAACACCATTTGGCTCATCAAAATAGTACTAGAACGAACACCTCAAGAACACTAACAATTAGGCTTCAATTTCCATATTCCAAACATAAGCAACCTAGTAGCAACACCACCAACAATAAATATTCTTGCTCGCTTTAACTTTTCATCAAAAGCATTGACTTTCTTCAACAATGCCCACATTACCTTGTTTTCTTATGGAGGGTGTCGATCTTCATACCAAATAAAATAGTCATAACCACCCATTTTCTATAAAACCAATCAAAAAGAATTAGACACAAACAATTAATCATCTATTTGACTTGAAAAAGTAAGGGAAACAAGAATTTACCTTTGAAATTCTACAAGTAAAAAATCTACGACCGGGATTTGATTGGGTACATGAAGTCTTTAATAATGCGTCATTATCACACCTACAATATCGACCTTCATCCGTAGGTGCCATGGAAGAATTGGAGAAGCTTGACATGAAAGGCTGAAGAAGAGAGAAATTGAAAAAGAAAGAAGAAATTGGAAAAGAAGTGAGAAATTGGAAAAGAAGAGAGAAATTGGGGTTTAATTAGGGTATAATTGGAGTAAAATCAATAAAAGATGATGTGGAGTAAAATTACCGTTGGGGACTCCACATCAGCCAAATTTTCATGTTTAAGTGCCTTGCATCAGTGAAAATCACGCGACACTCCAGCTATGCAAAAAGTGTTAAAGTGACACATAGGGACCCTACATTAGGTGTTTAAAATGAAAATTCTTTAGTTGAGGTGTCTAAGTGAAAGATTGTGCAAGTTTAGGGGGCCACCGATGAGTTAGCCCTAGAGTATTTGGTAGAAATCCCTCAACCTATAATGAATGAATGAAATAAAATGTTTAACACTCCGTGGGGACTAATGCTAAGCACCGAGAGGATATGAAAAGAGGTGGATAGTTTTTCGTGAGTAAAGGTGGGGTAACTAGTATCAACCTCTAGCGATGTATGTTTCCCCGTGAGTAGAGGTGAAGTGTCCAATAGCAATCTCCCTATCCCTTTATGTCCATGTCTTTATGAATGAATATGGTTTCTTGGAAGATGTAGCATGTGAGTCCACCATATGTGACCTTAGAGTGTTTCTTAGGTGTGGATGGTGGTATGGGACATTATCCACATATTGCACATAGCCATGCTTGAGTCTTACTTGAGGCAAAGAGGTAAAGTCAAGGTAATGGTCTACATGTAATAAATATGTCTCAAATATGATAAATGGCTCTATATGTTATTATGACTGATTTCCATGTTTCATATACTTGTATTTCATGAAGTTTACGAAAATGATATAAATGCATGGCTTTCAACTAAATGTCCCTTTTAGCATGTTTTTGCATGGTCATCATACTTAGTTCATCTTTGTACTAATACCATCTTCTTCATATTTTTACACTAAGTGTATGTGGTGATGACAAGGATTTCTTACTAGAGTGAAGTTCTTGGAATTGTCATTCCCAAGCTTTGGCATGTCCTCAAAGATTCGAGGACACTTATTTAGGAGTTACTCTTTCAATTCATGTAATAGACTTTAGTTTCTTTTTTGTATTGAAAAAGGGTCGAGTTGATGTCATATCTAAGACGGCTATGTTCAAACTTTGTATTTTGCTTGCGTATATTGGTTTTTAATGATGATGAATTTTGAGTATTATGTTTTTCAAATGAAAAGTTTTAAATGCCACACTACTTTATGTCTATGTGTTGAATGATTGATAAGGGCTTGTATAAGACCTCCGAGAGGTCGAATACGCCGTGTTGCTAGGGAGTGCTCTCGGGTTATGACACTCCATTATGAAGAATTTCTTTTAAGTTACACAGACCGACAGGAGGGGAGACGAAGGAATGAAATTTTGGGTAAAAATTTCAAACTTTTTGCTTCTTCAACTTCAAAATCATACAATTTTTCCTATTGTGTTTTCTTCCCGATCATACAGGGTGAATTTTCTTCTCTTTCTATTTCAATATATTTAAAACTAAGGTTTCATAGGGAAGAAAATCATTATCATATATCTATAATAATTTTTTGCTATTTTGCATTGTATTTATTTTGTTTGAAGTTGAAATTAACTCAAAAGAGATTTTTAGTTTGTATAAAATTATGTTGTGTTAATGAATTTAGTTGTTTCGTCCAACGACTATCGCAGTTGTATGGACAACTACTTAAGTTATTTATTAGGAATAATCAGGCATATTTTCATATACAAAATGGTCCAACAATTGCATGTACTTGTCGGACGAGTAGGTAAGTTGTCCCCACAACTATGACAGTTGTTGAAAGTTTTGTGTTCACTTATTGATCAATTGATTAGTAGTAGGACAATAATATAACTATTGATGTTTAATATCCTTCATTAACATATTTTCTACTTATCATCCTATTAAGTTAATTTTATACTATCACTAATTTTAAAACTATTTTAGTATAGATATAATGTGTCAATATAAGATGAAGAAAATTGAAACATCTTCATCCAATCTAGATGATAGAGTAAATGTTCGGAATTATATTGCGTCTAAGAAAAGAGGTACTGGAACACTTCAAAGTAGTAAGAGTAGTAGTGATCTATTAGGAGAAGCAAGATGTGATAAATACAGTGGCAAGCAATCTTGTGAGATGGAAAAAAACAGTAAGAGCAGCAGTGACCTATTAAATGAAGAAAAAAGTAATGATAGTAACAACAAAAATTGAAGCAAAAACGAAAAATATAATGAGAGTGATGGAGATAAATTAAGTAGAGAAGAAAAAAGTAATGAAAGTGATGGAGATAAATCTAGTGGAGAAGACAAAATTGATGAAAGTGAAAGTGAGCAATCAGATGAAAAAGAAGAAAAAAGTATTGAATTCTCTCCAGTTTATGTAAAAATCATTGCCAACGGTACGCATAAATTTACGACTCACTTGAATTTGTCTGGGTCTTATGATTCTAGAATCATTGGGAGAGTCAGTTTTAGATTTCAATTTGTTGAGTTTAGGAAGATTCTAATCGCATAAAATATATAATCTAATTTAAAAAAATCTTGCTTTGGTCTATTTTTGAAGTTGGATAAAGATGTAGCTGTACAACTTCCAATGAAGTTTGTAGATGGTCTTAATCTTCGTAGTATATTTTCTGAAAGAAGAGGTTTGGATTGATTATAATGGTTTGCCAATTTATTTTGGAATTAATGAATTTGCTATTATGACTGGACTTCAATTTCATTCTCTTTCTCCTCTAAGTCAACAATTAGCAAAAAATGGAAAAGAAGGTGAAATTTTGGTTGATAAAGTGGTTAAATCTCCAAATGCTGTTGTGTTCATAGAAAAAATGTGTGATGCAAGCTTAACAACAAAGCAAAAGGTTGCCATTAGTATGGTTTGTTTTGTGCATTGTACATTGTGTTAAAAAAGTATAGCTAAGAAGATAAATAGTGATTGGCTAAACAGAGGGTCGAAAAAAGTGATGTTCGACTCATATCCATGGGGTTGTCTTTGATGTTACCATTGAGTATCTTTTGAAAAAGCTAGAATCAACTAAATCTCCATACAATCTTCATGGCTTTCTGTGGGCGTTCGCTGCAAGTATTAAATTGATGTTTTCATTTTATGATTTTTAGTCAAATTATTATTTGACTTTATTGTGTATATTTCACGATTTTTAATGTTATTTTCACCACCTAGGGTTATACCCTAGAAGTAACAAGGCGTACTTGACCCCTAAGGTGTCTCATACAATCTCTTAACATATCATGAACATAAGATAATCAAAAATATGGAAAATTAAAAACTTTTTACAATCGAAGACATTTTCATAAAAGAAAGCGGAAGTCTTTCTATATTGCTGTGTCAAACTATCTATACCACTTTTAGAATAGAAATCCTGGGACACATCCGATACAATAGTCTCTACATAAAAATAAAAGACATAAAGGAAATAATGAGTTTGTTCTCGAAGTTATAAGGACTCGCCAAATCTTCAACTCCTTTATTTCTTAGAAACCTATATCCAAAATAACACTCAAGTCTCCAAACCCTACATTTGATTAGAATGAGGCAAAGTATGTGTTAGTATAAAATGTACCAAGCATGATAGCTAGCATAAAAACATAAGAGCATCTTAAATTGGTTGGTCAACATAATACATAAGCATAAAAGAAAATAATATAGTCATATCATAATCTCCAACATAAGCATAAGGTATAGTTAATGAGCATTGGAGATACTTCATGTGATATCAACTATAAGCACAAGAGACAATTTCATAATCATAAGTAAAGTCTCCGATCATAAGCATCATATAAGCCTTGCTAACTCGTAGACATTCATAGCATAAACAAATATTCCCAAGTAAGCTCAAAGTACACTTGTGCAAGGCAAGAATAGCATCCCATGATACCATCTAACCTAAGTATCTTTTTTTTTTGGTCATATTAATCATAGCCTATATGCATGGTCAAGTATTAAGCTTCCCTATCATAAGGGAACCATACTCCTAAGTAACCTCAAAGCACACCGGTGCAAAAGCATCCCATACTACCCTTCGCACTAAGCATAACCTTGAAGTCATCCTAGTCATATTTTTACCCTCATGTGATCTCATTATTAGCTAACCAGGGAACTATCATTTACTTTAGTCAAATCATATCATGGAAGGCAACTATAGCAACAATCAATCAAGCATAACACTCATAAAATAACCTTAAATCATACTTGTGCAATGAATGACATCACATACTATCACTCATCCTAAGTACTTCTTTAGGTCATCATACTCATGTTCCTTAGGTTGGAACCTAGTTCCTCTCTTTAGACCTAAGAACACTATGAGGTACTCCCTTAAGCACATCTTAGGTCATCAAGCTTGAACTCTATAAGATATTTGCTTTAGCAAACTTAGGTTTATTATTAACATGGACCCTATTAGATACTACCTTAAGCATGTCTAAGTCTATTTATACTATTGAACACCATGAGGTACTTTACTAAGCCCATCTTAGTTTCTAATTATTTTGAACCTTAGGATATACTACATTAAATACATCTTAGTTCATCAAGCTTGAATCTAGGATATGCTACTTAAAGCATAATCTTCATTTACTAAGGTTGAACCCTAAGAGATGCTTCCATAAACATAATCTTAGTTTCTTTAGTTTGATCTCTAGGAATTGCTTCTTCAAGCACCATCTTAGACCATTGTTTATGTTTGATCTCTAGGAGATGATTCTTCAAGCACTATATTAGACCATTGATTGTGTTTGACTCTAGGAGATGCTTTCTCAAGAATAATCTTAGTCCATTACTTGAGATAGACTCTAGGAGATGCTTTCTCAAACATAATCTTAGACCATTAACCATATTGGACTCTAGGAGATGCTACCTTAACCATAATCGTAGCCCATTAAGTGTGAACTCTATTAAGAACAATCTTGGTTCATTACTAATGTTGTTTAATTTGGATATATCCTTAACCGACATGAGAACATATTAGCTATCACATGATCTCTCACGATGTAACCCACATCGTCAAGGGTTGGTCGACTTGCCTAAGGTATTACCGAGTTATTAGCTTAGTTGGATTCACTAGCTAACTTTCCTACGGGGCACATAGTTTTGGCATACAAAGATTTCTACTAGAAACCCAAAAATCCACTGGGTGAAGGCTTTCATATCTTAAGATACACTTTGTTAAAATCCAGACTATTCTAGGTGAGAGATCCCATGTTGGAAGCTCAAACTCAACTATGTGAAAACCTTCATAAAATCCCAAACTCAACTAGGATGGAGCCTCCATCTCATTTTAATATCCACTCAGTGTTAGGTCTAAATTCCACAAGATAATCATTAAGTCTCTACTTTAACTCAAGTTTATGGAAAGATGTCCTTGACAACCAATCCATATGAATATCTCTTTAGACCATGTGTGATCAACTATCACCATGCATGAACTAAGTATGAAGGCTTTATAGCCTTAGGTTCAATTAGGTAAGAGAAGCCCTTCAACCTTAGTACCATTACTATGTAAGAACTCTTTGATGTTAAGTTCATCTCCAAATTCTACATTAGAAAAGGTATCATCATGAATTAAGTGATTCCATCACTTCCTACCATCTATGATTCATAAGGTGAATTAAGTAGGTAATATATATCATTACAAATCTATTCAATGGCCTTGTATTCACATGTATATTTTAATATCTAAACCTTACCATCTATAGTTAATCATATTAGCTTCACTCTAAAGCCCTATTGACCGACATACCTTAATTCAAATCACTAATAAGGCTTGAAACAATGGAGGAAATATGACCTTCTCTTCTCCTTCTCCTTCTCCTTCTCCTCCTCTTCCTCCTCCTCCTCCTCCTCTTCCCCCTCCTCCTCCTCCTCCTCCCCCTCCTTCTTCTAGAGAGCGAATTATTTGGAGAGAATTTGAGGTTCTTTGATGAATGAGTTAATTGATTTAGTTTAGGGGTATATTAGGTATATATATATATGGTTTAATAAATAACTAACCGACCTCCCTGAACCCCTATCTAATACTATTTAGTTCCCAAGCCCATAACTGAAAACTAAAATTAAAAATCTTCCATGACCAACGACTCACCCATCCACGGACCGTGGATGGGTCTACTGCCCGTACTGTGCACTCTTAGGTGTGGTACTATGGCTAGAGACTACAGGTGGATGCAGGCCTTGACCCACGACCCCAGCCCAGGGGCGTGGATCCACCCACGACCAGTAGATGACAATCGTAGGTGCTTCCACTTTTGACAGCTTTTGGACTATTTTAAGGGTCCTTCCCAAGGACCCATTGGGTGGTACTTGGGGGGTCTTACCTTGACGCCCTAAACCTAAAACCATTATTCTAAAAGTATGGGAATCAGTTATACGAGTTTTACCCTCATTTCTAACTCTAAAACTTCCATACAAGTCTCAGGAACTCTCTACTGTAACTAGCTAGTTTCCGGGGCATTACAGTTATATTGTAGGCTTAGGCATTTGAAGCTAATAACTCAATTCAGTGGTTTGCTAAGAATTCTTTATCTAAAATAACAATTCCAAGAATGATTAAATGGATGGCTGCGACACCTGCATACAAGAAAAATGTTGGTCATATATATTAGACAAAAGAACAAGTATGATTGTATCTACATAAAATTAAATGTGTTATGCAATCTCTAGACAACTCTACAATATGCAAAATTATTAGACAACTCTCTGATATGTAAAATTGTTAGACAACTCTCCAATATTATCGTACAACTCTTCAATATCGTTGGACAACTCTTCAATAACGCTGAACAACTAATGCGTTTGTTTGAAGGACTTGATCTTTCAACTGTTACAGTTGTCCAACAACATTAGAAATTGTTTATCTAAAAATTAGAAGCTTTTGATAAAAATTAAAAGTTGTTGAGATACTACTATATAAGTTGTTTGAACTAATAATGGTATCATTAATTACATGTCATAAATACGATAAAAAGTCATGAAAATACACCATTACTTATTTATACAACTCCATTTGATCTGATAGGACATGTGGTTTTTTTTTTGTGGCCAAATATTTTACGTAAAGAACATTTATTTCTCTTCTTTAAAACTTCTCCTATAATAGGTACCTGTTTCATCTATTTTCTTCCCGATTTAGTTTCTTTTCAGGTGGATGGAGAAGGATTCCAAAATTCTTTAGATGACGCCGGATAAAATGAATCTGCATATGCAAGTATATACGACTCTACCTTATAATATGGAGAGAAAAACTTGCAAATCATATTGTTATATTCATCTCCAAATTTATGCATGAGCGTTGTCATAGAGTGTTGACACAATCTTTTGTCTAGATCAACTCTCAACATGAACACATTTTGCTTCGAAGATGGACCATTGTGATTCCATTGTCCGCGGTGATGCTGAAGGTTCTTCATCAACTTGATGAACCAATAACTTATTTTTCATATTCTTATGATTTCAGCTGAAGGGACAAATTTGGTTTTTAACTTGGCATATTCCATTAGTATTTCATATAATTTTTCTGACCATCTCTTACTTGTATCATTCAACAGGGCAGTATGGAAAATTCTCTTACTTCATTGAACATTGCATTAACAGGCTCCACAACATTTGAAAATAAATAGAAGAATTAAAAAATGCCAAGAAACTAAATACAAAGTATTGTTGATTTTAAATAACGATTGAAAAATTGAAACTATTCAAATGTTCTCAACTACTGCAGTTACTTAAACAACAGTGAAATTTATTTCAACAACTATAAAATCGCCCCAACGACTATATTAATTGTTAGGGACCTGCAATATTTATGTTTGAACTAGTAAAAAATTTACACGTTTCCTAAAAAATATGCTCTATTCATTTGTGAATTTCAACATTTTTAAGATAATTCGCGACTTTCACTTTGATAATTCTAATTTGTTCAAAATGATCATAGAACACATCTCTCTGATATATTTTTGTTGCATGATAATAATGTCCAAGAAAATCTCCATAATGAAATTTTTATGAGTATTCTCATCAAGATGCCTCGTGCAACATCTATGGTGCGCTTCAGAGTAAAACTTTGATAACACTTTTTCTATGCTCGGATGTCTATAAGAAATTATGCGTAACACTGAAGTATCAGAGACTATGTCAAACAATTTCTCAAAAAAATACTCATATGCAGCATTACACTCCTTATCTAATACACAAAATGCAACAGGAAAAATATGATTTTTTTTGTATCATGTGCGACAGAAGACAACAAAGTTTCATCGTAATAACCTCTTAAAATTGTACCATCAATAACTCCGACTTTTTTCATATGCACAAACCCTTAGTCCAAGCTCCATACGATACAAAAAATATATTTGAACCTTCCCTTGTCATCAAGCTTCAACGATGTCTTGCTTCCTTCATTTACAATCATAAGTATATGGAGATAACCATCTAAAAGTGCATATCCATGCTCCAGTTTCTCTCTTATCATAGACTTTGCAATTTCACTTCTTTTTTAAACACTTCCAATAGTTAATCTTGCCGCCAAAATTTTCTTGAATAATAATTTTTATATCTTTTATGGAGGGACCTTTTCCATTCAAGAAACTAAGTAGCATGTATTTTGCGATGACCTCCGCTAAAGCATGTGGATGATGACTTGTAAGATGTTGTGCCCCACATGAATGAATGTTGCAGTATTTTTTAATTTCAAACCTATTACAACTTTAAAGTTTTGTTGCTCACAACCACCAATCACAATTTTGATCTACACATGCAGCACAATACACATCTTTAGAACTCTTCACTGATTTGAGCCTTTGATCTTTCTTCACAGAATCAAGCTTCAACAATTTAGTTAATTCTCGCTTGTCCTTAAAAATTTTACATTTATAAAAGTACGCGCCATCATCATTCATGTGGCTGCCTTGTGTTGATATAAAATGTTGATAAACGTACTCGTTTATAGAAATATCAATAGTAGCAGGATGTTTTTCATCATTTGTGACTGAATTTGTTGTCTTTGCTATCCTTTCAATCATAAATATTCTTGAAATAGCCTACTTCGATCATTCAAAAAAAATCGTAAATCACGATCATTTCTTATCCCAGAAGGAGGTATTTTTTGATTTAATGAAGCTAAGCATGTAAGTAATAGAAAGATCATCTTTATTACAATTTAACTCAAACCTAGAAATAATGATCTCAACTAACTCATTATACGTAACATTCTCACTTATCTTTACTGGTACTGTTTCTCGACCCTTTGATCACCAAGTATAACGAGTAGGATTCTTTATCCATTCACTATGTAAATCATCTGCTATTGTTATTTGATCTTCCATAGATGGATATAATATATGAAGACACCATACAATATTTCAACTAGTGAGATATTCATCAAATAACTTTGAAATCGCTAAAGAATATTCAATACTTATTGTTACACCTATTTAGATGTTTTACTACTATCAGCAATAGTAAGAAAATTTTAGTAGCTTTAGAAATTTTTATAATTCTTCAATGGACCAACAACAAAACACAATTGTCGAACAACACCAGTAGTTGTTGGGACAACTTCTACTATCACCGGAAAACTATAGAAAATTGTTGGACATAAACAGACATCATATTTAACTATTTCAACAAACAACTTCGATAGTTGTCCAGACAAATATGAAAATTATTGAATTAAATAATTACTATGGGTTCACTAAATGCAACTTAAGAATGGACACAAAGTGATTTAATACTTATCAACAATGCTCTTTTAATTTATTCAGAGCTCAAACAAAACAAATATAAATACAATAAACCTCATATATTTCATATTCTTTTTTCATAATTTTTTATTTATAGATCTTCTTAATAAAAGCATATTTTTGCAGATAAAGGAGGAGTAGGAGGAGGAGGAAGAAGAGGAAAAAGAAGAAGAAGAAAGGATTGACAAATATACCTGTGGTTGAAGATGATCGATAGGAAAAAGATGGAGTTGAGAGAAAGAGTGCCTTATTTTTTTCTATTTTGGTAAAATTTAGATATTTTAAGGTAAAAAATATAGAAGTAAAAGTGTAAAAATTAAAAGTATAAATATTTTTTAATCTAATTAATGTTATTTGTTTATTTGACAACTTAATATACTAAGACTCGAAGGACTCTCACCTAATTGACAAATATTTTTACCCCTTTTTATAGACCTCCTCTTCACTCTAAGTATCTATATATTTTATTGATGATTGAAGACATAAATCCCCTTGAACTTATTCAGAATAGTCAACTACGCGATTAAATTATCATGATTATTTATTACATACTCAATTTTATTTAAAGTGAAATTAACACCTCATTTCGAAGACAATATCAATTTTTGTGTGAAAATAACTTATACATGTGTTTTGACACATAAATAAGATTATTTAAATTTTAAAACCATTTTTCTTAGTATTTTCTTATAATTTTGCAAAAAAGTGAAAATCTATGCTTTCTTCCTCCATTCACCTTACATTTCTTTCTTCTTAAAATTCATTTCTTCTTTCTTCTTCATTATTCATAAATTGAAGGAAAAATAAAAAATTTGAAGAGAGAACATGAGACAACAAGACAATTATGAAGTTAATAATGTTAGTAGCGGCGATAGGTGGTGGGCAACACGATTGTGTCGGTGAAACAAATAAAAAAAAATTCAGATCCGTAAAAGTTCTTTTGAAATATTGATATTTATGGATGAAAATCAAGTATTTCATTAGTATTATTTGTGTGTAAAATCAAATATGTCATTGATGGTTTGAGACAAAAATAATATTGTTATAGTTATGGGTGGTGCTCCGGCGAGAATAAAGAAGACAAAGATAGAAAATTATTTTCTTCCATGAATTTTTTAAAAATATAGGAAATGAAACATGATGTTTGTGCATAAATGTCATAGGATTTTCAATAGAAGTCGTTATCTTTCTCATAATTTTTTTCGATGTTCTTCTCTGGTGAATTCCCCCGCAAATTTGAATAAAAATCATGAACCTTAGGTTAAAGTTATTAACTTTCTAATGAAAATCAACAACCTCCCCACTATTTTTTCACTTCTATTTAAAGTTCCTTTTTAAGATAGAGTGGTTGTTATTTCGAGAAATCATGGTGATAAATAATTCGTAAAGAAGAAGAACTTTTAAAAAAGAAATATATGTAAAAGGTTTAACGAAATTGGAGTCATAGGATAAAAAAGAAAAAAATGACATAATTAATATATTAGAAATTGTAATACTTAATTATATAGTGACCAAAAAAATAGAGCCGCGTGTTTGAACTTGTCATTTTAACATAAAATTTTCTTCTTCTTATGCACCTTAGGGTAGGTGAAGACATTTTCTGTGTCATTTCACCTTCTAAGGGTATTAATATCACTTTGAATAAGATTAGGTATGTAGTAGGTCATCACAATAGTTTAACCGTGTAACTGACTTTTCAAGACAAATTCGGGAGAAATTATGTCTTTCCCCTCTTTCATCTATCAAATTTATGTTCTATATCACTTTTAAAAACATAAATTTCACAAACTTAAATGTTAAATTACCTCAATGACCTCAATTAAATTTATATTATCTAAAAAAAGTAAAACTCTTAAACTTAAAATTGCTATAACAACCTCAATTAAAATTTATATGACCTTATAAACATAAAATCTCAAAACTCACATATACTTTAGGTCCAATAAGGGTGTGTGTTGGGGGGGGGGGGGGGGGGGGGGGGGGGGTGGGGGGGGGGGGGGGGGGGGGGGGGGGTGGGGGGGGGGGGGGGGGGGGGGGGGGGGGGGGGGGGGGGGGGGGGTGGGGGGGGGGGTGTGGGGGGGGGGGGTCGGTGGGGGCGGGGGGGGGTGGGGGGGGTGTGGGGGGGGGGGGGGGTGGGGGGGAGGGTGGGGGGGGGGGGGGGGTGGGGGGGGGGGGCTCAATTTTTAATTCAAAACTTAAACAGTATAAAACTAGTTTAAAATTATTTTGACTTAAAAGCAACAATTAATCCAAACAAGCTATTAGGCACATCGTGAAACACCCTCCATATAATATAGTAGATCACAACCTGTATTGTACTGACATGAATGTAAAAATGAAGCAATAAAATGTCATGTTACATAGTAAATAAGAAAAATGAAACTCAAACTAAAAAACCAAGAAAGAGAAGAGAAAAATTCATAATGAGGTCAAGAAAATGGTAGACGACAGTAGAACAACCAAATCCAAAGCACATAATTAAGGAAAAATTAAGTAAAAGCTGAAAACTTGATAGATTCACGTAAACCAAAAGATATAAATCTGAAACGAGAAGAAAAACTTACATCAATTCACATATACGACAACATCAAAGACAAACTCAAATCAAAGCAGAAAAATCTAAAATGATGTCGAAAAGAAATTAATAAAAAATTAGAAGAATTGAAAAAGAAGAATATACTTGAAAGTATGAAGACTTTAGCCACCCTCAAACTCTTATCGCTAAATCAACTCAGATTTTACTAGAAACCTTTAGAGTTTGATATACAATTTCAAAGAAACAAAAATATTCATTACCAGAAGAATAAAGACAACTCTAACTTTATGAGAGGAATCGTGATGAACATTGCACTAGCAATTAAATTAGATATTTTATCATGGAGTAACGATACTTCAAATTTCGCCATAGTAGATATTACACAAAAAATGTTATTGGTAGTAGATCGGGAAAAAGCATAGAGAAACAACTTAATTGAAAATAAAATTTCTTAAAACTTTCAGGCTTTCTTTTGTTGCCTAAATACGATCAATAGCAAAGACAATTCATTCAACAATGATGTCTGTTAATATCTTCACTGCATGTTCAAGTAACCATATGGAGAAACAATTCATTCAAAATTCTTGCACCACAGGGAAAATTTATGATAAAAGTTACTTGAAAGGTCTATTGAAAGGGACAAACTAGTTAGTCAATTATGTTAGAGTCCTTTAAGTCTTAAATACTATATAGAAGTGACAAATAAATAAATTATATTAATTAGGTTAAAAAATCTTTTCTCAATACTCCCAAACTTTTAATTTTTACACTATTTCTATATTTTTTAACATAAAATATCTAAAATGTTATAAAAATATAAAAAAAAATACGCTCTTTCTCAAATTCGTCCTCTCCTCGTCGATCCTCTTCAACTGTATTTTTTCCAACTCCTTTCTTCTTCCTCCTCTCCTTATTCCTCATCATACTACTTATCCTCTTCATTTGTTTGCAAAATTTGTGCTTCTAATTGACAAGATCTATCAAGAGAAACTCATGAAAAAAGAAGACCTATATGTATATATAGATATATTATCACGTCCCATACCTACACCCTGGACGTGGCCAACACCCAATGACCGTTGCTGGCCTTGATGGGACCCTTAGCCTAACTTACTTAACTCAACGAGAAATATGCCCATAAAATAAATTAAATAAATGTCTTGGGAAAAATGACACTTAAGTCTCAAAACAGAATATCTGAAATAAAAGATAAAGAGAGACTCAAAACTGAATTGCATGCCTGACTATTTGTCTATGAAGCCTCTATAATACTACGATGAATATTGGGACAAACCCTACAACATTCTATAAACGAAAGGACCAAAAAGCAATAAAAGAATTCTGTGGAATGCAAGGAGGCTAACCACTAACTCTTAGTGCTCAAACTAGATCAACAAGGTGCTGGATGCTGATCTTGGTTATCTGCATCTGCATCATTAGACGATGCATGCCAACTTGTATCAGTACGTTGAATGTAAGAGTATGCGAGTTGGAATGCTAAACCACAACTTAAGCTCGAAAAGAATAAGAAGAAACACTTACCTTGACTCAGCTCAACTAATGTTGAGCTTGATATAAAACAATAAGGACGCATGCAATATATATATAAAGCTTGTAAAACCGTACAAATAACTCAGTTCGTTAAAAAAAATGCAATAACAAACTCAACTTTACTTATATGTGGAAGTAATATACTTTCTATGAGAGATTCTTTAACCGACAACCACCATTATGAGCCTAAGTGGTGATACAACATCTCGCCCATGCTGCTAGAACTATCCTATACTTTTTCGGTCGCATAAAACTCCTCAACTTAATGAATCCACTAGCCTAACTTACGTGATATCTAAAAAGTATGACCCGTTAATACCCATGATGACTACTTGGTTTACATGGAGATTTGAGTTAATCTGAACTCTCATCCCCACATCGGTGCTCAATACTACTCCCAAAATATACTTTAGCTTGTGCTTTTAAAATAACTTCTTTTCTTTGGGTTGAGATAATTTGTTCAACACTTTAGCTTAAAAAAACTCTCTTGGGATCAATGTACCATTTTTCTTGTTCATAACTATTTTGGAAATCTTGGTTTCCTCTTTAACTTAAATGTGAAGACATTTATAGACTTTTAGGGATTACTTAGTCCCCTTGTAAATTTTGAGAAATGAACTCAACTCTCTACTCTTTGCTTAACTTGAAAACTTGAGTCTTAATCATCTCTTAGCGAATACTTAGTTCCCTTATATTTCTTTGAAGAAAAGACTTCAACTTTTACTCTTCACTTTAGCTTGAAATTGAAGCGTTAAAACGAAGTTAAAACATGTAATAAAGATTGAAAACCTTTAAGAACTTTCCTTTGACTTTAGACTTGACTTTTAGCTTCTTAGACTTTAATCTTAACTTTCCTTGGATTGGATTGAATGATAAGTTCAAGGTTATGATTGGTGTTCTTTGATGATTTCTATGTGTTTTGAAATCATTTGAAGTAATTAGAATCAATTAGAAGGTGTTTGTGGAAATTTTTAGAATGACTTTAAAAGGGCTAATTAAAACTATGAAAATGCGGGCGAAAAAGGCTGAGCGGGGCCACGTTCAGGGGCATTGCCGACAACACTTCCTATTTGACTGAGGCTTGGTTCTGGCACACCGGTCCAGACCTCAGTGTCAGAGGCCAATTTCTGGTGCATTGTAAGCGCGACGCTCTTGGCCTTGCCTAGGAAATGGATTTTTTTAACTCGTTTTTATCTCCAAACCCCTAGTTTTTTCACCAAACACTTGGGACTATTGATACTCTCAATACCCACTTGATTAAACTCAGAAACAACCTGGAGAAACAAGAATCAACCAACAATTCAATCAACAAAATTCCACACTTTTCTTCAAGAAATTCAACTCTTAACATGTAAGCAACTCATATATTGTAGAATTGAAACAAAATGGTGTATGGGTGGACTTACCCAACATGAAAAGATCTCACATACCTTGTTATGGATAACCCTTGACGAAATTCACTCGAAGTTCTTGGCGAGACCTTGATCTTTCTCCTTTCTCCGTCTTCTCTTCTCTTTTCTCCCAAGCCCTAAGCGTTAATGTGGTTTTTCCGAAACTGACTTAAGACTTAATTTTTACCCAAACTAAAACCTTAAAACGAATTAGGAAATAATTTTGTGAAAATACTAGTTTGCCCCTACTTAAATCCGGAATGAGACTTTCTTCACTTCAACAGCTCAACTTCTGATAGACATATCTTCCTCATACAAAATTGAAAATACGCAAACTCGGCGGAGTTGGAAAGATCTCTGCAGGAGATTTCCAACTAAATCAAGAACTACCTCTAGCTCCTCCTGAGTTAGAAGATATGACCATTTGAAAATGACCAAAATTCACTTCTTAAACTTAGAACATTTTTCCAGATCTTTCCCTTTATTTTCAAAAGTGACTATTTTTAATTTCTTAGCTTATTCTTGGTTATTTCGAGTTACGGAATGTTTCATATATACACACATATTTGAACTTTTTTGTATTACATTTATTTTCTTTGATCTATGAATTAACTCAAAAGAGCATTATTAATAAGTATAAAAATCACTTTGCGTCCATTCTTAAGCTGGGCTCAGTGAATCCAAGCTGATTGTTTCAATATTTTCCATAGTTGTTCGAAAAATTACTGAAGTTGTTTTCTTGAAATAATTAAATATGTCTATATTTGATGTCCAACAACTGTACTTGTAGTTATCTGGTGATAATATACGTTGTTACAATAACCACTGCAATTGTTCGACAACTCTGTTCAGTTGTTGGTCGATCGATTACTTGTTAAGAAACATAATATAATTATGGACAAGTTATTAATTATTTTAATCAATAATTGAAGAATTATAAAAATCCCTAAAGCTTCTAAATTTTTATGACTATTATTGGTAGTTGTAAAACAACAAAATATGTGTAAAAACAAGTAATCCATATTCTTTAGTGATTCCAACGCTTTTTGATGTATGTCTCACTAGTTGAAATATTTTGTGATGTCTTCAGGTATTGTGTCAATCTAAAAAGTTAAATAATAATAATAGTTGATTTACATGGTGAATGGGTAGAGAATCCTACCTGTTACAAGGGATCGAGAAACCATACTAATAAAAATAAGTGAGAATAGAAGATGCAACAAATTCAGTTGCAAATGATGCGCAACATCATGTTCTTATTGATATTTCTATATACGAGGATGCTTCTCAACATTTTATACCAACATAACGCAATCACATAGATAATGATGACACAAGTTTTATAAAGGTAAAATTTTCAAGGACAAGCGAGAATGAACTAAAATATTTAAGCTTGCTTCTTTGAATAAAAATCAAACACTCAAATCTGTGAAAAATTCTAAAGATGTGTATTGTTCCAGATGCGTCGATCAAAATTGTTATTGGTGATTGCGAGCAATAATGCTTTAAAGTTGTAATAAATTTGAAATTAAACAATATCACAAACATTCACTCATGTGGGGAACAATATCTTAACAGTGATCATCGACATGGTTTAGCGAAGGTCGTCGGATAATACATGCTACTTAGTTTTTTGAAGGGAAAAGACCTTTCACAAAACATATAAAAGTTATTGTTCAAGCAGATTTGGGTTGGAAGATTATCTTTTTGGAGTGTTTGAAAAATAGTGAAATTGCAAAGTCTATAATAAAAAGGACAGTGGATCATGAATATGAAATTTTAGATGGGTATCGTCATATGCTTATAAATGCAAATGAAGGAAACAAGACATCACTAAAGCTTGATGACAAGGAAAGATTCAAATATTTTTGTATCTTATGGAGCTTGGATTAAAAGGTTTGTACATATGAAAGAATCTTAGCTGTTGATGGTACATTTTTAAGTGGCCGTTATGATGAAATTTTGTTATCTCCTGTCGTACCGAATAGAGAAAATCATATTTTTTTTCTGTTGTATTTTTTGTAGTAGATAAGGAATGTGATGATGTTTGTAAATATTTTTTAAGAAACTGTTAGACATAGTCCCTGATACTTCAGAGGTATGCATAATTTCTGATAGACATCCTAGCATAGAAAATGCGGTATCAAAATTTTACTCTGAAGCGCATCAAGAATGTTGCACGAGACATCTTAGTGAAAATGCTCGTAAAAAATTTATTGTTTAGATTTTCTTGGACATGATAATCATGCAACAAAAGCATATCAGAGAAATGTATTTCATGTCATTTTGAATAAATCAAAATTATCAATGCGAAAATCACACATTATCTTGAGAATATTGGATTTAACAAATGGAGTAAACCTTATTTTTCCAAAAATAAGTAAATTTATTAGTAGTTAAAAGACAAGTATTGCTTGTCTCCAACAATAATTGTAGTTGTTAAAACATTGTTGGGATGATTTTATAGTTGTTGAAACATATTCCACAGTTGTTTCAGCAACTACAGTAGTTGTGGAACATCAAAATAGTAATTTTAAATCTACAACCCTTAATTAAAATAAAAAGTTCTTTGATTTTAGCTTGTTGATATTTTTATACTTCAGGTATGATGTATTGACTTCAAATGTTGTGGAGTCTATTAATGCAATGGTTAATGAAGCAAGAGAACTGCATTAGTTGTCCAACGATATTGAAGAGTTGTCTGATAATAATTGAAGATCGATCAAGTCATTTTTTGAATTTTTCAATATAAATTGAGTCTTTTAATCATAATAATTGAAGATTGATCTAGTCACTTTTTTTAATTATTTAGTATAAACTTACAAAAAAAAATAAATATGATAATATAGCTACGAAATTACTTAGATACGGACCATCAAATCGTCGTCCCTAATTGATGCTTTAGTGACAAATACTTTCGTACACATACTTTAGGGCGATACCATACAAAATTTCGAGCCAACTTTCGTCTACTAATGTTTTTCCTCCAAAAAATTAATTGGCGCCATTTGTTAAGTAGTGTTAGTCACACATTTAAAGTTATCGGTGACACATTATTTCGTCACTAATAATGTATCTAATTAATGAAAAATTACTTTTTTCCTTAAAATTTATTGATTTTTTTACCCAAAAAAATTTCATCAAAGAAAATATGTTATTACAATATCAACAAACTAGAATTCACAGTAAATAATATAAGTTTAGATATATGAATTAGGTTTAATTTGAATATTTATTGCATCTCTAACATTAGAAATAATTGGTGACAAAGATTTATCGGTCTAACACTCTGTGATTTGTGACAACAAATAAATTGTCACAAAATACGTAGGGTAAATAGCGAACGATTTTTTAAAATTTTTTAGTGAATACATTTTTCAAATATTTTGCCACGAAAAAAATCATAGCTAAATACAGTTTCTTTTGCTACAATTATTCATAATTACAAGTGACAACTTACAAAAATAATAATATAAGTGCTTCATAAGAAATAGACAGAGTCCTTTCGTTAATCCATGAAGGGAAATGTTGAAACCAACGAATTCGATCCATTTTGTAAAAATGAAAAAGTTCAATTCATGAATTTTCTTAATTACGCAACTATTAAATGCATGATTTCAAAAATACAATCCAGGATATATGAATCGTGAGTGAGGTACGATTCTGCCACTAGATCACTAATATTTGTTGGTTTAACACTTTTGTTTTTTTATGGATACACTTTCATCATTAAAGACGATAGAAAAATAATTTCTCAAGTCTTGCGCTAATTTTTGTGCGTGTCTATTGATTTGTGATTGACAAACTGCATAAACTAAGTCGATCTATTTGCTTTTGTCTAAAAATATGTAGATATTTAATAGTAATTTTACACACACATGTAGATCAACTATATATAGATAACATCAACTTACAAATTTAGACTTTCCAAAGGCGTGAAATATTTCATGAATTTCTCTAAAATTTTTCATTAGTGTGAAAATCGAAATAAACTTAAAAATGAAAGCACAAATGTAAGAAATGAACAACCTAGGATTTCAAAAATATTATGATGAAGTACTATATTTATGGGTATCAATGTTGTTCTACAAAAAAATTATTTACTCACCGAATTAAACCAATTATTCAATTTTTAAATAAAAGTGAAAGTTTAATTTTGTATAAATTTATAAATTTTACTAAATAATTTTAAAATTAAAAAAATAACATAATAAATGACATAATTGTACTAAGTATATTAAGATATGTTAAAACATTATACAATTTGATTAAAATATATCTACATTGAATGAATTCCATTTGCGGGGATAAATTAAGTGCAACTTGTTGTATGCGTATATAAATATCATATTCATATATTGTCACGACCAAAACGAAGCCGCGATTGGCCACCCACATTTTTACTCTCCTTTGTGAGCGAAAAACCAACCAATCTATCCCAACATGCCAACCATAATAAAGAGGGAAAAAATAATGCGGAAACAAGACTTCTTGAAAAATCCATTACGAAATCAATTAAAAACTTCTAAAAATTTATCAATACTATTCCCAAAAACCTGAGGAAGGGAAGTCATCATCACAAGAAACATCTATCCTCAAATTACTAAATCTAGAGTAATCTAGGAAGCTATAAAATAAATAAAAGTAGTCCATGCCGGAACTTCAGGCATCAAGGACATGAAAGAAGAAATCCAGTCCAAGCTAGACGACAGCAATTAAGCGCACCCTGAGATCTGATCTGATGAAGACTGGCGAGAGTTTGCGGTTGAGTTGATTTCTGAGTTGAAAGACGATGGCACGTTTGGCAAATCACAATTAACAAAGAAAAAAGAAAAGAAAACATTCCAAGTAGGGGTCAGTCCACAACACAAGTACTGATGTAGGTATCATCGGCCAAATCAAATAGAAAATAATATATTCAGATAATAACCGTAAAAATCAACTAATATTTCTTAAAGGGTGACAAAAACATTTACCATTAACCTGGCAATAACACCAAGCACATATCTATGAGGGACTCAGCCTCCACACCATACTCATTTGGAGAGAAACAGGTTCTTTTAGATTAAGTATATAACATATTTCAAGATTCATTCTCTTTGTACTAATCGTGGTGTCGGAAGTGACACTCCGATCCAATATACCATGCCTGGTGTGTCGGAAACGGACACCCGAACCATTTACTATCCTTGTGTCGGAACGTGACACCCGGATCCATTATATCCCTTGGTGTCGGAACGTGACACTCCGATCCATTACTATCCTGGTGTCGGAACGTGACACTCCGATCCATTAACTATCCTTGTGTCGGAACGTGACCAACGATCCATTAATATCCTGGTGCGTCGGACGTGACACCCGATCACTTACTATCCTGGTGTCAGAACCGTGACACTCCGATCCCTAATACTACGTGTCGGTCATGGAACCCGATCCACTACTTCCTGGGTCCGGAATGTGAAACCTGATCCCATAATACTACGTGTCGAGTCGTGACACCCGATCATTAACCATTTCTTTTAGTCATCAAGCCTTTCTTTTATACCAAGACCATCATCATAACAAAGCGGTTTTTAAGGTTTGAGATGCAAGAGCCTTCATAATGCTAATTTATCAACAAGTATATAATCACATCATGAATGGCACACAATTAAAGCATATAGGAGACTTTACAATACTACCACAAAATACATATCATTCGCTATTAAGAGTTTACTTGAAATAGCATAAACCATACATACTCCACCGAAGGAGTTGTGTGTTGTGATCAAGTAAGTAAGTAATCTACTTTCCAAAGCTGCAGTCTTCTTCGTTTTCTCCCTCTCTTGATGCGTTGCGTTTCTCCATCTCTTTGTTCTTCTATTTTCTTTTTTAAACCTCTTTCTTTTACCCCAATCTAGTATATAATTAGTATAAACATGATAAAAATACCCCACTATTTGTTTCCAGGTTATATCTCTTTTAACCCCCAAGTAATGAATTATTACATAAACCCACTAACTTTTTAATTATAAGCAGGAACAAGAATAGGCCAAAACGCCCACTTAAAACATTTAAAACAGGAAATCCGACCCAGTCAGGGTCACGGCAGCCTATGTGGACGGCCCGGTCGTGCATGCGACGGTCCTGTACTGCTGCTTCCGTCACAAAGTTGTAAGAGACCTCCATTCATAAAAAGTCTGTGACGGGCCCGTCATGTCTGCGGGACGGTCCGTCCTGCCAATTACGTCGCGGAAGTTCACGAGTCGATATCAGTACCCAATTTCTCTAAATTTAAGTGTTTTGGAAGAACGAGACCCCCCTTGACGGTCCGTCGCGCCCATGACCGTCCGTTGTTGGTATCCCGACCCCAGACAGTGATTTTCGAGAGGAACTAGAAATACACTCTACTGCAATTCAAAACGACTCCTCTAACATAAACTGGTCGTTACAATAGATACCCAATTTTCCCATGTTCGTACTCGAACGATCACAAGAAGAAAAAACAAGGGGCGAGAAAAGGAGTAAAGAGTAGTGAGTACCTGAATCTGTAAAAACAGGTGGGGGTATCTTCTTGCATTATCAGTCCTTCTCCCAAGTGGACCTCTTCAAATGGCCGATTCTTCCATGAACTTTTGATGGATTGCCAAATCTCACCTTGATCTCAACTTGCCGAATTTCTCTAATCTAAATCGGCAACAGGCTCTCTTCATAAGACAAAAATTCTCATCGAGAAGAAACTTAATCCCAACGAATAAATGTAGTTTCCAATACCCATGGTATCTTTTCAAAATAGGACACATGGAAGACTAACCGGGTTGCACTCCGGAGAGTTCCTGGAGCACAGGCTAATTCATAAGCCACCTCCCTAACTCGCTTAAGTAATTCAAATGGTCCAAATATACCTCGGGTGCTTACCCTTTTACCAAACCGCATCCACCCTTCATGGGTGAGGAAAACCCTTCAGCCAAAAAACTGTTCATCCCTCCATGAATCCAAGTCTCTCACCTTTCGATCTGCCATATTTCTTCTTCATACTCTGGGTGCTAAAATCTTTTCTTGAATGGATTCAACTTTCTCTAATGAATCCCTCAAAAATCCGCACTCCCAAGGTCTAACCTCAAAGCCTCAACAAAACCAACCCAAATGGGAGACCTACATCTCCCCCATACAATGCTTCGAACGGGGGGCTAGGTATCAATACTTGTGTGATAGCTCTTATTGTATGAGAACTTGCTAAGGGTAAAAAGTTATTCCAATATGGACCACCAAATTCTATAACACAGGCACGAAAGCATAATCTTCCAAAACACTGAATTGTTTCTATCAGATGAACCATCGGTTGAGGAGTGAAATGATGAAATGCATTACTAAGAGTCCAACCTAGTAGTACCTAAATCCGCATGCAATGTTCTCAAAACTTAGAAGTAAAACTGCGGACTCTATCTGATATGATGGAAAGTGGAACTTCCTCGCAATCTAGAACAATTTATGAGATTATTGTTAGAGTGCTGGCCCTAATTTCCTGCATTGTAAGTTCACCCTTTACCGGAATGAAGTGAGCAGGACTTAGTTAATCTGTCCACAATACCAAGTAGACTCAAAATTTGCCCAATGTCTTTGGTAAGACCAACCAACGAAGTTCCATTGCAATTCTCTCCCATTCCATTCAGGAATGGGCATTCGCTGAAAGTGTTCCTCAGGCCTCTGTGTTCATTTTAATACTTTTACTTGCTGGACAATTTGGACATTTGCAACAAAATCAACAATTCTGTCCGCGCTTCATCTACTCCACCAAACAGTGTGCTTTAGGGTCACGGTACACTTGGTTGCACCGGGATGTAATTAGAATATCCGGAAACTTATGAGCCTCTGTAGAATAGTTGGATCAATTCACGACACGGTGGCGGGGCACACATACCCTGCCCTTAATTCTCAAAAAAACATCATCATTCCATTATTGCTTTTTAGCCTCTCCTTCGCAACACCAATATCCCGAATTCGGCTTAGTTTCTCATCATCAAACTGTTTTTCCCTTGTCTTTGGTCAAGAAAAAAGAAGATCTTGGGCCTTCCACCATGGCCCAAAAATCCTCCCTTCTGATTTAACTTCTAACCTCATAAAGTCATTAGCCAGAGTCTGAATCTCTTAGCCAATGGGCGTATAGAAACTTGAAGTGGGCTAAACAACCCATGCTCCCTGCCTTTCACATTAAGGCGTCTGCACAACATTAGCCTTTCCTGGGTTGTGATCAAGATGGTAACCTCATAAATCCTTTAGTAAGTCCTCCACCTCCTCTGTCTCAAATTCAAATCTTTCTGAGTTAAAGACATACGTAAGCTACGATGATCCGTGTAGACTTCACACTAAACCCCATATAGATAGTGTCTCCTTGCTTTAATGCAAAACTACGCAGCCAAACTCCAAATCGTGGGTCGGATAATTACGTTCATGCACCTTTATCAGAGGCATAAGCCCCTTACATTCTTCTCTTGCATAAGCACCTGCACCCAACCCAGAATAGGATGCATCACAAAAACATGAAATTCTTACCTTCCTACGGCTAGGGTAGAATTGGGCAGTAGCAAAACAAAGGTCTTGAGTTGCTGAAAATTTCTTCACATTTCGTCGACCATATAAATGGAAACCATCTGCTTAGTAAAATTTGTCAGTCGGGAAGCAACGGAAGAGAATTTTGTCACCCCCTTTGACAAATACGACGGTAGGGTAGTAAAGCTAGCTAAACACCAACGATTCTCCTTACTCTGTAACAGCAGTAGGTCTCACCAAATTCTTAAAATTCTAAATGTTGGAAGGATCCACCTCAACTCCATCCGTGTTTAGCAAACCACATGCCCAAGAAGGACACTAAATATAGCCAAAAAACTCACACTTGGAGGAATTTGGCATTATTAAAGCTTTTCTTCGCATAAACAATTTCCAATACAATTCTCAAAGTGCTCCTCATGGTCTTCTTGTCTTTGCGTCTACCAGTATTATCATAATGAATACAATGACAAAGAGATCAAGCAATGGCTTATTATTCTTAAAATCCCATGCATCAAGATCATTGAAAGTCAAGCAGGGCATTCGTTACGTCCAAAAGACATTACTAAGAACTCATATGGCCCTTACCTGGTCCAAAAGTGTCTTGGGCAAAATTAGTGCCCCCCGATTTCAATGGGATGATAACCAGATCTCCAAATCAATTTTCGAGAAGGAACAAGCACCTTGTGTAACTGATTCGAACACATCATCAATGCGGGGAGGAAGAGGGGGTACTTGGTCTTTAAAACAGTTACTTTGTTCAATTGCGGTGTTATGAACATCCGAAACCTTCCCATCCTTCTTTTCACAAATAACACCGGAGCACCCCAAATGGGGATGCCCACTTGGGTCTAATAAGCCTTTTCCTACCAATTCTTGAAGTTGGGCCTTTCAATCCCTTAACTCTGTTGGAGACATTCGACAAAAGGAGGGTTATGGAAATGGGGCGAGTACCCGGCTCCAGATCAATGCCAAAAAAATAAAGTCAATATTCTCACTGGTGGCATACAGGAAGGTCTGCAGTAGGGAAACACATCACAGGAAGGGAAACTCACGGACTGCCGAAACCGACTCAATGAAGGTACTTGGGTAGTTCATCCCTGAGCATGAGGTGTGCCAAGAAAGAAAGCTAAAACACCCTTTACTAACCATTCTCTTAGCACGGAAAGAAAGGAGGATGATACGAATCTGGAGTGGAAGTGAGTCACCCGCCCCACACTAACCGGATTGTCCCAGTCTTGGGCCAACATTACATTTTTAGCATACAATCCTAAGATTGCTCAAAAGTGGAAGAAAGAGAAAGCCAAGTCATACCCAGAATTACATCGAAATCAAAACCATTTCTAAGATCACCAAGTCTAAATGAGTATTGGCTTCCCATATAAAAAAGTCACAAGAACAAGGGGACCTATACAACTTTCACTATCACAGGATCTTCACCCACGGAGAGAGAAACACGAACAGGCATGTCAAGGCAATTCCCAATTAAATTGAAGGCAGAGAAGGGCAAATGCGGACCGATACATATGCAAATGTGGGAGCCAGATCAAATAACACAAGAAAAGCCTTGCAATCACAAACCAAAAGATACCTGTGATAACCAGCATCAGATGTCTCGCTTCCGACGCCCGGGAAAAAAGGTAACAATGGGGCCCTATTCACCAGGCTTGCCCGTTGCCCCATACCATGTTGAGTGCAGTAGTCCCATTTGCCCGTCACCCCGGCCGTTTTGGTGAACACCATTACCTCGCCAACCAAGTCCTCCAGGAATGGCGCCTCTCCCATGACCACCTACCTACCTTGCCTATTGGGGGTCCGTAAATTGTTTTGGACAAAAAAACATCCTAATATGTTCCGATCTCTCCACATCCATAAACCACTCTCTGGATTCAAGCATAGGTCTATTGACGAAACGACGCACAGTCTGGGGATAAACCCCCGGACTCAGAGAATGTTGAACGATCTGCGGTGGGACCCCCAGCTACAGCCTGACCGTGAAGACTGAATAGGTGGGCTGGGATAACCTCCTGCAAACTCGTCCTCTGGAGTCAGAAACCACATAACACTCACCTCCCTTACGGAAACTTTTAGTTGCTGTATGACATGGTGAAAGTCATGCTGGCGGCCTCCCTCTTACCTCTATTACAAAGTCTACTCACTTCCTGAAAGGATGTTGCAGTAGCAGCTACCTTAAGGCATTAAATCCGCAAATATGACTTTCACCTTTCAAAAAATGGCGAATCCGTCTTGTGGGATGAAGCAAAGATGGGTGGCATACCTGGATAATGCACGGAAACTTTAGCCTCATACGCAGTGACCGTCATCCCTGCCTTGGTCTCTAGGCTCAGGAAACTATTCTCTCCTTCCTATCCCTCAATGTTGGGGTATTACTTTCTCCATAAATAAGCTGAGAATGACGCCCACCAAGTCATTAGTGGTGCCATGTGCTGGGTGCAACTCAAAAAATGACCGCCACACATTTTGGCGTTTCCAGAAACTGATGGTTACAAACTCCACGCCCAAATCGTTCCACATGCCATTTTATGTAAGGAACTCATGACAATCAACAGAAAATCGTAGGCATCCTCAGATTCGCACCCTTGAGATGGAGTTTCAATTTCAAGAACTTACAAGGGAAAATTCATGATGATCAATTGTCATTATAAGACCTTTAGTCAACGAGGAAACGTGCATATTTCCAATGAGGCATCCATTGCGGGGAGGCCACAGTAGCCTGCATGCTGTTACTCCCGGACACCTGATGGTGCTGGTTGCAGAACAAACTGGAGGTAGTCTGGCCCCTCCTGATCAGATAACCCGCTAATACGATAAAGCAAGACCTGATTTAATCATCTCGGGGTAGGTGTTAGGCGGTAGGTTGGGGTGGTAAACTCCTCCATTATGCACTGCTATCTCCCCTTCCTCACCAGATTCTTTTACTACTTCCTCAGTCGGTGGAGGAGTCACCGCCCTAGTACGAGATGGGCAGGTTCTTGTCTCTTCCTCTTAGGAGGATGCTCCTTCCCGCGATCTCTACCACGGCCTCGTCCATGCTCCTCTTTGAGATACAGGCCTAGTGGCGGCTCAGACGAATATTGTCTGCCGGGTGCTGGTGGTTGGCTCAATGGTTGCTCCTCTAGTTTCTGAAACCATCTGCGAAATAGCGTGAAGATGGTCAGGATTACCATTTGTATAACCTAGATACCAATTGGACAAAAGTAAATGCTACGAAAGAAAGAAGGAATGAAATTTTCCGGAAGGTCTATAGCTTCTCAAAGAAAGTAAAAGGGCGTCCTTTTCCCCCTACCGTTCCTCAAGACTCTACTAGATTCGTTCTTGTGTGATGAGAACCAATGAAACCTAATGGACCTGAATTTACCAAGTTTGTCAGACACAAAACGTTTATAAGAGCCTGTGTCAAGAGTCGCGAGTGGCACCACATTGAATCTCCTATGGAGCGAAACCAAACCAATCTAATTTCCCAAACATTCCAACCATAATAAAAACAGAAAATTAATGCAGAAAGAAGACTTAAAACTCATTCAACGGAAATCATAATAAACTTCTAAAATTTAATCAATTACTATTCCCAAACCTGGGGGGGGGAGGATCGCGAATGGAAGTCATCATCACAAGAAAATCTATCCTCAAAATTACTAAATCTAAAGTATCTAGGAAGCGTAAAATAAATAAAACAGCTAGTCAATGCCGGCACTTCGAGGCATCCAAGACAGAAAAGAAGATCAAGTGCCAAGCTAGAAGCATAGCTCACCCTGAGATCTGACGTGGATGAAGAATGGCTAGAGTTGCGGTTGAGTTGAAGACGATGGCACGTTGATTGCAACTCCAACAATTAACAAGAAAAGAAACATTAAAGTAGGGGTCAGTTCACAAAACACAAGTACTGAGTAGGTATCATCGGCCAACTCAAAAGAGACAAGAAAAACATATATTTCAGTAATTAATAACGGAAAAAATCAACGAATATTCTTAACATGTGACCAACAACATTTTACCTAACCCTTGGCCATCCATAACCACCAAGCACATATCTATGAGGACCAAGCTCCAAACCATACTCATTTGGGAAACAGGTCTTTAGATTAAAGTATATTAACATATGTTTTTTCCCCCCAAGATTCATTTCGCTTTACAATCGTGGTGTCGGAGTGACACTCCGATCCTATTTAACTATCCTGGTGGTCAAAACGTGACACCCGATCCATTTTACTATCCTGGGTCGGAACGTGACACCCGATCAATATACTATCTGGTGTCAGAACGTGACACTCCAATCCATTACGATTCCTGGTGTCGGAACGTGGACACCGATCCATTATTTACTATGCATGGTTGTCGGAACGTGACCCGATCCACTACTATCCTGTGTCGGAAACGGACACTCCGATCCTCCTTAATATACACGATGTCGGTTTGTGACACCCGATCCCATACTATCCTTAGGTGTCAGAACGTGACACCGTCCACCTTAATACTACGTGTCGGTTCGTGGACACCCGCTTCCATTAAACCTAGTCGTTTAGTTCTTACATCCTTATTTTATTGCCAAGACATCATCATTGAAACCAAAGAGGTTTTAAGGTGGTTTTGAGGAGGCAACAGCCCCCATCATGCTAATTATCACAATTATATATCACATCATGCATGCACACAAATAAGCATAAGGGAGGACTTTTACAATACTACCCAACATATTATTCGGCTATTAAGAGTTTACTATGAAATTAGCATAATAAACATATATAAACCTACCTCCACCGAAGAGTTGTGACAAGTAATCTACTTTACCCACAAGCTGCGTTTCTTCTCTTGTTTCTCTATCTCTCTGATCGTTTCGTTTACTCCCTCTCTTTGTTATTTCTATTTTGCTCTTTTTCAAACCTCTTGATTTATTTTACCCTAATTAGTATTATAATTAAGGATAAAAGATGATAAAAATACCCCCCTTTGTTTCAAGGTTATATCTTTTAACCCAAGTAATTGGAATATTAAACATTAATACCAACTAATTTATAATTTAAGCAGGAATAGTCCAAAACGCCCATTTTTTAAAACATTTAACAGGAAATCCGACCCAGTCAGGGTCACGCAGCCTTGTGACGGCCCCGCGGTTGCCTGCCGACGGTCCGTCATGTGCTTCCGTCACAAAAGTTCAGAGACTCCATTCATTTAAAAGAGGTCTTTGACGGCCCGTCATGTCTGTGATGGTCCGTCCCTTGCCATTTTGCGTCGCGGAAGTTCAGGAGAGTCGATATCGCGACCAAATTTCTACATTTCAAGTGTGTTTTGGAACGAGGACCCCCTTGACGGTCCGTCGAGCCTAGACGGCTCGGTTTGTGTATCCGTCGACCCAGACAGTGATTTTCCAGAAATACACTCTACTGCTCAAAACGACTAAACAGGTCGTTACATATATTATATCTACAAAAGTTAAATTTGAAAGTAGTGAATGAAGTTAAAAGAAATTAAATATAGGAGACAAGAGAGTGTTGGCCCTCACTTGCAACCTTAAGGTTGTGAGTTTGAATACCCAAGAAAGCATGATGTGTGGGAGCTCCTAGGGAGGAGTTTAAAATAAATTTGAGATTGCGCGGGGGGGGGGATAATAGGAAAAATAACCTTTTTTGTAATAATAAAATTGTCCCTAATTAATACATTTAATAACAAAATGCATATAACTTTAGAGACAACTGATATCTTCACTGACTGAAGTAAAATAATTAGCGACGATACAATTTTGTAGGTAGTAATAACATTTTTAGTGACAAAACATACTATTATCTACAAAAATATACTTTTTTCGACAAATGAATTTGTCACAAAAGTTTAAGCATTTGGGGACGATTTTTCTTTTTGTAGTTAATATAATGCTATTAGTGACGAAGCACTAAATCATCTTTCTATACTTTTAGCGACATACTAAATCACCTAGTCATTTTGTGAATTATTAAGTATAAACTAAGTCGTTTAATAATAACTGAAGACCGACCTAGTCATGTTGTATATTATTAAGTATAAACTTAGTCATTTAATAATAATTGAAGACTGATTTAGTTATTTTGTGAATTATTAAATATAAATTAAGTGTAATATTATCAAACATCGATCTAGTCATTTTTTAAATTAAGTATAAACTAAGTCGTTTAATAATAATTGAAGATCGATCTAGTCATTTTGTGAATTATTAAGTATAAACTAAGTCGTTTAATAATAATTGAAGATTAGTCTAGTTATTTTGTAAATTATAAGTATAAATTATGTGGTTTAATAATAAATGAATATTGATATAGTTATTTTATGAATTATTAAGTATAGACTAGTTCGTTTAATAATAATTGAAGATCGATCTAGTTAATTTGTAAATTATTAAGTATGAACTAAGTTGTTTAATAATATTTGAAGATCGATCCAGTTCTTTTGTAAATTATTAAGTATGAACTATGTCGTTTAATAATAATTGAAGATCGATCTTGTAATACCTTAGATTCGAAATGACAAGAAAAGATCAGTTTCCAAAAAATTGGTGTCAGTTCCTACGTGCCATCCACGACCTGCGGAAAGACCCATAGACCATAAGTGGTGTCTTTGGTTGGCCAGATCATTTTCCCCAAAATGGGTCTAGATCCACGCAAGGATAAACGGCCTGTCGATGGACGCACGATCTCTAGACGAGGTCCGTCGATTGAGGCCTCAAATTTTAATTTTTGATGCCAAATGACAGGATAAAGGGACGGACTATCGGTTGAACCACGGTGCATCGGTCATCATCGTCGTTGGTATCGACTTATCGACTATTTAATTGTTAAGGACTTTAGGTTCTTTTCCTAATTATTGTTGCCTAACACTATTTCATTTTGTCCTTCACTTAAAGACCTATACAAGTGTTTTAACCCCCAAATTTCCTAATTGAAATCATTCCCTCAAATTTACAAAAGAAGAACAAGTCTTTCTTTCAAAATATTCTCTCTTTAAAAAGCTTGATGAAGAAACAATCAACCTAGGATTTCAATCCAGCTAGGGCCCTATAAGAACCGCTAGGTGCACTCATGCACAAACAAACAAGAATCTGATCAGACTCCCATAAGCTCGACAGGTAGACATAGAAGACACAACTACAGAACCCAACCAACACAATCAACAACTCCAACCAGTCAACAAGTATAACTTCCATACCCGGCCCGCCAAGAACTCTGAGGCATTACCCAACCAGGCAAGTGTTGCGCGGGGGTATATCAATCTTTTAAAAATCCCTAATCCAACTTCCCAGTAGGCTAACACTCTAGGGACACTGCCCAAGCAAGCCAAGTGTGCAATCTATCACTCCCGGGGGTCGTGCCCTTGCCCAACAAAGTGCGCAGACATGTCAACTCCGTAGAGGACCTTAAGTAACTTATATCCAACTACCCATCCAGGTTATCACCCCGGGGTCCCTACCCAATGACAACCAGGTGGGTCGACTATCAGTTTCGGGGCCCCTACCCAATGCAAGAGTGTGTAGATAAAATCAACTCTGTAGAAGATCTCAAATTCCAAGCTATCATGGATCGACATACACTACAACCATCTCAAAACGAGTGAATCAACTCCAAAGAATTGTGGATCGACGTCCACTATTAACTGCTTACTCCAAAACCTACTGCGAAACACCCATACAAGGAAAATACTACGCCTACGATAATGCATCGACATCACATAAATGGAGAGAGAAGCTTGAAGTATCACAAGAAATAAAAATCCTAAATTTAGGCTCAACTATCAGACCCAAGTCTTCTATGTTGGTTTACAAGGACCTAGGCTATTCAAATCAATGTTGGATACATATCACAGTCAATTAGGTGCATGGGTCTAAGGCAACACTAGTCAATTTTAGACTAAGGCCAAAGATAATTATCGACATAAATAAATAACCAACTAGATAATATACATACAATGACAAAAAGAATAGACCAACATGTAATTTACTAATAGCCACAGTTAAACAACCCATCCAACAACATAGTACTAACCCCGAAATAGCCTGAACCCTACAACATCATTTCTGAGCAGAAGATAAGAAATACTAGTAGTCCACCCCAGTTTCACACCATTCAACATATAATTACAAAATCATGCTCAATCTAAAGGAAATGAAGTTTTAGCTTACTAGAAGGCTGGCCATGCGCACTCCAAATCACTCTACCAGAAATTTTCCCTTTCGAATGGCCTTAGATTGTTGCCATGCTATCAAAAATAGAATGACAAAATCATCACAATCATTTAGACACTAAAATGATCAAAATCGAAGACAAACTAATATAGGAGTCAAACTCAGGAAATGTGGGATCCGCTCCCCCCATCTTGTGTTCCAAAATAGAGCATCTCTCTGAGCTTGTAACTGATCTATGCAACAATAAACCAAAAATGCAAAACTTAACAAAAAAACACGAGACAACCACTTAGAACACATATACACCATAATTGGAGACTTCCTGACACACTCTAGTACAATCACCCACACATGCAACGCAACCCCGAACATTCAAATCACCCAAAAAAGATCTCTAGAAGTCAAGATATCAAAGTTCCAAAATGAGGTTGAATCTGACTTTTTGCTATATAAATAGCAACAATTTATATATGTAAAAGATAAATTTGGTGGCCAAAAAACAAAATTCTTGTTGCTAAAAGGTCTGCACCGGCAACACCAGATTTTGCTATTTTTAGTGTAACATATTGCAAATTGAAACAACTAGGAAGAAGCTTCTAAGTTGAAATAGACATTTTTTGGAAATAATGAAAAATCTAGAAATATTGTTTTAGGAAAAGTGAGTTTTTGGTCAACTTCAAACGACCATAACTCCTAGCTCAGGATGAGTTAGGTGTATTTCCAAATATGGTTAGAAAGATCTTGGAATGATCTTTCCAACTTCGCTTATTTTGCGCGATTCTGAGTTCTTATGAGTAAGTTATGCCCTTTGGAAGTTAGGTTGTTGGATTAGGGAAAGTTTAAATCCATAAATTGAAAGCGTAACTGATTCTTTTCGTTACCTAATTATTCTAATTCGTTTTTTGTAGCTTAATTAGGGTAAAAGTCAGATTATTGTATGTTTTATAAAAGTTAACTTCACTCTAGGGCTTAAAGAAAAGAGGAAGGAAAAGAGGAAGCAAGAATGTTCAAGATTCTTTGAGAATAACTTGTGGATTTCATCGAGGGTGATCCCTACAAGGTATGTGAGATCACATAGTGTTGGGTTAGTTCACCCATGCGTCAATCATGATTCATTTTCAGCAAAGTTATTAGATTTGAAAGCAAATCCTTGAGTTCTTGATAAATTTTCGTCTAAATTCTTATGGGTTTTGTTGATTGGATTTTCTTGAGGTTGATTCATGTTTTTAGCAGTGTTTTTGCGTATAATCTGATTCATATTGAGGATGCGTTTGGGAAAAGAACCCATGGAGTTTGGGGGATTAAAGATGAAAAACGAAAAAAGAAATTTTGTGAGTCAAAATTTGGACATGCCTCCGCGTCGCTCTCCCACTTCCCAGATTTAAAAATTTGTGTTTCGTGTCACGGAGCTAACACAGAGTGTCTTGCCTCAAAAGTCATTTTTGAAACAAAATTTTTAATGTTTCTCCACATTATGGGTCGACCCTCAGATTTTGATTTTTCGGTCTTTTCTCATGATTAGTTACCTAAAATTATTTCTAAACAACATGATATCTTTCCAATCAAAAATCACAATCCTTGAATCCATAATTGAATTCAAGTTTATGTTAATAATCAAGTCAAGAGAAGTTAAGATCAAAGTCAACAAAAATCAAGAGTCAAGTTAAGATAAGTTTAGAAAGCTTTCCAAAAGTCTTTTACATAGTTTTAACTGTGTTTTAAGAATTTTAGTTTGATTCTGTAAAGAGTAAAGTTAAAGTTCATTTATTCAAAAGTATATGGGGACTAAGTACTCCCAAAGATATCTAAAATGTTTTCACATTTAAGTAAGAACGGAAAATGAGATTTCTAAAGAGCCTTCCGGCTAGTTTTCAAAAAGAGTAATTGCTTTTTAAATGAAGAAAGAGGGGAAACCTTGATTTCCAAGATAGCCTTTAAGCTATGTTTTGAGCACTAATTTCAAATCACAAAAAAATATGTTTTAAACATAAGCGATAATATTATTATAATATTTTTGGGAGTAGTATAGCACCAATATGAGGATAAACTTGAGTTCAGGCCCCATGGGTAGAAAGGGTCATAATTTTTAGATGATTCTTTAATGCCTTGTAGCATAGACTAATGGATCGACTTAGTAGTCAAGTTCTATACTGATGGAAAGGTATATGACGGTCTTTGGCAGCGTGAGGTAAACGTTATATCATTAGTATAGATGTTAAGTGATGGTTGTCGGTTAGAGAAACTCTCATTTTGTATTTTTATATACATCAGTTTATTTGTATTTTTATGTACAAACGGACTTATCATTGTATTTCTAAATACACAGAGTTGAAAACCATGATTTAAAGCTTTTCTTTATACTACATTTATTTAAATTGCTTTATATTGAGATGAGTTCATTTATCTAGAGTTGAGTTGAGCCAGGTAAGTTCTTCAGATTTTCTTTCAAGACCAATTGTCCTCCATCGTATTATGATGTAGACGCAGGTAACTAGGATAGGCATCTAACGCACCGTTGATCTAGTGAGCAATTCAGAGTCAGTTTGTGAATCACCTTGCAATCCACAAGATCCATTTTCATTTCGGTGTTTTTCGTGAGGGCTACACTGGTTGTTTCATGTGCAGTCAGACAGGGAATTTCATGAGAGACTGTCCAAAGAACAAGCAAGGAAGTGGTAATGGGGGCAATAGATCCCAATCTTCAGTTACTCCACCAGACAAGGTTGCACATAGGTGAGCTACTTTCGTATTAGCGGAGGAACAAATTGTATGCTCTCAACAATTGCTAGGAGCATGAAAATTTGCCAGACGTGTCGTTGATATGATTTTCAAGTCTTTGACTTTACTCTTTATGCATTGCTAGACCTAAGAGTGAGTTTGTCTTTTATAAATCCAGATGTTGCAATGAACTTTGATATTATTCCTGAGCAACCTAGTGAGCCATTCTGTGTTTCCATACCTGTTGATAAATCCATTATAGCAGAAAGAGTCTATGGTGATTTTCCCGTTTTCGTCAGTCATAAGAGTATCATGGATGATTTAGTTCAGTTAGACATGGTAGATTATGATGTCATTCTTGGTATGGACTGGCTTCATGCCTGCTATGCCTCAGTTGATTGTAGAACTCGAGTAGTCAAGTTTCAGTTTCCAAATGAGCCAGTCTTAGAGTGAAAAAGTAGTTCAGTAGTGCCTAAGGGTCAATTCATTTCATACCTTAAGGACAGGAAGTTAGTTTCTAAGGGGTGTATCTATCACTTAGTCCGAGTTAATGATCAAGTGCTGAGCTACCTTCCCTTAAGTCAGTTTCTATAATAAAGGAGTTTCCCAAAGTTTTTCCTGATGATCTACCTAGAGTCCCTCTTAAGAAATAAATAGACTTCGGCATAGACATCATTCAATATACTCGTCCTATCTCTATTTCTCCATATAGAATGATACCAGTAGAGTTAAAAGAGTTGCAAGAACATCTAAAAGATTTGTTTAAATAACAATTTTATTAGACCAAGTGTTTCACCCTGGGACACTCCGGTCTTGTTTGTAAGAAAGAAAATGGTTCCCTTAGGATGTGTATAGTTTACCGCCAATTAAACAAGGTTACCATCAAGAATAATATCCTCCTCCAAGAATTGATGATCTTTTCGACCAGCTTCAGGGTGTTTCTTGCTTCTCAAAAATTGATCTTAGGCTAGGCTACCACTAGTTGAAAGTTAGGGAGCGTGATATTCCAAAGACATCATTTAGAACCAGATATGTACATTATTAATTTTTGTTCATGTCATTTGGTTTAATTAATGCACCAGCAACGTTCATGGATCTTATGAACAGTGTCTTCAAGCCTTATTTAGATATGTTTGTTATCGTATTCATTGATGACATACTAATATATTCAAAGAATAAAGAAGATCATGCTAGTCACCTTAGGATAGTCCTTCAGACTTTGAAGGATAAAGAGTTGTATGCTAAGTTCTTCAAGTGTGAGTTTTGGCTTGAGTGTATGACATTCTTCGGCCACATAGTTTTTGGTGATGGAATTAGAGTGGATACCCAAAAGATAGAAGCAGTTCAGAGTTGACCTAGGCCCACGTCTCAAACCGAGGAGTTTCTTGGGTTTGGCTCGATATAATAGAAAGTTTGTTGAGGGGTTTTCATCAATTTCGTATCCTTTGAATAAGTTGACTCAGAAGACAATTAAGTTTTAATGGTGTGAATCTTGTGAGAAAAACTTTTAGGAATTGAAAAAGAGGTTGACTACTGTCCCGATTTTGACCTTACTGGAAGATACTCAAGGCTTTGTGGTGTATTGTGATGCATCTAGAGTTGGGTTGGGACGTGTGTTAATGCAAAATAGTAAGGTTATAGCTTATGCCTCTAGACAGTTGAAGATTCATGAGAAGAATTACCCAACCCATTACTTGGAGTTGGCTTCTATGGTATTCTCCTTGAAGATATGGCATCACTACTAGTATGACATTCATGTTGATATATACACTGATCACAAGAGCCTACAATGTGTTAACCTAGAAGGTTCCCAATCTTAGACAAGAAAGGTGGTTATAATTACTCAAGGATTTTGACATGAGTATTCATTACCACCCAGGTAAGGCTAATGTGGGTGTTGATGGCTTAAGCAGGTTGTCTATGGGTAGTACCACCCATCTTGAAAAAGAGAAGAAAGAACTAGAAAAAAGATGTGCATATACTTGCACGCCTGGGAATTAAACTTATGGATTCCACATAAGGATGGATAGTAGTGACCAATGGGGCTGAGTCATCGTTAGTGTCAGAAGTAAGACCAAGACCCCATTTTGCTTGATTTGAAGGCGAATTTTCATAAGCAAATAGTATTGGCTTTTGAACAAGGGGGGTTGGTGTGCTGAAGTACCAAGGTAGATTTGTGTTTACCTAGGGTGGATGGGCTTCAAGAGAGAATTATGGAGGAAGCTCATAGCTCTATATATTCCATTCATACGGGTTCCACAAAAATGTACCGCGATTTGAGAGAGGTATATTGGTGGGAAGGTATGAAGAAGGGCATTGTTGAGTTTGTTGCCAAATGCCCGAATTTCCAACAAGTGAAAGTAGAACACAAAAGGCCTAGAGGTTTGGTCAGAAAATAGAACTTCCGGAATGGAAGTGGGAGATGACTAATAGGGACTTCTCAAAGGGTTACCAAGGTCTCGTAGGTAGTATGATTCAATTTGGGTGATTGTAGATAGAATGAAAAAATCAACCCACTTCTTGCTGGTAAATACCACTCATTTGGCAGAGGATTATACAAATTTATACATTCAAGAGGTGGTGAGGCTTCATGGGATCCAATTTCGATCATTTTAGATAAAGGTTCCCAATTTACTACTCACTTATAGAAGTCTTTCCAGAAAGGTTTTGGGTTCAAAGGTGAACTTAAGCATTGCTTTTCATCCTCAGACGGATGGTCATGTAGAACGTACGATCCATACCTTAGAAGACATGTTTAGAGCTTACATTATTGATTTCAAGAGGAATTGGGATAATCACCTACCTCTTATTGAATTCGCCTACAACAATAGTTATCATTCGAGCATCCAAATGGCTCCATATAGATGATTATGGGAGAAGATGTAGATATCCTATTATGTGGTTCGAAGTTGGTGAAGCATGATTGATAGGACCAAATCTAGTTCACCAAGCCACGGAGAAGGTGAAGGTGATTCGTGAGAGATTGAAAATGGCACAAAGTCGCCAAAAGTCCTACTCAGATTTAAGGAGAATGTCGTTGGAGTTTGAAGTGGATGATTGGGTGTATCTAAAAGTTTTACCCATGAAGGGTGTTATGAGGTTTGGTAAGAAGGGGAAACTTAGTCCTTGGTATATTGTACCTTATAGAATATCCAAGTGAGTTGGAAATGTATCTTATGAGTTGGAACTACCATAAGAGTTAGCAGCGGTTCATCCAGTATTTCATGTCTCCATGTTGAACAAGTGCATAGGTGATCCTTTATTGATTTTAACATCGAAAAACGTTGGGATTAAGGATAGTTTATCCTATGAAGAAATTCTGATTCAAATTTTAGATCGCCAAGTTTGAAAGTTGAGAAGAAAGGAGGTTGCATCCGTCAAGGTCCTTTGGAGGAATCAATTTGTTGAAGAAACGACTTAGGAAGGTGAAGAGGATATGAAAAAGAGATATCCACATATCCTTGAATCTAGAGACAATGCAGATCAAGGTACTAATTATCTTATTCATACTTTGTAATCTTTGAGTGAGCATGTTATTACTTGCTTTTGATCTCTGAGTATTAAAACTTGAGGTTACTTTTCTTAGCTTAGTGAAAGACATCTCATTCGAGAACGAATGTTCCCAAATGGGAGATTTTGTAACATCTCATAACTCGAAATAGTTAGGAATAAGCTAAGAAACTAAAAATATTCATTTTGGAGAAGAAAAGGAGAAATCTTGAATTTTTTCTAAGTTTAAGAAATGAGTTTTAGTCATTTTCAAACGACCATAACTCCTAGCTTAAGATGAGTTACATGTAGTTCTTTATATGGTTGGAAAAGCCCTTGAAGAGATATTTCTAATGCCACCAACTAGATATTTCTATCAGAAGTTGGGCTGTTGAAGTTAGGAAAGTCCAATTTTGGATTTAAGTAATGGCAAACTAGTCTTTTCACACATCTATTTCCTAATTCATTTTACGGGTTTATTAGGGGTAAAACTAAGCCTTAAGTCATTTTTGGAAAATAAATTTACTCTTAAGGCTTGGGAGAAAGAGAAGAGAAGAAGGAGAAGAGAGAAAGATCAATGTTTCACCAAGAATGCTAATATTGTCAAGTTCGTAATAACTTGTGGATTTCGTCAGGGGTGATCCCTAAAAAGGTATGTGAGTCTTCCATAATGTTGTGTTCGTTCACCCACTGGACAAGCATGTCTGATTCAATGTCATTGTGACCTAAAAAGTTGGATTTTGAATGTTCTTGAATGTTGTTCTTGAATTGCTCTCGTTCTTGAACATGAGTGGAGATTTAGGACTTCTTTGATGATTTAGGTGTTGTTGTTGAATTCACTGGGTTAGATCCTTGTATATATATGATGTGGGTACATGAATCTAAAGTCAATTTGTGAAAAAGTATCGAATTAAAATGATTTAAGGTAAGAAAACGATAGGAAAAAATTGGCAGATTTTTGCCTATGGAACAGGTGGCATGAAGTGCCCCATAGCGCCAAAAGGGTTGGGTTGCGCACTGTCGCGCCAGCAGTGTACCAGAATGGTGCCTTACTCAAGTAAGACTGGAAAGGCGCGCCCCGAACCCGCCTTAAACATCATTTTCACCCACTTTTCATTTTTCCGTCCGTTTAAGTTTTTTTTAAGTGTTTTAACACTTCCTATTAATTCTAGCTACTCTAAATGACTTCTAAACAAATAAAATTCATTCAGAAAAATAAATTACAACCTTGAATCCATAACTTCAAATTCAAGAAAGTTCTTAGAGTTCTTTTAAGAAGTCTTTTACAAATACTTTAAACTTGTTTTAAGACTCAAAGATTAGCTTGAGTAAGGAGTAAAGATAAGAATAAGAAGAAGTTTATTTCAGATTTTCATAAGTCTTTTAAAAACATGTTAACTTCTGTTAAGACTTAAGTTGAATTCATTTCACACTAAAGTGAAGTCTTTTCTTCAAAAACAGTATATGGAGACTGAGTATTCCCAGAGTAGTATTAAAATGTTTTCACATTTAAAGAAATAGAAATTAAGATTTCCAAGGAAACTTAGGGCTAATTTTTAGAAAAGAACTATAGCTTTCTAAATGAATCAAGTAGGGAAACTAAGATTTCTAAGATAGTCTTTGAGCTAAATATATTTTGAGCACTAATCTTAAACCACAGAATCAATATGTTTTAAAAACATAAAAACAATATATTTTGAGAGCAATATTGAGCACCGATATGAGGAAGAGTTCAGACAACACTTAGCCCCATAAACCATGTAGCCAACATGGGTAGAAAAGGTTCATACTTTTTAGATGAACCCTTTTCACAATAGACTAGTGGATCCATTATGCAGTTTTGGTCTTATACCTTTGGCCAGGTACAGGACGCGCTGGCAGCGTAAGGTAGATCGGTGTATCATCACTATAGCTCTTAAGTGATGGTTGTTAGTTAGAAAAACTCCCACAGAAGTTATTGTATTTTTATATACATCAGTTTATTTATATTATTACATATATCTCAAAGTTAATTGTATCCTTGTATACATTCAGAGTTTACAACATGTTTTCAGATTGCTTTTCTTTATATTGCACTTACTTTTAAATTATTTTATAATGAAATGATTTAGTTATTCATGAGTTGAGCAAAGACAAGGTAAGTTTTCCTTCTTACTCCTTTTCATGCTTAATTTATCGTTTAGTATTCCAACTCACATACTCGTACATTCAATATATTGATGTCAGTTAGCCTGCATCGTATCATTATGCAGACGCAGGTAACCAGGATCAGCATCATCCAGCGTCCCGTTGATCTAGCTTATCAACTGGAGTCAGTGGTGAGCCACCTTGTATTCTAAAGGACACATTAATTGATTTTCAGTACTTTCATTATTAGAATGTTGTGAGATCTGTCCCAACATCCATCTTAGTTTTAGAGGCTTCATAGATAGACAGTTAATGTTAGTCCTTTGAGTCTTTTCAATATTATTCCTTTTGTTAAGACTTTGAGTTGCTAGCTCTTGCTAAGTTTGAGTGTTTTAGTTTTATAAATATTCTCAGTTATGATATTTTTTTAGTTAAGTTATGATTATTATCTTCTGCTGAGTTAAGTGGGCTAGGCAAAGGGTTCGCTTGAGTCCAACAATGGTCATCGAGTGCCGGCGATGTCCAGGGTGTAGGCTCGGGGCGTGACAATCTTGGTATCAAAGCACAAAGTTCAAGAGTCCTAGGGAGTCTATGAATCCGGGTCTATAGGCCTATGGTCGAGAGTTCCTTTGTGCAACAAGTTGAGCAGGACCAGTTGAAGGAAAAAGAAGATTTAAATAATAATAAGGCTAAGACATAAGGGAATGAATTCGGACAACAAAAGAGTAAAGTGAACCGATCTTATTTCCAACATGAGTAGAAAGGATCTGTGAAAGTCAAGAGCATGGAGAATTAAAATATTACTCTAGTCGACTGTCTAAGTGAGATTGTTGACTAACCCTGAAAGTTAGCTTAAAAAAATAATATAAAGTAATTGACTAAAGGTAAATGGACACATGAAATTTTATACTGGTTCGGATCACCAATGTGGTGCCTAGTCCAGTCCCCTTGGGTTTCAAGGTATCTTTCAGAGCTTGTTCAAACTTGATTGTACAGATGAGTAGTCTTCTAATTCTTCTCTGATATGCAAGTCAGAGTTTATACATTTGACACTTCCTCTACTTGTATAACCTACTCTCATAATCTTTCCTTCTATTTTTCTTTTACAATTGTTCACTCATATGTACAAAAGCTTTATCTTTGACACTTCCTCTACTTGTATAACCTACTCTCATAATCTTTCCTTCTATTTTTCTTTTACAATTGTTCACTCATATGTACAAAAGCTTTATCAAAGATGAAAGAGGATTATAAATAAGTTCATGTGAAGTTGCATGCTTCACACTAATGGCAGAGGAGGTTTATATAGTGTAAGCTCTTTGAAATAAGACAAAAGGGTGTTCGAATCAAGGATCTTTGAATTTATCCTTGATTTCATTTTGTGATTCATCTGTTGAATCATGTCCATATTAGATATGTGCATGATAGATCATTCCTTTCCTTGCATGACAATATTGAATTTTGGCTTGATTTGATTCTTTCCTTAGGTTGACGACTGGTCTTAGATCTTGGCTTGATTGGATTCTTTCATTATGTTGACTTTTCGTGTGCTCTGCTGGTTTGATAACCTTTGCTTAATTAATACCTTGATTTTATCCTTGATTGATTTGCTTGCTCTTCTATCATAGATTTTAGAGGTAGTGAGATTTAATCTAGATTGATCAAATGTCCAATTTCTATTCCCATCATCAACGTGATGACTACAACCCATCTAGATAGTTTTTTTTGCTTTGAGTTAAGTTTTGTTCATTTCCTGCAACGAGAACTTGTTAGTATTGTCATTATTAACAACAATTCAAATTTGCGGTTAACAATCTCCCCCTTTATGATAATGACAATCTTAGTATAATGTAAGTAACTTTACTATAAGTACTGTAAAGAAACTTCCCTGAGTTAGTGAGTTCTATGTGAAGTCTCCCTCTAAAGGTGGGCTCCCCCTAAGTTGAAGCTTATTCTGAGTCAGTGTACCTGAACTTGGATAGAGACTGATCCTCCCCCTTTGGCATATAAAAAAGGCACCAAATAATAAACTACAAAATAATAAACAATTAAAAAAGAAGTAGGAAGGCTATCAACCTTCAATATACAGTCCAAAAGTCGCAGGGACATACCCCTATAGAAACTGGTCAAAAGATAGAGTAGACAAGATGAACACCAAGAGTCTATTTCTTGGAACCCCAGAAATATTTCAGAGTGTTGATTATCCTATCACTGAAGGAGTTGTTGAAGCGCTCCACATTCCTGGATAAATTTGAATAAGATGTTTGAACTGAGATGGAAATATTAGTGTTAGAGGATTAGACTCCTCTGAGTGAGTCGACTTGCCTGATAAGCCGATTGAATGTGGCAATTCCTTTTTGCTTAATTCATGTCATTGCAATATGAAGTTTACCAGTATCAGTGGTAGAGTCCTTCTGAAGGCGAAATACCTTTTCAATGGCATCTTGAAGAGTCTCTAGTCCACATTATATAGCCACAATACGAGTTTTGTGTTCCTCTGAATCTTTAAGCAACAGTACTATTTAATCTGTAGAGATTTTTGTTGGTTTAGCTGCTTCTGCCCGTTCTTGGACAGAATTCTTCTTCATCCACTTATTTCCTACTTCCACATAGCCCATGCTGGAGAATGAGAGAGAGTTATAGGTGGCATTGATTACAGTAGGTCTGTATTTTGATAGATTAAGACGGTCCACCAGAATACGAGATATGAGCAGCCCATAAGGTAGACTTACTGTAGGGTTAGATTCCTCAGCACTTTCCCACATATATGCCTTAATTTAGTTTTCCAGTTAATTATGTACCGTTTAAGCAGACAATAGAGAACGAATACATCTTTATTCGAAATGTTGCTGAGAGATCCCTTTTTGGGTAATAGAGTAGTTGAAATAATATGAGCCATAATACGATTTTCAAAACACAAGGACAAGGGGCTAAAGTCAGTCAAATGTGCGCCAGGTTTAGTCACGACGGCTTTAGCACCATCTAGAGTGAGTTCAAAGTCATCAGGCTATGTACCATTCATACACGAAATAACACCAAAGAATTTCGTGTCAAACACATCCACAAACAAAGGTTCACTAATAATAAGGCGGTTTCCCAAAATGAGAGTTTCTAATTCACCACTATCGTTAGAAACACGATGATTTGCATAAAAAGTCGGGCAACATCCTCAAACACTTCAAGACCACATAAAGTAAATAGTAGGGATAATATTTTAGCCTTCAGGAAATGTCTTACCGGATAGTTGGAGTTATCTAACTGACTGAGATTCACAACTCTTCCTGGCACAATAAGGCGAGATAAAATCCTCTCATACCTGATTCTTGTGGTCGATCCCCCAGAACCGATGCATGTCTTGAGGTGACAACATGTCATAGGAACTGGGCTTTGATTTCTTTGCATATTAGAACAGGGAACAAATATCTTCCATTTGGAAGAAACATGAGGGGAACCTCGTGATTCGTCCGAAGAATCGAAGATAGGAAGAGAACATTAGAAGGAGAAGGAATAGGGTTCTCGAGAGACATCATAGACCGAGTCTTAATCATGGAGAGAGAGAAAGAAATAAGACAAGGGGAAATAGAGAGAGAAGAAAAATTAAGAGAGAGGGATATAAAGAGAGAGAAGAAGGTAGAGGGGTTATAAAGAGGCGGCGACAGTTCACTCGAGAAGCCGAATCGGCGAGGTGTACTAAACAAGGACACAAATGAATTAGTAAAATAAATAAAATAACTTAAGTAATTTATGAAATTAAAAAGGAGATAACTTCAAGCAGAGGTTTGGTAAAAATATCTTCCAGTTGATTCTCGAAATCAACAAATTCTAAAAGAAAGTCACCATTATCAATATGATCACGGATAAATAATGCTTACTGTTGATATGTTTTGCCAGGGAGTGATGCATAGTGTCTTTAGATAATTTGATAGCACTAGTATTATCGCACTAAATAGGAACACCTGCAAATAATAAATCATAATCGAGTAATTAGTGCATTATCCATAATAATTGAGAACCACAACTTCCCACAACAAGATATTCGGATTGTATGGTGGAAAGGGCTACATAATTTTATTTTTTGCTATGCCAGAAAATGAGAGATTGTCCTAGAATTTGATAAGTGCCACCTGTAGTTTCGGATCATTTTTGTCACCTGCAAAATCAACATTTGTATATCCTATTAAATCAAAATGAGAAGTGTGGGGTTACCATATGCCCATCTCTGTAGTTCCGATCAAGTAGTGGATGATTCATTTTACTGTTTTGAGATGAGATTCTTTTGGAGCATCTTGAAATCGTGCACACTTGCACATGCTAAACATGATGTCTGATTGACTTGTTGTAAGATACAGAAGCAAACCCACCATTCCTCGATACATTTTTAAATCCACATCTTTTCCTGGTGTGTATGTTTCTAGACATGTAGAGGGGCTCATGGGAGTCCCAAATGCTTTTCCTTTTTCAAGTCCAAATTTTTTGATAAGTTCTAAAGAATATTTGGATTGATTAATAAATGTTCCATTAGTTGACTACTGGATTTATAATCCAAGGAAGAATGTAAGTTCTCCCATAAGATTTGCAAAGTTCTCTCATAAAGAAGAGTTAGAACTACCAAAAATAATATCAGCAACATATATCTGAACAATAATAATATAAGAACTAGATCTTTGAAAAAAAGAGTTGTATAAATCTTTCCTCTTTGAAAATTACTCTGGAGTATAAAAAGCACTAAGTCTTTCATACCATGCTTTTGGGGCCTGTTTAATACCATTAAGTGCTTTTGAAAGTTTGTATACAAAATTAGGACACGAGGAGTTTTCAAAACCCGAAAGTTGCTTAAGAAAAACTTCTTCTTTTATAAAGCCATTTAAAAAAGCACTTTTCACATCCATTTGAAAGAGTTTAAACCTTTTGAAAGAAGAATAAGCAAGTAATACACGAATAGATTCTAACCTTACTACAGGAGCAAAAGTTTCATCATAGTCAATACCATCTTATTGAGAAAGCCTTGAGCCATTAGTAAGCCTTGTTTCGAACAACCTTACCGTTTTCATCAAACTTTTTGCGAAAAACATTTTTTCCCTATTAGGCAACAATTCTTTGGTCTTTCCATGAGTGTCCATACTTGATTTCTTTCGAATGGATCAATTTCTTCTTGCATTGCTTGTACCCATGACTCGTCTTCCATAGCTTCACTTATTCTTTCTGACTCCATTTGAGATATAAGAGCCATTGAGGCCTGTTTTCTAAGAGACGATCTTGTCTGCATTTTGTCATCAGGCTTCCCAAGAATGTAATTTTCAGGATAGTTCACACAATGTCTCCATTCTCTGGGAATATTTGCTTTATCAGTTGGTGTTGTCAAATCTTCCTCCACAATAGTCCTCTTGGTAGTATTTACTTTGACAATGGTCGTTGAGATATCTTTTGATGATTGAGTATCTTTTGAGTTAGCTGATTGAAGGTCACGGATTTCATCAACAATAGTTTTACTTTCTTGGATTCTAAGATTAGTATCTTCAAAAAAACATGAACAAATTCTTCAACGCTTAAAGTTGTTTTGTCAAAAACTTGAAAAGCTTTTTTAAATGTGCATAACCTAGAAAAATACCTTCATCGCTCCTTGGATGAAATTTACCGAGATTGTTCTTACCATTATTGTGTATAAAACACTTACAACCGAAGTGATGAAAGTAGTTGTATCTTGTAGAGATTTTTTATACGTTCAACTTGTCCATTTTGTTGAGGAGATCTAGGAGCTAAGAAATTTTGACTAAAGCCATTTTGAGCGCATAATTCTTCAAAAATTTTATTCTCGAATACGCCACTATGATAACTTTGAATATTTTTAATGAAATATCCAGCATCTCTTTGAACTTTTTCTACAAAATGCTTCAAAGTTAATAAAATCTTCATTATTATGAGTTGAGAAAATTACCCCAGAAAAACCTTGAGAAATTTTCAACAATTACAAACATTCAATGTAAGCAGTACCAGCGGGACCAAATAGGTCCATGTGGAGAAGCTTTAAGGGTTTAGAAGTTCTTACAATATCTTTTCCTTTGAAAGAGGAACAAGTTTTCTTGCCCATTTGACATGCGTCATGTAACAACAAAATGAATATGCTAAGTAATGCTTAAGGTGTCTAAAATGCCTACAATTAGACCGGGTTCACACGGATTGATGCGCATAGAAACAGACCTTTGAACCCCTGAGACAGCCAAGCCAACTAACTTGGGGAGTTATTTGATCTAGGAAAGGTTGGGTCCAGCCATGTACGGCTCCCGAATATGAAGATTTACCTGAATGGTCTTTACCAGATTTAGAAAGAGGAAATCTTAAGTTTGGAGGGTATAGAAGTAAAATAGTCTTTTTCCAGGCTAAGGGTAGTATCGTAATTACCCTAAATATGTTATTAATTAGTTAATTAATAAAGTGAAGGGGCATTTTGGGGAGAGAGGGCCGAAAATTGGCCTTTGAGTGAATTCTTGCTCCACCCGGGTTCGAACCTAGGTGGAAGCAATGATTTAAACTAAAAACTACTCCAAACATATACACATTTAACGTGAAAGAGGTGAGAAAATAGGATGCAAAATGTGATCAAAATTCCAGCACTTTGATGTTAGATTCGGTCAAGTTAAGTCAATTAACATGTTATGAAAAAAATGAAGAAAAATAAGTGAGATCACTGAGGATCAAACCCGTGACCTCACCTTGTTAAAAGTCATAAAATAGTGTAAGTTAAAAGAATGTGGTAAGGCGGATTCGAACCGTGACCTTGATTGGAAAATGAAATTGTGAAAATAAAAATGAGAGGATTGGGATTCGAACCCACAACCTCTTGGTCAGACTTAAGGAATTAAATGAAAATAAAGGTTGAGGTGTGTTGGAATCGAACCTACGACCTCCAGGCTGATTAACAAAATTAAAGAGAAAAATAAAGTGAGGTTGTGGGGATTCGATCCCATACCCTCAAGGTCAACTCAGAAAAGTCAAGGAAAAAGAAAATAAAATAAATGATGATCTGGGGGACGATCCCACAACCATACGGTCCCAAGACAAGCAAATAAAAAAGAAAGAAAAATAAGGAAAAATGAAACGAAGGCATTGGGGCTCGATCTCGGGTCCCCAAGCCGTATGGATCAAAATAGAATAAATAAAAAAGATGCAAGTGTTAACCACGGGATTGGAAACCGGGTTCCCTTAACCAAACTCCGTATTGATACATAAGTCATACGTGAATAAATGTTCAAAGTAATGCTGCCCACATACATCGAAATCGAGATTTTGGCATCTATACAAAATGCATAAGTCCTGTACCAAATATCTTAAGAAGATATGAATCACTTAAACGAACTATGAATGAAGCCTCATGGCTTGTATGTATAGACCCAAAAGTCTAGCATACGTTTAAAAGTAAGTGAACCTAAGATGTATGTAATGAAATGATGAAACCCTAGGAGGGTTAAGTAAGAGTGTGAAACACACTAAATGGCCAAGTGCATTGGCATATGATGAAATGAACATTCACGTAATAAGGGGTGAGTAATTATAAAGATCAAATGTGCTAAAGTTAATGAATGTGATGACAACACGATAAGAGACTAATGTAAAAGATGAGAGCAATCTCAAATGAGCCTAAGTAAATGTTACAAAAACGTACTCACTTATGAGAGTGTAAAGTTAATGAAGAGACCAGTCTCTATGAACACTTTAATGAATGTATTGAGATTAATATACAATTAATACTAATGATGATATGAGAAATCATCTACTGAGCTATCATGTCCTCATACTAGAAGCCAGCTTCCATGATGTATGAGTTGAATGTAATGGAACTTTATACTGAGCACCGATAGACTAGCCATGAGTTGTGATGCCTTTTTTTGAGAAAGGCGGAGGTTCACGTAAGTCTCATGAGATGAGACTGTACGCCATGCCGGATATGTATCACATTATTTCTTCTAGACTTCAAACCTATAGTGCCAATATAAGGATCTGGCGGGGTTCAATTCCCATGTACGCTAGCATATTTTGGGTCACTTTGGTCGGTGATTCCACCTCTTTTTGGTGTGGGAAAGATACTGGATTTCAAAATGCTCACATGATCTATGTTGATAAAAGTTAAAGTTCCCCATGAATAAATGAGGCCTGCCTCAAATGATGCACATAAAGAAATGAATGATACCAAAGGTGTTAGGATAGGATAATCAAGATGTGATCTAGACTTAAGTAATGACACTAGGTCATTCTTGATCATTGCACAACGAACCCAATGAAAGTCTTAAACTATATCTTAGGTATAGTTGGTGTCTACACGAGCTTATGAATGTATGAAGTGAAGTACATATGAATGAATGAAGCAGACTCTGTGTCTGCTAAAGAAGGCTCCCTAGTTGAGGTCCCATATGTTAAGCCCTCATTTTTGGGAAGTCTTGATGTGAAGTCCATGATACCAAAGCTTCATGGCATATTAACGAATGAAATGAAAGATTTTATGTGCTATATGCAATATGATATGTGCTATGTGTAAGATGTGTTGTGTGCAATATGATACGTATGACGATGCATGTTACTCTCTTGGAATGACTTTCCTAATCCAATTTGGCAAGCCTACTAACTTGACCTTCCACAAATCATTTTGTTAAGAAAGAGCTATTCTTTCTCATGCATGTCCTTGGTGTGTGCTTGCATATACCCATACTTAGTACAAGTTTGTACTAGTGCCATACAATATCTACTTTTAGGTGCAAGCACATGTGCACGTTAGAACTTACGATACGACGTTGCAACTATCCGAACGTGGAGCTTACATCCAGACTTGGTAGGCCCTCATGCTTTCGAGAATTTCTACTGGTATTATCTAGATTAGATTTAGGCTTTAGATAGTGGAACATGTTCCACTAGTGTTTCATTCCCATTTCATTTCAGACTTGTATTGGTGCCGTTTTGGCAAGATAACGTTTAATGCAATTATGAACTACCTCTTTCATTTGATTATCTCTATATTAGATAGTTGATTTGTGAATGCCTATGATGTTAAGTATAATATGTTTCGCATGAAATAAGAAAACAAAAAGTTCATATTTTCCGCTAAAATTAACCTAGATGAAGTAAGTATGACGTATGTAAGCTTGTCTGCGACCTTTGAGAGGTCAACGACGCCAATCTCGTCTGGTGTCCAGATTCTGATCGTCACAAAGTTGGTATCAGAGCATTTATTTAAATTCCGAGGATAATAAGTTCACATCAACCACATTGCATACTTTCTAAATCATGGTAGTGAAGCGCACCACTATCATTAATTAGAGACTGCATGATGCATAGGAAAAATTCCCTTCTTCTGATCTTATCATGCCTTTTCTAATGTATGATTCCTTGGTGTTATGAGCGTGTCTAACATAAATTATACTTTTTCAAAAGATGGAAACAAGGAGGAATGTTGATCGGGAAGAGGAGAAGTAGCTGCTGGAGGGAACTTAGTTCCTCCCCAGGCCCCAGCTGCTAAAATGGAGATGCCTGTTAAACCAGCTGGGTTGACAGATGGATAAGTAAGGAAATCCCTGGTACAGATGGCCCAAGCCATCACCTTACAAGATCAGGCTATGACAGCCTAGGCAGAGCAACAAGGTGTTCCCAAGAAGAACCCACCTGCCAGCACCATGGTTAGTAGGCTAAGGGACTTCACGAGGATAAATCATTTTGTTTACACTGGATCCAAGATTGCTGAGAATATCGAGGAGGAGTGTTGTGTATCGATGCTACATTCCAGCATGGAAGTTTCCAGGCTTATGGTACATGTCCATCAAGTGGAAAAAAAAGTAGGAAGAGGAAGCACACTAGGGCAGGGAACAGGTCAAGGCAAGCTAAGGAGAATTTTTCAAGGAAGAGTAGAACTTAAATCATAGATAAGACCAGGTTTATAAATGGACTCTCCCACCAAGGGGAGTCAAGTTCATTCAAGGGTCGCTATGATAGGGATTCCGAGCCCAGAGTTAAGAGATACAATGTTGTTTGTGAAAAAGAAAGATGGAACCCTTAGAATGTGTATCGATTATCGACAGCTCAACAAAGTCACTATCAAGAATAAGTATCCACTTCCCAAAATAGATGACTTGTTCGACCAACTCCAAGGGTCTAGTTTCTTCTCGAAGATTGATCTTCGTTTAGGGTACCATCAACTCAGGGTTAGGGATGGAGATATCCCAAAGACAGCCTTTCGTACCCGTTATGGTCACTATGAGTTCCTAGTTATGTCATTTGGTCTCACGAATGCACCTGCTGTATTTATGGATCTCATGAATAGGGTCTTCCGTGAATACCTTGACTCTTTCATCATAGTATTCATTGATGACATTCTCATCTACTCTAAGACCAAGGAAGATCATGAACAACATTTGAGGCTAACCTTGCAGGTACTTAGACAACATCAGTTGTATGCCAAATTCAGAAAGTGTGAATTCTTGCTTAGATCAGTGACCTTCCTGGGTCATGTTGTGTCCGACAAAGGTGTGGAGGTAAATCACAGAAGAATAAAGCTGTTAAAAACTGGCCAAAACCTCTTACTCCCACATATATTCGTAGCTTCTTGGGATTGGCTGGTTACTATTGAAGGTTCGTGGAGGGTTTTTCTTCCATTGCTGCCTAACTGACATCTTTGACTAAGAAGAAGAACAAGTTTGAATGGACGAAGGCTTGTGAAAAGAGTTTCCAAGAGCTCAAGGACAGACTCACTTCAGCCTCTATGCTTACTTTGCCTAAGTGTGGTGAGAATTACACTGTTTATTATGATGCATCTATGGTTGGTTTGGGTTGTGTTCTTATGCAGGGTGGTAAGGTGATAGCTTATGAGTCCAGAAATATCAAGGTTCATGAAAAGAATTATCCCACTCATGACCTGGAGTTGGCAGTTGTGGTGTTTGCACTAAAATTGTGGAGGCACTACTAGTATGGAGTGCATGTGGATGTGTTCACAGACCACAAAAGTCTCCAGTACGTGTTCACACAGAGGGAGTTGAACCTACGTCAGCGGAGGTGGTTGGAGTTTTTGAAGGACTATGACATGAATATCCACTACCATCCAGGTAAGGCTAATGTTGTAGCTGATGCTTTGAGTAGGATGAGCATGGGAAGTACAACCCACGTTGAGGATAAGAAGAAGGAGTTGGTGAAATATGTACACAGACTGGCCAGACTGGGTGTGTGGTTGGTTGACTCTACTAGTGGGGGTGTTTCAGTTCATCCTATTTCTGAATCATCCTTGGTAGTTGAAGTCAAGAAGGGTCAACATCTTGATCCGGTGTTGATGGAGTTGAAGGACTTAGTGTTGGTTAAGATGAATGAGTCTCTTTCTTTGGGAGATGACGGCATACTTAGGTACTAGGACAGGCTGTGTGTACCAGATGTGGATGATTTGAAGACCAAGATCATTGCAGAGGCCCATGGTTCCAGATATTCTATACATCTAGGTTCCACCAAGATGTATCATGATCTTAAGCAAATCTATTAGTGGGATGGCATGAAAAAAGACATTGCAGAATATGTGGCCAAGTGTCCTAATTGTCAACAGGTTAAGGCAAAACATCTTAAGCCTGGCAGTTTTACTCAGATTATTGAGGTTCCGAGTTGAAAATGTGAGTCCATTAATATGGGCTTCGGGTTTGTCTTCCAAAGACTAGGAGACAACATGACTCGATATGGGTTATTGTGGAGAGGATGACTAAGTCTGCCCCCTCTATCCCCATGAAGTCTACTTGTAGAGCCGAGGATTATGTAAGACTCTACATTGATGATATTGTGAGATGGCATAGGATTCCTTTATCTATCATTTCATATAGAGGAGCTCAATTCACTTCACATTTCTGGAGATCATTCCAGAAGAGCTTAGGCACGCAAGTGAAGCTTAGTACTGCCTTTCATCCTCAGACTGATGGGAAGGCAGATCACACCATTCAGACAATGTAGGATATGTTGAGGGCGTGTATGATTGACTTCAGGGGTAGTTGGGATGACCATCTACCTTTTATAGAGTTCTCGTATAATAACAGTTATCACTCCAGCATTGGGATAGCACCGTCTATATGGTAGGAGATGTAGGTCTCCAGTTGTGTGGTTCGAGGTTGGAGAGTCATCCATCTTTGGTCCGGAGATTATTCATGAGGCCTTAGAGAAGGTCAGGGTGATTAGGGACAGGTTGGATACTGCTAACAGTCGGCAGAAGTCAAATGCAGACAATAGAAAACGACCCTTAGAATTTGATGTTGGTTACCAGGTCTATTTGAAGATTTCACCTATGAAGGGGTTGATGAGGTTTGGCAGGAAAGGGAAGTTGAGTCTGAGGTATGTTGGGCCATATGAGATCCTACAGCGTGTGGGTGAGGATGCATATGAGTTGTCATTGCCTGCGGAGTTAGATTCTATTCATCAAGTCTTCATCTCTCTATATTAAAGAAGTTCCTAGGTAATTCAGCATCAATTTTACCTGTTGAAGGTTTGGGGGTCGATGAAGACTTATCCTATGAGGAAGTACTTATTGAGATTTTACAGACAGATCAAGCGGCTAAGGAACAAGGAGGTTGCCACAGAAAAGATATTATGGAGGAATCATCTTGTTAAGGGTGCTACGTGGGAGGCCAAGGCCGATATGATATCCCTCTACCATCATCTTTTCAGCCCTTGAGGTTAGACTTCCTACTCTTAAGTCTAAGTTTTCTTATCTCTCCACTCTTTGTTGTTATTGCTTGATTGTGTATATTAACTATGTTATGATCTGACTGGCATTACAATAGATAGTTAGTAGTGTCATTCGGGAACGAATGTTCCTAGGGGGGGATAATGTAACAACCCTAAAAAATGGATATGCTAGCTAAGTAATGCTTAATGAGTCTAGAATGCCTAAGATTAGACCGGGTTCACACGGATTGATGCGCGTAGAACCAGACCTCTGAACTTTTGCGACAGCCAAGCCAATTAACTTGGGGAGTTAGTGGAGCTAGGAAAGGTTGGGTCCATCCATGTAGGGCTCCTGAATATGAAGATTTACCTGAACGAGTCTTTACCGAATTTGAAAAGGGGAAATCTTAAGTTTGGAGGGTCTAGGGGTAGAATGGTCTTTCTGCCTAAACAATTACAAGAACAGAAAATTTATTAAATTTCTTCACACTTGAAGAACTTACACGAAAATATAAGAAAAATAAGCTAATAAAAAATATTAGGAAAAAGGGAGGATTATTCCGGTCGATTTGGTGTTGAAGTTGAGGGGATTTGAACGTGATTTTTGGAGAAGGTTTTGGGCAGTAAGTCAAGGTTTGAACTACATAAAAGGTATGGGTTTTATTACTCTTGGTCCCTTTCCCAAGAGACCCTTAGGACTCATATGAATCTACTCCGAAAACTAGGGTTGTTCCCCTTTATATGTTCCCTGTCACTAGCTCCCATCGATTTGTAGGTTGGGTAAGTTTGCTGGTAGAAAATTAGGGATGTAATGTGTTTTCGTGTTGATTATGTTCATGTATGTATGTTCGGAGTTACGTGATAGTTAACCATGCTGTCCCGAATTATGTGTTTATGTGTGTGCAATGTGTTGCCGTGACATATACTCTTGGTTTGACGTTCAAAAATGACATGTTATGGTTGTATTATTACATGCACAAACTTGTATAAATCGTGATGTTCATATGAAGTATAATGTGGCTGATTGAATGGAAATTATTAGCTAAATGAATCCATGAAAATGCACCTAAATATGTACTAAATGATCCATGAATTACACTAAAAACTAACATGTAAACGTTGATGAAAATGAGCTGAAAAACGTACAAAATTTCCAGCATCTTGTTGATGAGTTTCGGCCAAGATAAGTAATGTAAGAATGCTGATTTGAGTGCAAAATCTTTATAGAATGTGATCTTGAAAATGCACGTAAAGAACTCACTAAAAACTACTCCAAACGTATACACATTTAACGTGAAACAGGTGAGAAATAGGCTGCAAAAATGTGATCAAAATTCCAGCACTTTGATGTTAGATTCGGTCAAGTTAAGTTAATTAACAAGTTATGAAAAAATGAAGAAAAATAAGTGAGGTCACTGAGGATCGAACCCGTGACCTCACCTTGTTAAAAGTCATAAAATAATGTAAGTTAAAAGAATGTGGTAAGGGGGATTTGAACCGTGACCTTGACTGGAAAATGAAACTGTGAAAATAAAAATGAGAGGAGTGGGATTCGAACCCACAACCTCTTGGTCAGACTTAAGGAATTAAATGAAAATAAAGGCTGAGGCGTGTGGGAATCGAACCAACAACCTACAGGCTGATTAACGAAATTAAAGAGAAAAATAAAGTAAGGTTGTAAGGATTCGATCCCATATCAAGGTCAACTCAGAAAAGTCAAGGAAAAAGAAAATAAAAGAAATGAGTTTGTGGGGGATCTATCCCACAACCCCTCGGTGCCAAGACAAGCGAATAAGAAAGTAAGAAAAATAAGGTAAAATGAAACGAAGGCGTTGGGGCTCGATCTCGGGTTCCCAAGCCGTATGGATTAAAATAGAATAAATAAAAGGATTTAAGTGTTAACCAAGGGATTCAAAACCGTGTTCCCTGTCCTAAACACCGTATTGATACATAAGTCATACGTGAATAAATGTTCAAAGTAATGCTGCCCACATAGATCGAAATCGAGATCTTGGCATACATACAAGATGCATAAGTCTTGTACCACATAATCTTAGGAAGATATGAATCACTTAAACGAACTATGAATGATGACTCATGGCTTGTATGTATAAACCCATAAGTCTAGCATACATTTAAATGTAAGTGAACCTAAGATGTATGCAATGAAATGATGAAACCCTAGGAGGGTTAAGTAAGAGTGTGAAAAACACTAAATGGCCAAATGCATTAGCATATGATGAAATGAACATTCATGTAATAAGGGGTGAGTAACTATGAAGACCAAATGTGCAAAAGTTAATGAATGTGGTGACAACATGATAAGAGGCTAATGTAAAAGATGAGAGCAATCTCAAATGCGCCTAAGTAAATGTTACCAAAACGTACTCACCTATGAGAGTGTAAAGTTAATGAAGAGACCAGTCTCTATAAACACTCTAATGAAAGTATTGATATTAATATACACTTAATACTAATGATGACATGAGAAGTCATTGATTGAGCTATGATGTCCTCATACTAGAAGCCAGCTTCCATGATGTATGATTTGAATGTAATGGAACTTTATACTAAGAACCAGTAGACTAACTATGAGCGATGATTCCTTCATTCGAGAAGGGAGGAGGTTCACGTAACTCTCATGAGATGAGACTGTACGACATGTAGGGTATGGTTCTACTTATATCTCCTAGTCTTTGAACCTATACTGCCAATATAGGGATCTGGGAAGGTTCAATTCCCATGTACGCTAGCATGATTTGGGTCACTTCGGCTGGTGATTCCAACTCTTTTAGGTGTGGGAAAGACACTGGATTTCATGATGTTAACATGATCTATGTCGGTAAAAGTTAAAATTCCCCGTGAATAAATGAGGCCTGCCTCAAATGATGCACATAAAGAAATGAATTATACCAAAGGTATTAGGATTAGATATTCAAAATGTGAGCTAGACTTTCTAATAATGACACTACGGGAGTCTTGATAATGCCACACGAACCAGATGAAATCTTAAATACATCTTAGTATAGTGGTTTCTTACACAGCTTAGGCAGGTATGAACAGTGAAGTAGTAAGAATAATGAAACAGTTCTGTGTAACTAAAGAAGGCTCCCTAGTTGAGGTACAATAGTTAAGCCCTCATTTTGGATTCTTGATGTAAAGGCGATATTGCCAAAGCTTAATGGCATATGAACGAATGATATGAAAGAGCTATGTGCTTATGTTAATATGATAGGTGCTATGTGTAGATGTTATGTTTGTGGCACTATGATACGTATGATGATGAATGTTACTCTCAGGGCATGACTTCGATATCCGTGGTTTCACGGTATTTTAATGTTTTTACATAAGTTTAGTGATCGTCTTGTGTCCAAAGCCTTTTGTATTAATTTTTATGTAAATTTCTCTTTATTTGCAGGAAATCTATCTAAAGATGAACGCGGAAGTTTTGAGCAAGAAATGCAGAAAAGTACCACCTACAAAGATTGTGACGGTTCGTCATGCCCTTGACGGTCCGTCCTGCACAACCATCGTGACGGTTAGAGACCCATTTCCAGAGGGTCTCCATACTTTTTCTAAGTGTCCTCTTACTGAAATCTACGACGGACTGTCATACCATCGACGGTCCATCCTGTACAACCATTGTGATTGTCAGAGACCCCTCTCCTAAGGTTTTTCACGATAGACATCGATTATGGACCCTCATTGTCACAACGGCCCGTCCTGCTTATCCGTCATACTTGTCAGAGACTTTCCTTCAGGGGTCTCCACATCAACATAATTGAAGTAAGACATGACGGACCCCATGACGGTCCGTCGTACTCACGATGAACCGTCACCTGGTCCGTCGTACTCACGACGAACCGTCACCTGGTCCATCATGTTTCACTGTTACTACAGAAAAGTCATGAAAGCTTAGCTCTTATATTTATTTTGTTTCATTTTTGCTCGCTCCTTCTCATACTAATATTGATTCTTTACAGGTACTATCAATTATGGCATCAAAACAAGATCGAGTTTACGCACGTGGGTGATCAAATTCTATCGCCCCGTCTTCCCTCCTGGTCATTGGCTCTGATGATGAGCATGACCCCGAGTACGTTCCCCCAGGCACTGCCACTCCATCTCGAAGCTGCCGTGCTGCCAGAGCTCGCCAAAAAGGTGCATCCGACGTAGCACTGCCTACCACTCTGATAGAGTTGCACATTGACGGAGCACCTCTGGGTCAGCTACTCATGAAGAAAGAGTTCTGGATCTAGGAGTTCGTGGTAGGAGGACACTCTAGGATGTTGAAGTCCCTGCACCCGCCCCACACTGCCAGTCTACCTCGTTGATGAGGTGACAGTTTGAATCCACACGGCTCACGATAGTTGCTCTCACAGCGTTTGCCGACCAGCCCAACGGTGTTGCGGCGAAGGGCAGTGATCAAGTTATTTGGACGCAAAGTTTCTGAATGAATAAGGAGGTCGTTGACACGGAACTTAAATTAAGAGAGATGGGTCCTTACGGGAAGTCTCCATACTATGCAAGAGAATCTACAATTCTTCACCAAACACCGACGGAGGGGACAGTGCATTCTTTGGGCTTCTTATAATGAAGATGTTGGTCCGAGATTCTACGCCATACGTGCTACTCTCAGATCACAAGATGATAGGCGGGATGCCCCCCGCCAAAAGACGCCCACTTGAGCATGTCCGAGTACGTGGCAATTCAGCGTGATATCTCTCTGCCTTCCCATTCGCCAGTATCATACGGCGAGGACCGACTTAGGCAAACCGGAACCCTCTCACCGCAGCGTTTGACTCAGGTGGCAAAAATTGTCCAAAGTGGCCAATTCTTGCGTTGCTAAGCGAGACACCAAAAGGTGGAGGGCCCGACTTGTCTGTTGATGGAGAGCGGTGCGACTGGGTAAACCGGGCCGAAGGGACATCACAAGAAAGAAGGCTTAACCGACATTACGGCGAAGTTCTTATGGTTGATTGTACGCCCATTGGACTTTCCCCCAAGCCGCTGTCCTTAATAATATAGTCACATTGCGGATGGTGCAGTGCTGGATGGCGCAATAATAGCGGGTCGGGTTGAGGTGGACTGGTTGTCTTCTACAGAGTCATGCACGATAGGGCTCTTTAAAGGTCAGCAACTACTTACCCTTTATGTGCAGTGTATTTTATGTATGAAGGTCCTGCAGGTGTGCCCATCTGAACCTTATTAGATCAAGACTCTCTGGGCCACTGTTGATTATCGGCTCCTCACAGGATGAGGCCAATGAATTTGGCTCCGAAGAGGGCCTGTCCGAGTGACTCCACTTGGGAAAAATATGGACCGCGATAAGGTAGCACATGCTCCACGGTACGCAGGCCGCTTCTGGAAACCACTGACACTACCCCGATGAGTCTACTCAGGTAGTAGCAGAGAGAACTTCCCGAGCTCATCTCGCTCGCCCCTTTTACCCACTCTGTCAAGCTTGCTAGGGTGACAAGAAAACTAGAGGAACAGAGCGCTACACTTCTGAATCACAACCCTTGGTGCAGAGGGTCTATGCTGAGGCAGAAGATGCTTGGAGGGAGAATGGTCCAAGCACAGAGGAGCGGAATATCACTGAGGTTAATCAGACGCTTGGACGCTTTTGAGTAAGTTTGCGGGTGTAAGCCCGGCAGCCATTAGGTGGAGTGTCGTCATTCAGGTGGCAGGTGCGAGAGTCTTCGAGCAAACATTGATATGATCCTAGAGGCTAGGGTTCCTGAGTCTGAGGCCCCTTCTGCAGAGCCTGCTGAGGACACAGTAATGGTGTCCTTATTCGCCACTTCTGAGATTCCACCACCTCCCCCTCAAGAGCATGCCAAGAGGCGTAGCGGTCGAGAGGAGTATGAGGCTAGAGCACGGAAGAAGGAAAGCTGTGAGATGGAGGCTTCGAGGAGAGCCTCGCTTGCTGATGAGGAGGCGCGTCAGATGAGTGATGTAGAGTCAGCTGCTGAGGAATCTAGCTCCAGAGACGTGGCGATAGCAAGAGGAACTACTGATAGTGTTGTTGCTGATGAGGTCACTACTGAGGGTGTCCAAATTACAAAGGTAGTGGGTTCCAGGGAACCGGACCCACCAGCTTGCTGATTGTCGGCGCTTTACGCCCCAGGTTTGCTTCACCTACCACTCTCATATTTCAATTTTTTTATGCATTGGGGACAATTGCATGTCTTTTTGTTGGGGATGGGTTAAATGGAAAGTGAGTGATAGGGTTTTAGTTAGTCTGAGTAGCCAATTCACTATACCTCTTTGGGGTTTCTTGCCTGTGTTCTTTTTCCCCAAGAGAATGATTATTTTACTGTTGTTTGAACCGGCATGTCTATATCTTGTGTACTAGTTTATCGCTGACGCCATGATGGCTAAAAGATACCTGCTGAAATGAAAATGAGGCCATGACTAGAGTAGTTTAATTGATAAATGTGTGGCTTAGCATGACATAGAGATACACCACCACATGACCTAAGTCTAAATTCGAAATAGGTGTTGATAATTTGTAGAGTAATGAGAGGTCAAGTGAGTGTGAGGAATATTTTAATATCCAATTTTGTACTGAGCTAGAACTTGCCTAGGTGTCTTGCTAAAAGTAGTGTAATAGACAATTAGGAAAGATCATAGGCCCTTGTTCACGATAGCCATTTTTAGGCCAAATAAAAAAAAAATACCAAATGAACTTAATCCGTATTGACCAAATGATTTAGCTTAAACTAGACCTTTATTTTTCACCCAACTGTCTTTCTGGAATAATGTTGTTGGCCCTGTCCCTCCTTGGACAGGTGCACCTCAGCTTATGGACAAAAGCATAAGTGAGGGTGGCTAATGTAGGAAACAACCTTTTTATGGCCCTGACACCCAAACTTGGGTATTGTGTATTGACTCATGGCAAAGTATGAGTTGAGGGTAGAGCTATTATGAGGAATGCTCTGGGAAGTGGGGTTTGAAATACAAAGAGAGAGAAAGAACAAAAGTAAAAGACTCAAGAATCAGTTGAACGAAAAAGTGAAATTAAAAAAAAAAATACAATATAACTACACGCCAAGAAAAGAATGAGTTCACTTACACAAAATGAAGAAGAAGGAAACATTACGCAAGGTTGAAAAGGAATATGAGAAATGGTGCAAAAAAAAATGATTAAAAGTTGTATAGCAAACTTAAGCAGGAAAAAGTGAAAATAGGGGAAAGCTTAGGAAATATGTATGATCAGTTGTGAATTGGTTCTAGAGGAGTGTTATTAAAAAAAGTATTCTGATACTTAAAAACTGAAATCATTGTGTGGAAAAATGAGGATAAGGAGTAGTTTTGAAGGGAGGAAACACTAGTTGCAATACCGGAAAGAGCACCTCGGTGAGAAAGTAAGAGGAAGGGTGTGGTAAGTGTGTCGTGAGTCTGTGTCATGGTCGATTCCACAATAATGCAAGCCCATAGTGATAACATGCATAAATATGATGAGGACTGATGGGATTGATAGCCAAATGATTGCGAAAGATTAAAACATGGATTAATATGTACAAAGATTTTGTAGTGAGTCATGTGCGTCGGTGCTAACAAAACAACGAATTTAAGTGAGGAGTTTGTTGATTATACCGTGGTTTCACGGTTTTTAAATGCCTTTTTCTTAAGTTTGTGTGTGCCAAAAGCCCTTTTTGTATTAATTTTTATGTAAGTTTCTATTTATTTGCAGGAAATCTGTCTAAAGATGAACGCGACGTTTTTGAGCAAGAAATGCAGAGAAAAAGTACCACCTACGGAGCTTGTGACAGTCCGTCGTGCCTGTTGTGTGACGGTCAGTAAGGTGAATCGTAGTGAAGCTGCTGAAGGGAAGATGGGGAAGATGACCAGTGTGGGGATTACGAAGTGCGTGATGGACCATCGAGTAGCCATGCGGGTCATCTGCTGGTTCGTCGTGATGATATAGAAGCCGTCTCGTACCTAAATTTCCAAATAGAGTATAAGTGTTATGGACACGACCTCAACGAACCGTTGTGCCTGTGACGATAGTCCATTAACCTGCCCGTCGATGTTTAATGAAGAGAGAGTAAAAGAATTTACAAAAGTATGGGACGACAGAGTCATGACGGCCCGTCGGGACCATGACGACGTCCGTCGCGAGAGTCCGTCCCCGACCCAGCCGCGTTTTTGACAAATTTCCAGGCAAATTAGAGTTCTTCTTTTATTAGGTTTTGTTTTTTATTAAATAGTAGTAAAAAACCTCATTTTGGGGTGTAGACTCTCATACAGTTAGGATCATAGTTATTGACACTTTAATGTTAGATTTTTTGTGAGGAGATTTTTTTATTAGTGACACTTTTCTCTGATGTTGATTGTTGGTGATTTGTCGATAATCCAAGTAAATTTCTGGATTATTGATTGTCCATTGAAGTAAGTTCAGGAATTCTTATATCATATAATGAATATAATTTGTGATATGCCTATGGGTAAACTAACACTCAATAACATAGGTTGTGGAAACATGGGGTGAATTAATAAGATAAAATCTAACTAAATAAACAATTCTAGGAATAGTGTCTTGCAGTGTATTGATAATTTTCGCTTAGAAGTCTTTTTAAAGGATGGCCCACGTAAACTCGCCTAATGCTACTTGCCGGACCAAGAGGTAGATATAGGAAAAGAATTATCAAAATAGATTGAGTGTCTACTATCTAATAGCTAGTATTTGATGTACAAGGTAATAATTAGCAAATATCGAATACAATCGCTTAAATGAGCAAAGGTTAGGGTTAGTATAGCAACAAACGTAGCGGATCAAGGTGCGAAGTGAAATTTTTAGATGCCCGGACCACGGATTTAGAAATATAATATCACTTGCTATGCAAATTACAGAAAGAATGTTATAGTAGAATTACAAATTAGGAACCTGTGGGGAAACCAAATAACCCTAGTATGTAGTAATTGATTAAACTCCAACATTTGAATATGCTTAGTTATCTCCTTCAAGTTAGCTAGTTTTTCATCATTAGATAAAAAAAAACCCTTTTATTGTCTATGTTTCTAAGGCAATAATTGACTAAATAATAGTAATAATAGATTGAAGTTCAGTCTCAACATTTCTCGTGGGAACGACTGAAATCATTAGTTGGGGTTCTTTATTGATACTGACAGCTATACTTCTTATTTGAGAAGTAAGTTTGAGCGTATCACTTTCCTAATTTTTTTTTTTCCCAATTTTTTTTTTTTCTGGGCAGTCCACTGACTTGACCTTCCACAAAAATCATTGTTGTTTGAAAAGAAAAGAGCTCTTCTAATCTGCATGTCCTTGGTGTCTGTGCTTGCAATACCATATTAGTAAAGTGTGTAATAATCCCATGTACAATATCTACTTTTAGGGCAGGCACAGGGGGAAGTTAATATTACAGTACGACATTGCAGCTATCCGGACGTGGAGCTACATCCGGAATAGTTAGCCCTATTCTTTCGAGGATGTCTACCATTATTATCTAGCTTAGATGTAGTCTTTAGTAGTGGCGATGTTCCACTAGTGTTTCATTCCCATTTCATTTCAGACTTTGTATTGGTGCCGTTTTGGCAAGAATACGTTTAGTGCAGTTATGAACAGCTTCATTCATTTGATTATACCTATATTATATGGTTGATTTGTGAACGCCTATCATGTTAAGTATAATATGTTTTTCATGAATAAGAAAATAAAAAGGTCAAATTTTCCGCTAAAATAAACCTAGATGAAGTAATTATGATGTATGTAGGCTTGTCTGCGACCTCTGAGAAGTCAACAACGCCGGTCTCGTCTGGGGTCTAGATTCCGGTCGTGACATACTTGTGTGTCCAAGATTTTGATGCCATAACGATGGATAACTTTCAACTGCAGCTAGACACGTGAGAGACAAAAAATCAACATTATTGAAAATATATATTTTGTTTACTCGATCTCTGATAAGAGTTAGCTTTTTCTCAGGATGATTAATGATGCATCTTGATGTATTGAAGGTGACTTTGAATCCAGCATCACATTGTTGACTGATGCTAAGAAAATTATGTTTGAGTTCTTCAACTAAGTATAGTTCGACTAGATTACACAATGAGCTTAATGTGATAGTTCCAATTCCTGTAACTTCTCCTTTGGTATTATCTCCAAATCTATCGTCATTTCTTTTGAAATCATTGCTCTTAAAATCCTGTTGAGGTATTTCTTCTTTGCCTAAGCATTTGTCTTACTCCACGAGTTATGAGTGTCTTAGCAGTAACGCCACAACTTTCTTTTTGTCATCCTTGTTGTACCGATCTATATGATTTTATTCATACGCCATTAAGTTTCCCCGAAGCTCATCATATGTTATATTTTATAGATCTCCATCTTCAAGAATGGCTGCTTTAGTTTCCCAATCCGTTGGAAGGCTCCTAACCAGTTTACTTACTTGAAGAGAATTTGAGAAAACCATTGCGAGTGATTTTAGTTCACACACAATTTTACTCAATCTTGAAAACATAGATTCAAAATTTTCATCATCAGTCATTTTGAACAAGTCGTATTCATTTACGAGTGAGCTGATTCGAGCCTCCTTTACTTTAGCGGTTCCTTCATAATTTACTTCAAGTTTGTCATACATCTCTTTTGCAATTTCAAAAGTTGATATTTTTTCATATTCTTCTCCGCTTACCGCACAATATATCAAACTTATAGCTCTAGCATTAGTTTGAATTACCTCTTGTTTTTCCTTGGTAATGTCGAAAGATTCGGGATTAAAAGGTTTTTCAGTGCCATCTTTTTTAGTGAGTCCTGGAATGGGCTTTGGGCCCTTTTTGATAACTATTCATGCGTGATGGTCATTTGAGGAGACGAAGATTCTGAATCTATCTTTCCAGTTAGAGTAGTGTTGTCCATTGAAGTATGGTGGTCAATGTAATGAGTGTCCATCTTGGAGTAAAGCGACAGGGATCTGGTAGTGTGTCATTTGATCTTTGCTCACGTGTGGTTAACACTAAATCTATGAGACCTGCTCTTATACCAATTGAAAGTCAAGAGGGGGGTGGATAAAAATATTACTCCAGTCGACTGTCTAAGTGAGATAGTCGACTAACCCTGTAAGTTAGTTCAGCAGAATAATAAAAAGTAATTGACTGAAGGTAAATGTACACAAGAAAATTTATACCTCAAAATATTCTATTTATTCGGGTTCCACAAAAATGTATTGTGATTTAAGAGAAGTATATTAGTGGAGTGGTATGAAAAAGGGCATTGTTTAATTTGTTGCAAAGTGCCCAAATTGCCAACAAGTTAAAATAGAGCACCAAAGTCATGGTGGTTTGGGTCAAAATATAGAACTTCCAGAATGGAAGTGGAAGATAACTAGTATGGATTTTATCACAGGTTTACGAAGGTCTCCCAAGAAGCATGATTCTATTTGAGTGATTGGCAGCATGATTCTATTTGAGTGATTGGCGACAGAATGACAAAATCATCCCACTTTTTGCCGCTAAAGACTAATCATTCGGCAGAAGATTTGCTAAGTTGTATCTTCAAAAATTAGTTAGACTGTATAGAGTTCCGGTATCCACTATTCAGATTGAGGTGCACAATTCTTGAAATCTTTTCAGAAAGGTTTAGGTTCAAAGGTGAACTTAAGTACTTCCTTTCATCCTCATACGGATAAGCAAGCAGGGCGCACTATTCAGACCCTAGAGGATATATTGAGATCATGCATGATTGATTCAAAGGAAATGGGGATAATCATCCACCTCTAAAGAAGGTGAAAGTGATTCAAGATAGGCTTGAAACGACGTAGAGTCGTCTGAAATTCTGCAATGATGTTAGGAGAAGGGAGTTAGAGAGATGATTAGGTATATTTAAAGGTTCACCCGTAAAGGGTGTTATCAGGTTTGGTAATAGGAGGAAACTTAGTCCCGGTATATTTGACCTTATAGATTATATAGGAGGATTGACAATGTATCTTATGACCCTAGGTGTGTCCAACACGCAATGACCATTGTTGTCCTCGAGAAGACCCTAGGCCTGGCTTATTTAACTCATCGAAAACAACAATCAATAACAATTATTAAAGAACTCAACTAAACTGATTCTTAAGATAACTAGGAATGTTTTAAAGATTTAAACATTCAATGGTACAGTGGATGTCGATCCTCGTTACCTCTGTCTACATCATGATACGATGTAGGCCAACTAGCATCAATACATTGAATGTATAAGTATGAAAGTTGGAATGCTAAAGCAACTTAAGCTTAAAAAGAGTAAGAAAGAACATTTACCTTGGCTCTGTTTAACCCATATAACACAAATCAATATAACTCACTCGTTTCAATATAAATCAATGTGTAGTATAGCAAAAAAATTGTTTGAAAACATGTTGTAAACTCTGAATGTATGTGAAAATACAAATAAACTGATGTGTGTATATACAAATACATTTAACTTCAATGGGAGTTTTTCTAACCGACAACCATCACTCAAGAGCTATAGTGATGATACAATGATCTACCTCACGCTGCGAGCACATCATATACCCAGCCAAAGGTATAAGACCTAACCTACCTAATGGATCCACTAGTCTATTGTGAAAAGGGTTCATCTAAAAAGTATGACCCTTTTCTACCTATGGTGATAACATGGTTTATGGAAATATGAGTTATCTAAACTCATGATCGTCCCCAATTCGGTTAACAATACTACTCTCAAAATATATTGGCTCTTATTCTATTAACATACTACTTCAGTGATTTGAGATTAGTGTTAAAAAACATAGGTTAAAGGCTATCTTGGAAATCTCAGTTTCCTAGCTTGATCATTTAGAAAGCTCATAGTCTTTTTTGAAAACTAGCCCGAAGTCTCTTTGGAGATATCAGTTTCCCTTCTTTTTAAATGTGAAAACGTTTTTACACTTCTTTGGGAATACTTAGTCCCCGCATACTGCTTTGAAGAAAAGACTTCGCCTTACTCTAAACTAAACTCAAACTTAAGTCTTAAACGACATTAAAACATTTTTGAAAGACTTATGAAACTTGAAATGAACTTCTTCTTCTTATCTTAAGTCCTTACTCAACCTGATCTTTAAGTCTTAAAACAAAGTTTAAAAAGCATTTTTAAAAGACTTCTTGAAAGGACTTTAAGAACTTTCTAGACTTGGTTGTAAACTTTCCTTGAATTTGGAAGTGTTATTACACTTTAGAAAGGCTTAATCGAACTGAATTACAAAAACTAGCAAAAACGTTGATTCGGGTGCGTCCAGGGTGCGTCGCGCCAGACCTCAAGTTCAGAGACCACATTCTAATGCACTACAGATGCGCCGCCCAAGTCCCTTTGGCGCAAATGGGGCGTGTCGTGCCTAGCCCTGCCCAGGTGATGCCTGACGAATTTTTCAACTCGTTTTCTGACCTTCAATCGTTCTAATTTGATTTCTTTTCTAAAATTCACTTAGATTTCAAGTAATCACATTATATATAGAATTATCTAACCCAATGAATTCAAGAAACAACACTTAGATCATCAAATAATCTTCTAAATCTCAACTCATGTTCAAGAATGAAAGCAATTCAAGAACTACATTCAAGAATATTCAAATTCCAAATATTTTAGGATGAAAAATGCTAAAAAAAACATGCTTGGCACGTGGATGAACGAATCCAACATTGATATAGACCCACATACCTTTTTAGGTATCACTCCCGACGAAATCCACACGCAAAGCTTGAGCATTCTTGGCAATTCTTGATTTCTCTCCTCTTTTCTCCTTTTTTCTCTCTTCTCCAAGCCATAGTGTGAATTCTCTTTTTCCTAACTTGAATAAAGTATTTTTTTTCCCCAATTTAATTCCTAAAACAAATTAATTAAATTAGATAAGAAAAATACAACCTTTCCCTCCCCAAATCTTGATTGGACTTTTCTTAACCGAACCGCCCAACTTTCGAAAGGTATAATTTTGTCATACGATAACGAAATAGCACAAACTCAGCAGCGTTTAAAAGATTATTCTAAGAGATTGCCAACCATATATGGAACTACTCCTAACGCATCCTGAGCTAGGAGTTATGGTCGTTTGAAAATGACCAAAACTTACTTTCGTAACTTAGACAAATTTTCCAAATTTTCTTCTCTCAAAAAATAAGTATTATAAGATTTTAAACTCATTTCTAGTTGTTTCTAGTTGTGAGATGTCACAATATCTTCCATTTGGGAACATTCGTCCTTGAATGAAGTTATCCTTACTAGACTAAGGGTAGTAACTTCAATTTCAAACACCAAACAAGCAATTTCAACAATAACATGCTTACTCATAACTTAAATAGTACTAAGAAGAAAATTAGTACCTTGGTATGCATATTCTCCGGATTCAAAGAGATGTGTATATCTCTTCTCCATGTCCTATTCAGCTTCTCAAGTAGTTTCTTCAAAAAATTGGTTCTTCCAAAGGACATTGTTTGATTCTACCTCTTTTTTTCTTAGCTGGCGAACTTGGAAATCTAAAATATCAATAGGAATCTATTCATAAGATAGACTATCCTTGATCCCAATATTTTCAGTTGGAATGATCAATGAAGGATTGCCCATGCACTTCTTCAACATACAAATGTGAAACATCAGATGATCTGCAGCTAACTCTTGGGGTAGCTCTAACTCATAAGCTACTTGCTAATCCACTTGGCTATGCGATAAGGTCCAAGATACAGGGGACTGAGCTTACCTTCTTACCAAATCTCATAACACCTTTCATGGGTGAAACTTTTAGATATACCCAATCATTTACTTCAAACTCTTACGGCCTAATTCTAACATCAGTGTAGGATTATTGATGACTTTGTGTCGTATTTAATCTCTCCGAGATCTCCTTAACCTTATCCATACCTTTGTGAACTAAATCTGGTCCTATCAACCCTACTTCACCAACTTCAAATCATCCAATAGGAGATCTGCATCTCCTCCCATAAAGAGCTTCATAAGGATCCACTTGGATGATAGAGTGGTAACTGTTGTTGTAAGCAAACTCAATGAGAGGTAGGTGATCATCTTAATTCTCTTGGAAATCAATAATGAATACTCTCAACATATCCTCTACAGTCTAAATAGAAGGCTTTGCTTGCCGTCGGTCTGAGGATGAAAGGCAGTACTTATGTTCACCTTTGAACCCAAACCTTTTTGAAAAGACTTCTAGAATTGTGCAGTAAATTGTGCACCTCTATATGAAATAATGGAAACCTAAATTCCATGAAGTCTTACCATCTATTGAATGTACAACTTAGCATAATCCTCTTTCAAATGGGTAGTCTTTACTGGAAAAAAGTGAGTTGATTTGGTCATTCTATCGACAATCACCAAAATAGAATCATGCTTCTTGAGAGATCTGGATAAACCTGTGATGAAATACATATTGATCATCTTCCAGTTCCATTTTGGATGTTCTATATTCTAATCCAAACCTCCATTCCTTTGGTGCTCGACTTTAACTCGTTGGCAGTTTGGGCACTTGACAACAAATTCAGCAATGCCCTTCTTCATACCATTTGTTTTATTAGAAAGAAGTATATTTTATTTTATTTTTTTACACTTGTTTGGGGTCGTCACTTAATTTTATGAGAAAAAATCAAAATAATTGTTCTTCCATTTGATTGAAACAGGAAATCAAATTGAAAGATATTTTAAAGGTTCGGGGATTCTTATTAACGTCTTAGGATGGTTTTTAAAGCATCTAAGACGTCCGTTTACTTGCGGTTATCCGACAACTACTTTTTTGGCTAAATATTTAACTTAGTTTTAAGATAAAAATTATTTAGAGTTGTTTTTGAAAATGAAGTATTAATTTTACTATTAAGATTTGCGAAATTCATTTTAAGTTTATTTACTTGATTGATTTAAGCGATTAAAACGAGATGACGTGTTGCGGGGATTTAAAAATTTTCTAACTTAGAACTAAAAGCACATATCAACAAGCAAATAGACGAAAATAGAGTTATACAGATTTGATGACATTCAAGTAAATAGACGAGGAGAAAACAACATCAGCTAACGACAGATCCTTTTTTTAATGGGCGCTAAAAGTGACTATTGGAATCGATGTATGCTAAACATAGTATTAAGATACCAAGAACCCAAATAACAGAAACATGAGACAAAACGAGACACAGATGGGATTTTTACCTTCTTCCGAGCAGTAAAGTGAGACTTAGACGAGCAGGGGACTTCCGACTTTCTCTACACGACCACCGACACGGACAACAAGAAGAAAACCCAAATAAACTCTCGAGTCTCAAATGGAAAACTCAAGGAAACCGAAGACAAGTCAATTCAAGAATATGATGTTTCAATAGAAACTATGTTTTCTCTGCTTGAACGTATTTATATATATATATATATATATATATATAGATATAGATATATATATATCAATTTTTGTTTCTTTTTTGGTGTTTCTGTCTCACATGAAAAATTCAACTCCTCAAAAAAAGAATTTCTCCCCTTTTCTCAACCCTCTCTGTATTTCTTTGCTCTAAAAATCTTCCAACTCAAAGAAAAGTATCCCCCCGAAAAAAATCTCCCTTTACAGAGAAGAAAAAATGTTTTTATAGAGGGAACATCTAGAGTTAGTTTGGGGGGGGGGTAGAATTTTAGGGTGATTTCAATTCGAAATTTTAAAATTTTTTGGAGGATAAGATGTTGACCCAATTAAATACAAATCCGAACGGAGAAAAAGAATGAGCGTCCAGTATAGCGGAAGGACGAAGATGCACAGGAGACTTCACGACAACATGAAAAATCGAGTGAGTACAAAGAGTACAAACAGAGAGAGGGGGGAGAACGACGCGCCAAAGGTCGCAATTTCGATTGGTTTGCTTCACTTTGCGCGTGAAGAAGACAGTGTATTGTTGATGGGAGCTTAAATTAAAAAAAAATGGAGGAAGAAATGGGTTGGGCTATTGTAAGTTTTGAATGAGCCCAAAATCTTGTCTTTGAGTGAATTTGAAGGATAGTTAATTTAGCCAAATTCAGTCAGTTAGAAAATTCAGATAAAATTTAAATAAATTTAATTGAAGCTAATTAATGAACGAGCTGCTTAATTTTAACAAGATAAATAATTAACTTAAATATAAAATATAAACTACTAAGTTATCCAAAATTAATTTTAACAAAGCATTAAGTAAAACTCTTTTGAGACGATTTTCGAATATTTTATGAAATATGCAATTACATAGAATATATATATATTGTCTGAAATTTTCAAAAAGACGCAAAATTACATAAAACTAACCTTGAAAATAATTTGTATTTTATATAGTTAATTATTTCAAATAGTTGGAATTTAAAGAAAGCTCATGGGATAATTCAATCGGGGAGAGTCAAATGGGGTCAAACACAATCCTCTAATATGCTTCTCTCAATTGCCCCGGGACAATTGTGAAACCCAAATGAATGGAATATCTAGAGCTATGAGTTTCCTTCATGATCCTCTCTTGGATTCCATCCACCATAAGTACAGACAATCTACCTTCATATCTCAATACACCATGTCCCCCTTGTTCAAAAGCTAATACTCTTTGCTTCTGAACATTTTCCTTCAACTCAAACAAATGGGATATTGGTCTTGTTTTTCTGTCACTTCTGACACTAATGATGACTTAGACCTATTTGTCACCACTGCTCCTCCTTTAGTGGAATCAATAAGTCTGACTCCTAAGAGTGCAAGCCTATGCACGTCTTTTGCTAGTACGTTCTTCTCTTCCTTAAGATGGGTGGTATAACTCATATACAAACTTTTTGAGGCATCAACAACAACATTAGCCTTACCTGGTAGGTAAAGAATGCTCATGTCAGAGTCCTTGAGTAATTCTAACCGCCACTTTTGTCTAAGATTAAGCTTTTTCTGAGTGAACACATATTGTAGGCTCTTGTGGTCACTGATATATAAGCATGAACACCACACAAATACTAACACTGTATCTTTAAGCAAAAAACTACCTCAACTAAGTCTAAGTCATGAATAGGGTAATTCTTCTCATGAACTTTCAACTATCTGGAGGCATAAGCTAAAACTTTGTCATTCTACATTAACAAACAACTCAAACCTACTCTAGATGTATCACAATAAACCACAAAACCTTGAGTACCTTCTGATAGGTCAAAACTAGGCCAGTAGTCAACCTCATCTTCAACTCCAAAATGTTTTTCTCACAAGATTCAGACCATTTAAATTTCACTATTTTCTAAGTCAACTAGGTCAAAGGAGTTGAAATAGACTAAAAACCTTCTACAAATCTCCCATAGTAGCCACCAAACCTAAGAAACTCTTAATATCAATTGGAGATATGGGTCAACGCCAATTCTATACTACCTCAATTTTCTAGTTATCAACTATAATACCATCACCAGAGACTATGTGACCCAAGAATAACACATACTCAAGCTAAAACTCACACTGAGATAACTTTGCGTACAACTCTCTATCCTCTCAAGTCTGAAGAACTATTCTGAGAGGACTAGTAGGATCTTCTTCATTCCTTTAATAGATTAGTATATAATCAATTAAGAAGATAACAAACATATCTAAATAAGGTTTGAAGACTCTATTCATAAGATCAATGAATGTTGCGGGCACATTGGTCAAACCAAAGGACATGACCAAAAACTCATAATGACCATATCTCATTCTGAAAGTTGTCTTTGGAATGTCAGATTCCCTTACTCTTAACTGGTGGTAGCCTGATCTGAGGTAAATTTTGTATAAACAAGAAGCACCCTAAAGTTGATCGAAAGATCATTAGTTCTAGGAAGAGGATACTTATGCTTCATAGTAACCTTGTTCAATTGATGATAATATATACACATCCTAAGGGAACCATCTTTCTTTCTCACAAACAAGATCAGAGCGCCCCAAGGTGAGACACTTGGTAGAGTTAAGCCTTTATCTAAAAAAAAATTCAACTGTTCTTTCAAATATGCTGGTGCCATTCTATATGGCAGAATAGAGATAAGACGTGTATCTGGAAGAAGATCTATACCGAAGTCTATCTCTCTCTCAAGAGGGACTCGGGGAAGATTATTTGGAAAGACTTCTAGAAACTCTTTTACTATTGGAACTTTATGAAGAATGTACATCAAACACTTGGCATTTAACTAGAATAGTGATACACACCCTGTGAACATTTTTCTACTCTAAGATTGGATCATTTGGAAATTGAAACTTTACTACTTGAGTTCTTCATTAACTAAGGCATAACAGGCATGAAAAGCCAGTACATACCAAGAACTACATCAAACCCTACCATGTATAACTCAACTAAATCAGCCATGGTACTTTAGTAATTGACAGAAATGGGATAATCATGATAGACTCTCTCTCAACTAGAATGGATTCACTAGCAGGTGTGGAAACACTGAATGGTTCACTAAGTTGCTTAAGAATAATATCAAAGTTCATTGCAACATAAGGAGTTACAAAAGATAAACTCGTTGTTGGGTCTAACAAAGCATAAATAGTAAAGTTAAAGACTTGAATTATACCAGTGAAAACATCTGGTGAATCCCTTCGCTCATGGATATTGTTGAGAGAATACAAGCAATTTTTTCCTCCGCCAGTACCAGAAGTAGCTCCTCTAGGTCAAACCCTGCCAGTTGGAATAACTTATGAATACTGGGTTATATTACCCCATTACCACTTCCCTGCTTATTCTTTGGACTCTCTCTCATGAAATGCACCATCTGAGTGCACTTGAAACAACTAGTGGAGCCCTCAAGACAAACACCGGAGTGGTTTGTACCACACTTGGCGCAGGCAGGAGGCTTACCCCCTTGCGCCACACTACCCTGTGAATATGCAGGTTTAACTCTGGAATTTTGACAATATTACTCACTCTTATTCTTAAGTGTAGGTGCACTAGTAGATGATAGAGAAGGACCTTCTGTTTCTGTTTGAAGGATGAACGGTTGACATTATCTTCAGCTGCCCGGACTCATTTCTTGTCTTAGATCTATTGTTCTTGAACTCCTCTCTATCCCTTAGCTTTTACTTCTCTACCTGCTCCACATAGATCATCAACCTCAAAATGTCCATGTCCCCAATAAGCTTTGTTGCCCGACCCTCTTTTCTTGAAGAAAGACCTATACCAGCAAGAAACAAACTCATCCTACTCCTCATGTCCTTAACCATTTCTAGAGCATTACGAGATAGTTGTATGAACTTTAACCCATCCTCATGCACACTTAGAGAATCCTAATTACGTGTGAGGAACTCACATACCATGGCCTCTTTCAGCTCTTGTGGAAAGAAACACCCCTAGAAGGCCTTCTCTAGGAAAGACCAACTCGCAAGTAGTGCATCATCATGTCTAACCTCTTTCCTTTGATCATACAAAGTTCTCGCAATACCTTTGAGTTGAAACAAACTAGTTCAACTTTCTCAATATCAACAACATGCATCACCTCAACTCTCGCAAGTAGTGCTCGAACCAGTGAAACATTAGGGAATTTATGCTCAAGAACTCACGAATCCTCGAAGTGGCAATCCCTTCTTGTTGATCTCATTTTTGCTAACCAACTGATTAGTCATAGCCTGGCTCATAATCCTAATTGCCTCACGGAACATAGTGTTGGTGACTTTCCCATGAGGTTTCACTTGAGGTGCATTGGGTAACTCTTGTTCCTGAGGTTTAACATTCCTTCTAGTTGGACGACCTCTAGCTACTCTTTGTGGAGGCATGATTATCTGAAACACGCACAAACGAGTTAGAGGGAAACTTTTTAGAGATAACCTCTAACACACGAAAGGATTATGAAAGAAGTGAAGAAATTCCTAAATGTTGCAGTTTCCTAAGTATAGATAGGGCGCGCTTCACACCGATAATAAGGACTCTACAAACACGACTTCATAGACTCCCTAGGATTCTTGAACTCTGTGCTCTGATACCATGTTTTTACGCCTCAAGCGTAGACTCTGGCATGGACAACACTCAATTGTTGACTTCGAGTAGACTGTTGGCCTGACTTACTTAACTCAGCGAAAGACAACAATCAATAACTTAATGATCAAAGAACTGAATAAATCTGAATCATAAGATAACTTGAAATGTTTTAAAGATTTAAACATTTAGCTTGGCCAAAATGGCAACCCAAGTCTTTAACATAAGAATGAATAATGCAAAAACCATGAACTACTAACTGTCATCAAAGCCCTCAAAATCGATTGAGATAGAGGGTGGGACAAACCCCCGAACACCTAATGAACTAAACTAGAAATCAATAAAGACGTCCTCCGAAACCTATGGATTTGGCTCACAACTAACTTCTAGATTTCTACTGAATCAAAGGTGCGCTAGATGCCGATCCTCGTTGCCTGCATCTGCATCATGATACGATGCAGGTCATCAGTACATTGAATGTGCGGGTATGAGAGTTGGAATGCTAAAACAACTTAAGTTTGAAAAGAGTTCGAAGGAACACTTACCTTGGCTCTGTTAAACTCATGAATAACATAATTCAACATAACTAACTCATTTCAATGTAAACATTTAAAATCAATCGAACAAAAGAAAAGTATTCGTAAAACCTGTTTGTAAACTCCGAAGATATACAGGATACAAGTAACTATGAGATAGTATGTAAAAAAACAATAAATGATGTTATATAAATAAATACATTTAACTTCTATGGAAGTTTCTCTAACCGACAACCATCACTCAAGAGTTATAGTGACCATACAATGATCTACCTCATGCTGCCAGCGCATGCTATACCCAGACAAAGGTATAAGACTTGAACTGTTTAATGGATCCACTAATCTACTGTGAAAAAGGTTCATCTAAAAAGTATAACCCTTTTCTTACCATGGCAGCTACATGGTTTTATGGAGATATGAGTTATCTGAACTCGTGCTCGTCCCAAATTCGGTGCTCAATACTACTCCCAAATATATTGGCTCTTATGTTATTAAAACATCTTGTTTTTGTGATTTAAAGTTATTGCTCAAAAAAAAAGCTCAAATTCTATCTTGGAAATCCCAGTTTCCTTGCTTGCTTCATCTAGAAAGCTATTACTTTTTTTGAAAACTTGCCCGAAGGCTTTTTGGAAATCTTAGTTTCCCTTCTTTTTAAATGTGAAAATATTTTTATACTTCTTTGGGAATACCCAGTCCCCATATATTTCTTTGAAGAAAAAAATTCACCTTACTTTAAACTAAACTCAAATTTAAGTCTTAAGCAACATTAAAACGTTTTGAAACCCAATTAGAAACGTGAAATGAACTTCTTCTCTGGTATTTGCAAAAGACTCTTGAAATGACTCTCTAAGAAGTTCAGACTGACTCAAACTCCCTGAATTGGACGGTATTAGTATAGTGGATCAGTGGATTCAGTTGCTGATGATTCAATATGATTAGAAGTCATTTAGAGTATTTAGAATCATTAGGAAGTGTTAAAACACTTTATGGCGAAAAACGCTGATTCAGGCGCGTCCTGGGAGCACCTTGCAAGGCCTCAACATTAGAGGCCACATTCAAGTGCACTACATGCGCGCCGCCCCAAACCCTCTAGTGTAGATGGGGTGCGGTGCGCCAGGCCCTGCCCAGATGACGCCTGATAAATTTTTCAACTCGTTTCTAACATTAAATTGTTCTAATTTGATATATTTTCTCAAATTCACTTAGATTACATGTACCCACATAATATATACAAGGATCTAACCCAATGAATTCAATAAACAATACTTACATCATCAATGGAACTCCTAAATCTCAACTCATGTTCAAGAAGGAAAGCAATTCAGGAACCACATTCAAAAACACTCAAATTCCAAATCTTTTAGGATGAAAACTAGTTAAATCAAACATGCTTGGCACGTGGGGAACGAACCCAACGTTGAGATAGACCCACATACCTTTTTAGAGATAACCCCCACGAAATCCACCCGCAAATCTTGAGCATTCTTGGCAATTCTTGTTTCCTTCTCTTTTCTCCAAGCCATAACGTGAATTCTCTTTTTCCTAAACTAAATAAAGTCTTGTTATTAACCCGAATTTAATTTCTAAAACGAATCAATTAAATTGTACAAGGAAGACAACCTAGCCCTTCCAAAATTCGGATTGGACTTCCCTTAATCAAATAGTCCAACTTCTGAAAGGCATAACTCTCTCATACTATATAAAAAGCGCACAAACTCGGCGGCGTTAAAAATCTTATTCTAATGGATTTCCAATCATATATGGAACTAATCCTAACTCATCCTGATCTAGTAATTATGATTGTTTGAAAATGACCAAAACTCACTTTTCTAACTTAGACAATTTTTTTATATTTTTCTTAATTCTTTCCAAACATAAGTATTTTTAGATTTTAAACTCTTTCCTAGTCATTTCTAGTTGTGAGATGTTACATACCACAAGATTTATTAGTGTTTTATCCAGTATTTCACATCTCCATGTTGAAGAAGTGCATGAGAGATCCTTAATTGATCATATCAATTGAATATATTGGGATCAGGGATATCTTATCATATGGGGAGATTCCTATTCAGATTTTAGATCGCTAAGTTCGCAATTTGAGAACAAAAGAAGTAGCATCAGTGAAAGACCTTTGGAGGAACCAATTTGTTTAGGAAGCTACTTGGGAGGCTGACAATGATACAAAGAAGACATGTACACATCTCTTTGAATCCAGAGGAAATGCAGACCAATGTACTAATTCTTTTCTTAGTACTATTTAAATTATGAGTGAGCATGTTGTTTGTTTGCATTTTCTTGTTGGGAGTTTGAACTAGATTTTACCACCCTTAGCCTAGTAAGAGTAATCTCATTCGAGTATGAATGTTCCCAACGGATAGGTATTGTAACATCTCGCAAATTGAAATAGCTAGGAAGAAGCTTAGAAGTTGAAACAGTCATTTTTTGAAAGAAGGAAAAATCTGGAAAAATTGTTTAAGTTAGGAAAAGTGAGTTTTTGGTCAACTTCAAACGGCCATAACTCCTAGCTCAGGATGAGTAAGGTAAATTTTTAGATATGGTTAAAAAGCTCTTGGATTGTTCTCTCCAACGTCACTGAGTTTGCACAATTCAAAGTTTGTATGAGTAAGTTATGCCCTTTGGAAGTTGGGTCATTGGATTAAGGAAAGTCTAAGTTCGGAAATTGAAATGGTAATTTAGTCTTTTCCTTACCTAATTATTATAATCTATTGTTAGGAGTTTAATTGGGGCAAAGTCAGAGTTTAGTCAATTTAAGAAAAGTTAAATTCACGCTAAGGCTTGGGAAAAAGAGAAAGGAGAAGAAGAAGCAAGAATGTTAAAGATTCATTTAGGATTCCTCGAGATTAACTTGTACATTTCGTCAGGGTGATCCCTACAAGCTATGTGAGATAACATAGCGTTAGGTTATTTCACCCACGCTTCAATCACGATTTAATTTCAGTTAATGTATTAGATTTGAAAGAAAATCCTTGAGTTCTTAATAAATTTTCGTCTGAATTCTTGTGGGTTTTATTTATTGGAGTTGCTTGAGGTTAAATAATGTTTTTAGCAGTATTTCAAGTAGAATCTGATGATATTGAGGGCTTATAGGATTCTAAGTGTTTGGGGAAAGAACCCATGGAGTTTAGGGGATTTAGAGTTGAAAACTAAGAAAAAATTTCATCAGTTGCATTTGGACATGCCTCCGTGTCGCGCTCCCACTTCCCATATTTTAAAATTTTTGTTTCGTGTAGCGGAGTTGACACAAAGTGTCCTGCCTCAAAATTTGTCTTCGAAAACAAATTTAAATGCTTCTCCACATTGCAGACCCACCCTCAAATTTTGATTTTTCAGTTTTTTCTCATGTTTAGTTATCTAAAATCATTCCTAAACAGCATGACATCTTTCCTATAGCAAATCAAAATCCTTGAGTCCATAATTTAATTCAAGGATCAGTTAAGAATCAAGTCAAGACAAGTTAAGATCAAAGTAAAGAGAAATCAAAAGTCAAGTTAAGAGAAGTTCATAAATCTTTTCAAAAGTTTTTTACAAACGTTTTAACTTTGTTCTAAGACTTAAGTTTTGAGTTTAACAAAGATTAAAGTCAAAATTCATTTCATCAGAAGTATATGGGGACCAATTAGTCCCAAAAATTATTTAAAATGTTTTCACGTTTAAGTAAGACCAAAAACTGAGATTTCTGAGGAACCCTCAGGCTAGTTTTAAGAAAAGCGTAATTGCTTTCTAAATGAAACAAGAGGGGAAACCTTGATTTCTAAAATAGCATTTGAGCTATGTTTTGAACACTTATCTCAAATCATAGAAGAAGTATGTTTTAAACATAAGATATACTATAATTATAACATTTTTGTGAGTAGTATTAATCACTGATATGGGGATGAGTTTGAGTTTAGATAACTCACGTTTCCATAAACCATGTAGCCCCCATGGGTAGAAAAGGGTCAGACTTTTTAGATGATTCATGTAGTGTTTTTTAGCATAGACTAGTCAATACACTTAGTAGTTTAGGTTTTATACAGATGGCAAGGTATAGGCTGATCCTTGGAAGCGTAACGTAAAATGTTGTATCAACACTATAGCTCTTAAGTGATGGTTGTAAGTTAGAGAAACTCTCATAAAATTATTTTGTATGCTTATATACATAAGTTTATTTATATTTTTATGTACAAACAGAGTTATCATTGTATTTTTAAATACACGGAGTTGAAAACAATGTTTTAAGGCGTTTCTTTATGTTGCTTTTATATAAATTGCTTTACATTGAGACGAGTTCAGTCATATATATTTGAGTTGAGCAATGCAAGTTCTTCAGATTTCCTTTTGAGACAATGCTTGTGTTTTCGCATTCCAATTTGAATACTCGTACATTCAACGTACTAATGTCAGTTGGCCTGCATTGTATAACAATGCAAACGCAGGTAACAAGGATCGACATCCGACGAATAGAGTATCAAGTACAATGGTTCTAGAGTGCCAGCCATGTCAGGGGTGTAGGCTCGGGGCATGCATTTATTTTATATGAAAATGTCTGAATGGACCTACGAAATTCATTCGGGACTCGATGATGTCACATCTGAGTTTACCCCCTGGACGTAACCGCATCGTCGTCCTCTTTAAGGACTAAGACTATCCCCTAGTCTCATGTTATTACATTCATAGGTTGAAAATGCGAAAAAATTTAAAACTTTTAATTACATCTACTTGGAGGTTTACATAGACCTCTATATACAAATACTATATATATACGTATCGAGTACATAGACCCTTTGTATAGAAAGGTTACATAGCCTTGTACTTTTATTGCACAAGACAATCTCAAAGATTGTCTCATCTCATACCATCTAAACAATCATCCCAATCCGGGCATAGCCCTACATCAAATGTAAAGAAGCCAAATATAGGCTTATATAAGTCGTACACAATGAAAGTGGAATGAACATAAAAGTCTTAGAAAAACAAAGGAACTTCATAGGCAAGATATTGGCATCGCCCTCGGAAAGTGAGGACCTACCCACTTGGATGATAGAGAATATCCAAGCCTTCTTCAAGTTGTCTTGAATGAGCCTTCAACGACCGGAACCTAAAATGTTTGGGAAAAGGGAAGAAAATGGGGTTAGTACTCCACATGTACTAAGTATGAGACCATATGCACATATAAGAGAAAAACATGTTAAAAAGGGGCATTTAGTCAAAACATGTCATTTTACCATTTGAAAAGTCTAATGTAAAATCAAGCAAGTCACAGTAATCAACCTAACATGCTTACTAACTCAAACAAGTAATATGTATCCCAACATACTTGAACCTATGATTTACTACATCCATATCATCAAGGAATAAAATCACAAGTGTGAATAAGAGTCAATTATATAATAATAAGCAAGACAACTACTCATGAATCCTCATCAAGTCAACAAGCGCAATGACTAAGCAAAGCCCCATAACCTTACTCAATCAAGTAGCCCCAACAAGAAACCATACCCAATGTCCAACTCCACATTGTATAACATTTAGATATATACATTTCATCTTATTTTAACAATATAACTTAACACATACTCATAAGTGAAATAATCAAATATAGTATCAACAATGTGCAAGTTCATTATGTACATATCATATATTATCATAACATACTCATATATAAGAACATCCTCCTTTGACTCCCCTCAAGGCTAACTAGTAAAATTCTTAGGTAGAGTCTCATACCCCTACCTAGACTAAGCTAGGGCCTTTAGGTTATCCAAGTTAGAGTTCAAATCCTTTAATTCACTTTACCTTTTGGGAACATCTTTCCCTAACAGACATAGACCACATGATCTAGTGTGGAATCCGGTGTCATGAAACCTTACACTGAAAGAAGGCGGACTACTTTCCAAAGTAGTACCAAAACATAAAACATAGCAACTACATGGATCCACTAGCTAGTATTCCTACAGGGGAAACATAGTTCAAGAACTAGGAGATATAGTTGGGACCCTCTTTATGATCCATGCATTATAGTCTCCAATATCAAGAGTACTTTAGTGCTCCTACCTTCCCTATGTGGGAAAGGACACTCCTCAATCTAGTTACCTTGGTGCTAAGATAGAGTCCCTTTTTGAAATGTCGTTAAACCTTTAATTATCAATTATAGCTTAGTTTAGGTCATAGGGTCTACCCCTTGTATAATAATCATCATCAATAGCTCAATAAGAATTGTATGAGTATAAATCCTTTCATCACAATTCATATAGGTGAGATTAACACATTACATATCATTTCATAATAAGGCACATTGGTATACATCACCATCCTTAAGCATTGACATCTTAATCAACCTCACATCTATAATCAAGACATTTCAATTCAACATCATACCACCCTATCATCCTAATATAAGGCATACACTATTATAACATCATGAATTAACCACAATTAATCACAATTGGGAGTAAAGATAGAGATTCCAAGGATTACCAAGTCTCCTTCATGGTTCATCATTTAGGACTTACCACAAAACCTCAATTCAATCCAATTTAGATATTCAACATCATAATTCAATAATCAACATGATAATAATGCTAGAAGAGTCACTACACCATAATTCAACACCAAATCAATGCTTAAAATAAGATTACTTAGGCCAATTTTAACAACCTAGATCACTTCTCAAGAGTAGCATGAAAGACAACAATTCATTCTAATTTGTTGATAATTGGTGTAAAAACATCATCTAATAGTGATTTAACCCATAATCAAGACAATTGAATCAATCACAATATAATTTACATCAAGATCAACCTAGGGATAAGGGTAAAGGATCATGCTCTTCAATTTAGGTTAAATCATCACAAAATTATTGTAATAAAGTTAAATTATATGTTAATAAATACATTATACCCTAAGTAAAACATAAAAAAACTCAGTTCACAACATCAATTTCGTAATTGGATGAAACCCACATGAAAACTCAAATTTTTAAATCCTTTTTTAAGGAACCCTTTGAGGAAAGAGTATCAAAGGTGAATTAGATATATTTCCTTCTTAATTGATGAAGAATTTATGGTGAATTCATCCCTTTCAAGCCCCAAAAACCTCCCCCTAGCTTGTCTTCAATGGTGGCTTCCAAATAGAGAGAGAAAGAAGAGAGAAGGAAGAGAGTTTATTTTGTGAGTTGTGTTTAGATTAGTGAGGGTTGGGGTCTTTATATGGGGGGTTAAATTAGTTAATTAATCTTCATTTAATCCCTAACTAACCCCTAAACCCCTTAATTATTTTAATTAGACTTAAATTAAATTATGCAGAAAAATGGACCCTCATATACGGAACCCCGTCGACGGTCCGTATGTGAGTCAACAGGCATTGTGCCTTCCGTGCTGCACAACCGTCGTTGAGTTCAGAGAATTTGCATATGAGGTACTCCAACATTTTGGCTAAGTTTGGGATGACGGTGGGCATAGACGCCCCATTGATTGACACACGAGCCGTTGATGGCTTCTCGTGGTTGCACACTGCCTAGGCAGTGTTGCCTCCTATGTGCGAGGGTCCTCCTCAAGGGCCCTTGGTTGGTCCTTGGGGAGTCGTGCCTGGACGTTTTGACCACGAATACTTTTTATACACACTTCCACCTAATTTCATGGATTTTTAACTCCTAAAAGCTAGTCCAATAGGCTAAGGCAGCTAGTACCCCTTAGAACTAGTTTCCAAACGTTATGGACGTTCTTGGACATTTTGGTTCTTAAACTTTCTAATTGACCTATATGAAATGAAATAGGTATTAAAACAGTGCTTAAACCCCTTGGCACCTATGTTAGGATCTAAGACTCGTCTTGGATTTTCAAAGTGTTACAGATGAAAATAAACCATTTATGCTACCCCGACTAAATTCGACATTTCAGACTCAATAGCACAGTTAAATTTTCCATAGGAGGTCATTTTGACAAAAAGTGGGCCCCACATCCAAATGTAATTTTTAGACAATTTCCATAATGGGCATCTTATTGAACCTAAGAAGCACATGAAGGGTCATTCTAGACCAAACTCGGCATCTTGGAACTAACCACACTAAAAAAATTCTAATCTCAGTGCATTTACCAAGAATATTGACCACAGTTAAACTTAAGGCAAAATTCAAAGGCTAAAGCACAAAATGGCCTCAAAGACACATTGAAAGCCTCTAGAGTAGTGTGAACCATACTACTAGCCTAATTTGGCCACTTTGGAGTTGATGCAACCATTATAATGTCCATCTATGGTCGTTTACATGAGGGTATTATTATTTGTAGTTTTGATGATTTGATAAACCTAAGGACCTTGTGAAGGGACCTCATCCATAGTGCGATACTCTCCAATGCCAGGCTGGAAAAGGTGCAAGTGGTTGGTGCACAGTCTCCAACTTATGATTTGACAAACCCAAGGTCCTTCTAAAGGGAACTAGTCCTTGGTGCGACATACTCCCCACTGCCAGGCTAGAAAAAGTACAGTTGGTTGGTGCACAGTCTCCAACTGTGGCAAAAAAAAATAGAGACCTCGACCAATCGCGTGGTCTCAAAGGTTGTTATTATTCTTCATTAACCTAATGTCCAATAGTCAGAACCTCAGTTTTTGCAACTTGGAGAATCTCTCAAGAACTCTTGCAGAGGCTAATGGGAAAGTGGAGATTTATCCTCAAGATCAAACTTGAACAGATAGAGCTACAAGCTTAGTGGTCTTAGGATTTATTCTTCTGAACATATATTAAAAGTCTAATTTCACATCTATAAATGAATCATATAGTTGTTTGGTTCTACATTCTAAATTAGTTAGAGGCAACTGATTTAGTGGGTAGTGTTGTATCTTCCTAGGGAAAATCTAAATCATCTAAAGTTAGGTGTTTTAGTGGGCGGTGTTGTATTCGCTTAGAAAAAGTCTAGGTTATCTAAGGGTGATAGCTTAGTGGTCAGTGTTGTATCTGCTTAGGCTCTTCAAGTGATAGGTAGATTACTTGATCATGAGATTAACAATTTTTCTCACATTGGTTGTAAATAGGTTCACTTTTGCTTGAGGAAGATTAGTGAAATAGTTGAAAAATCTTGTGCAACGGGTTGTGGTTTTACTCCCTTGAGCAAGGAGGTTTCCACGTAAGCTGCTTGTGTTGTGTTATTATTGTTATTTAATTTGCAATATCATTCTGGTTCAGTTAAGGGACCTGGTCCGTTAACTGGTAGTGGATGCACACATTCTATCAATTGGTATAAGAGTTGGTGCTCTCTAGCTGGTTAACCCCAAGAGAGATACTCATGTCAAAGAATGGCTGATTCGGTGAACCTCGAAGAAGGACAATCATCACCATGACCACCACGTTTCAATCGCCAGTTCTATAGCTGGTGGAAAACAAGGATGCACAATTATCTGATGGTTGAAGACAATGAACTACGGGACAGTGTTGAATGGACCCTTTATTCCAACTACTAAAGTGAAGGATGGTGAAATAACAAAAGTTGTTCTGAAGACTTGGTAACAGTACAATAAATCAGACAAAAAGAAAATTGAAAAAATCTGTAAAGCAAAGAAGTTGTTGGTTTGTGGGATTGGTGATGAAGAATACATTCAGATTTCGGCATGCGAATTAGCGAAAGAAATCGGGGACTGCTTGAGGACTGATCATGAGGGCATGAAGCAGATGAAGGAATCGAAGATGGACATGTTGACCACCCAATATGAGAATTTCACAATGAAGGAGGGAGAAACTATTCATGATATGCACACAGAACTCTCCTCCATAACCGATGAGCTACGAAGTTTGGGTGAACCTATCAGCAATAGCAAAAATGTGACGAAAGAGATTTGAGTCCTTCCCAAGTCTTGGGCAAGCAACGTGGAACCTATTACAGAGGCTAAGGATCTGAAACTTTTGACAATGGATGCTCTCATCAAAAATCTAAAAACCCACGAGATAAACAGAAATCAAGACATCTCAAAGAAGGAAGCCAAAAAGGATAAGTTTTTTCCTCAAAATTTCATCTAGTGAAGTATCTAGTGGAGAGGATTACATGGCCTATATCACCAAGAGATTTCAAAAGATTGTGAGAAAACATGGAGGGAGAGATCTAATGATAAAGAAATCTGGAAAAAAGGAAAAGGGGGAGATACTAACCTGCAAGTAGAGTTAGAAAGCAATCTGAATACTGCTGAGACTAGACTTGCCCTAGCCTTGGAGAAGAATGATCATATGGAGATGGACCTGGTCCTTCTTAAGAAAGGACTTCAAGTTTCTTTGAAATGGACCAGCTCCACCAAACTGCTCTCAAACATCACTAGTCAAAACAACTACAACAGAAAGGGGTTAGGTAGTCTGAACATTACTCATCCTTACAACTACCATAACAAATATTATCTGTCTCAAACAACTTACTGTGTTTGTTGTGGTTGAAATGTCCATCTAAAGAGGGATTGTCCTGCCTGGAAGTCTTCACAAGAGAAATTCTATGTCTACTCTAGAAGGGAAAAAGGCTCAGCAAGGGGGACCACGTCCAACTATCAAATCTTCTAGACAATAAATTGCTAAAAGAAGATGACATGCTCATGTTCGTAAGGAATCGAACATGAAAAGAACATATCTACCCCATTGGGCAAAAAACACCCTTATTACACCTTCGTCAGTTTATTGGGAACTCATGTTGAAGTGGTTTCCCAAGTCTAACAAGTAATGTTTGTTGTAAGTGAGTGAAGGAAGTAGCATCGAGTGTTGTTATATGGACAGTGGATGCTTTAAGCACATGACTGGAAAGCCCAAAATACTCGTTTCACTCAAGGCACTTCAAGGTGGATGTGTCTCTTTTGGGATGGAAAAAAGGGTATATTCTTGGAGTTGGAAAAGTTGGAAATCACTTGAAGATTCCATTGAAAATGTGTTCTATGTAAGCGGGTTAAAGTATAGTCTCATCAGTGTTTCCCAGATATGTGATAAGGGAAATGAAGTCAAGTTTTTGCCGGACAAATGCATTGTCACCTTTTTGTCTACAAAAAGGGTGATTCTGAAGGCTAGAAGGAGGAAAAACGTGTATGTGGCAGAACTAGAAACAACTCATGGAGACGATCTGACATGCCTAAGTGCTCAAATTGAAAATGTTGACTTGGCATAGGAGACTAGGTCATGTGAGATCTTCTCTACTGAACAAACTGGTTTACATGGACTTGGTTTGTGGTCTGCCAAAGTTGAAGTTCAGTGACAGTAAAGTGTGTGATGCATGTGTTAAAGGGAAACAAACTAGATCCTCATTCAAATCAAAGAAGCAGGTCAGTTTTCATGGTTTTTTGAGTTAATACATATGGATCTGTGTGGACTTGTGAAAATCCAGAGTCGAAGTAAAAAGAAGTACATCCTGGTGGTTGTGGATGACTACTCAAGATTCACATGGACTATGTTTCTCAAGTTAAATTCTGAGACGATGATGTGCTTATAATCTTTTTCAAAATGATACGAACCATGCTCAATTGCTTGATTTTTAGGATCAGGTTCGACCATGGAACTGAGTTTGAAAATGTGAAGCTTGATGTCTTTTATGCAGAAAATGGTATCAACAATAACTTCTCAATGCACAGAATACCTCAACAAACTGGCGTGGTGGAAAAAAAGAACAGAACTCTATTAGACATTTCCAAACCATGCTCATGCTCATTAAGTCAGATCTCCCTAAAAACATTTTGGGCTAAAGAAGTTAATACTGCTTGTTATATAACCAACAAATGTTTGATTAGGTCTCTCATGAACAAAACACCTTATGAGCTACTCAACGGCAAGAAACCAAAGCTAAGATACATGAGGCATATTGGGTGCAAGTGCTTTGTGCTAAACAATGACAAGGATGATCTGGGTAAGTTAGATCCCAAAAGCGATGAAGGTGTCTTTGTAAGGTATTTCAACAAACAAAACACAATGTATTGAGGAAAGTGTTCAGGTAGTCTTTGATGAAAGTGGTGATCTGAAGAACATAGTGATGAAGGATGATCATGATTTATTGGAGCTATTCAAGTTATGGAACAATGAAGTTAATAGGACTGAAGTTTAGGTGAACCTGGAATTCGATGTTGTTGATTATAGTTTATCTAAGAAGGTGAAAGAGAATAACTAGCCTATTGTGGGTTTTGGTCCTTCCAATCATGCTAGTCAACAGGAAACGTATCTTCCTGTGAATGGTGATTCTGAAGATGAAGAAGAACAGATGGATCAACCACAACCCTGGGTTCTAAATGTGGATGGAAGCATAGTTTATCTCACCCCCTTGAAAATCTCATTTCTCTATTGAATACTGGAATGCAAACTAGGTCAAAAGTAAGGAATTTTGTTGCATTCTCAACCTTGTTTTCTACTATTGAGCCTAAAATATGAAAGAAGCCTTGATAGATGTTGTTTGGGTCAACTCTATGCAAGATGAACTACATCTGTTCGAGCGAAGCAATATGTGGTACCTGGTCCCAAGACTCGCTGATTGAACCATCATAGGGACCAAGTGGGTGTTAAGAAATAAGCTTGATGAAAGTGGGGTTATCACCAGAAACAAGTCCAGACTGGTTGTTCAAGGTTATAATAAACTAAGAAAGCATTGAGTTTGACGAGACATTTTCCCCTGTTTCTAGAATGGAGGCTATTAGAATCCTCATAGCATTTGCAACATTCATGGGTTTAGAGTTGTTCCAAATGGATGTCAAAAGTGCCTTTTTGAATGGATATCTTAAGGAAGAAGTATACGTTAAACAACCATCTAGATTTCAGGATGCTAATCTTCCAAATCATGTGTTCAAACTCAACAAAGCATTGTATGAGATGAAGCAGGCACCTAGAGCATGGTATGAAATGCTGTCAAAATTTCTACAAAAGAAGTTTCAAGAGGGGCAAAATTGACAACACCTTGTTTTTTATGAAAAGAGAACAAGATTGCTCATCATCCAAGTGTATGTGGATGATATCATCTTTGGAGCTACCTCTGAATATATGTGTGAAGAATTTGCCACTCTCATGGGAAATGAGTTCTAGATGAGCATGATGGGAGAGTTGAAATTGTTAGGTCTGCAGATCAAGTAAACCTCAGGCGGCACCTCAATTTGTCAGGAGAAGTACACAAAGAAGCTGCTAAGAAGTTTCATATGGTGGATTCCAAGCCTATTGATCCCTCATGGGTATAAACAGAAAAATGGGAGCAGATGAGGTTGATCATTTGTTAGTCAAACCATGTACAGAGGCATTATTGGATCTTTATTGTATTTGACAGCAAACAGGTCGGACATTGTCTTTGGCATAGGAATGTGTGCACGTTTCCAAGTGTGCCCCAAGGAATCACATCTAAAGGCAGCTAAGCGGATCCTGAGGTATCTCAAGAAAACAGGGACCTGACAATTCTCTTGAACTGGTAGGATATTCAAATGTTGATTTTGCAGGGTATCATGTGGACAAAAAGAACACTTCTGCAATGGCACATTTTCTTGGATCCATACTCATCTCTTGGGGAACCAAAAGCCAAAACTCAGTAGCTCTCTCAATAGTTGAGGTTGAATATGTACTTGTTGCTTCTTATTGTGTCCAACTTCTTTAGATCAAGCAATAGTTGGAGGATTTCAGAGTCCACATCAACACCCTTCCTCTCATATGTGACAATACCAGAGCAGTTAACATGGGAAAGAATGCAGTCCAACACAAAAGAACAAAGTACATTAATGTCAGGCATCACTTTTTGATAGATAATGTTGAGAAAGGGAACATCATCATGAAATACTGTAGAACTAAAGATTAGATTGTGGATATCTTTACCAAAGCTCTTATCAAGGATCCATTTAAGAGAAACAGGCTGAAGTTGGGAATGATGAACATGCACTAACCGAATCTCATCAAGAGGCCTTCAATCCTTGTTTCGGCTATGATATGGAGGGCAGGTGTCCTAATAACTTTTACAGCATTGTTTAAGTGAGATCATTTATGTACCTATTGCAAGTGTACACCCATGGAAAGAGCACGAGCAGAGAATGGCAAGAGCCATTCGTATTTCACTTATAGTTTAGGACCACGTCCCTCCCAAGGTTAGCATTCTTTACATCTGTTTTAAACTGTCTAATGAGAACCATTGAGATCTCCACGTGTTAGTCGTTGGCCCTTCTGAATGTTCTCCCATCGCTTTAAGTCCAAGCGATGTGTCTATTCAAGGACCTGACACATCATTTCAAATTCTTTTCATAGAGACTTTTCATCACTCCATTTCCTTAAAAAAAAATTAAAAAAACATCTCTCTAGTCTTTCCAGTGTCGTTTCTCAAATAACATGTCTCAATCTCCATCCTCCTCAAATAAAATGCTAGACTCTCTAAATAAGATAGACCCGGTGGCATTTTACACCTCTTCTGTCACCTTGTCTCCATCCAGAATGGTTGAACATTTATTCGGTCAACATTGGTAGAACGAGTCTTCCTAACCCTCTTTCCCCTTTCGACAATAATATATGAGCACCCTCATATCAACCTGGTCCCTGTACTGAGATGCTCTCTGACCATCTCTTTTAGCGAGACCTTCCCAAGACAAAGTCGTCGGAGTTCAATATTCTTGCTGCTAATGAGAACTTAGTTGTGGAAAGTTTAATTTGAATGAGGGAAGAAGTTCTGAATGAAAGACATGACCAGGGTGTGGAAGATTTACTTGATGGATCTCAACCGATGTTTGATCGAACTCCTGAGATCGGTGGCTACCCTTCATCGATTCCACTAACAATTATGAGGATAATCTCCTCTCAAGTTGATGATTCAGAAGAGAATGGTTCCAATATCCACCAAAGGGAAGGAAAAGGTGATTAAGATACACCTAGAAGGAGGCCCTCCACCAAAGAAGTCACTCAAAAACTCATGGGTGACGCTATGAAATGCAGCGAGTTAGCTACTACTAAGAATTGAAGGAGAAGAAAATCTGGTGAGGCAGCCTTCGAAATTCCAGTTGACAAGCGGTGGAAGTCTCTGAAGAAGAATCTATGAGGGAAGTTCCTGAGAGAAAAAGAAAAAACTATCCAAGAGGGATAGTAAGGGATAAAACCAAGGGAAATCTAAGACTTCTGTGGGGAAAAAGGTTGTTTCAGAAAAGGGAAAGGGAAAAGATTCCAAAAGAAAAGGGAAACATCAAAAAGGATTACACATGAATCAAGCAGATCATCGTCGTTGCGTGTACAAAGTGTTCTGGGTGGAAGGGTATTAGACATGGACGTCATCCACAAACCAGGAATGAACTTCTTATATGATCTGGTAGAAATTCAATCTTGGATTCACTTGTTTCAAACCAAATCACCTTTATGCATGAGGTGGAAGTTAGAGAATTCTATCGCAGCATAAATTTGCAGAGGATGGCAACATCACCTCCAGAGTCGGAGATAAGCATCTATACTTGGATGAGGACCTGTTGGGTCAAATCTTTGATGTACCCAGAGGAGGGATCAAGTCCTTGGTTGGAGGAACTTGCACCCAGACTTTGTGAAGGAATGTTCCAAGTACCCTAACACTCGTCAGGGTGGGTTCAGAAAAATCTCATGAAAGGAGAGTATCAATTGTTGTTCGAGTTTGTTGACAAAGCTCCTTCCTCAAATTTGCTCAGTGTCTTCATGAGGTATAGATTAATTAAAGTAGCAACAATTCTCTTTTCTGTCGGTATTCGACATGGACATCATCCACAACCCAGGAATGAACTTCTTATATGATCTGGTAGAAATTCATTCTTTGATTCACTTGTTTCAAACCAAATCACGTTCATTCATGAGGTGGAAGTTAGAGAATTCTATCGCAGCATAAATTTGCAGAGGATGGCAACATCACCTCCAGAGTCGGAGATAAGCATCTATACTTGGATGAGGACCTGTTGGGTCAAATCTTTGATGTACCCAGAGAAGGGATCAAGTCCTTGTTTGGAGAAACTTGCATCCAGACTTTGTGAAGGAATGTTCCAAGAACCCTAACACTCGTCAGGGGGGTTCAGAAAAATCTCATGAAAGGAGAGTATCAATTGTTGTTCGAGTTTGTTGACAAAGCTCCTTCCTCGGACAGAAAAAGAATTGTTTCTACTTTAATTAATCTATACCTCATGAAGACACTGAGCAAATTTGAGCCCATAGATCTTTCTGCTCTCATAATGGAGCACTTGTACAAAACTGTGATTGAATGCAAGGCCAAGAACGACATGGGGTATGGCTACTTTTTGACAAAATTATTTCACCATTTCCATATTTCTGTGGGAACGGGTAAGATTGTCACAAACAAACAATCCTTTACTCTGACTACTCTGGTTGAATGTGAGTGCATTGAAGGAAAAGTTGGTCTGTTGAGCAAGATATCTCAGTTGATTATGGAACAAGACCATTTTAAGAATGAGCTAGAGAAGATGATTGTGCGTGTGAGCAATAAAGATACTGAAATTGCTCTTCTAAAGGTAGAACTAAAAGCACAAATAGAGGGACATGGTACTGGGGTTGCTAAGGAGCTACAGAAGCAGAGTGATGAGCTCATGGAAAAGGTTGTTGCTCTTCAGGTAAAGATGATTAAGGATAATGATGCCGCAAACTCCATGCTCACTCTTGTTATCAACTCCCTCTCTCATCTACCTCCTTCCTCATAGTCCTTCATGTATCTTTTTTTTGTGGACAATATCCGGGGTTCTCAGATATCAGTTTATTTAAATGTACCAAATTTTATCTCTTGTTCTTATGAAACGGAATCCTGTTTTGTTGTTGTTAATGTCTATTGCCTTTTGTCTTAATAACTATGTTGGTGTTGTCTTTGATTGTGATCTTGCTTATCAATCTTGCTTATTCTGTTGGTTTACTACACTTCTTTTTTATGATGTCAAAAGTGGGAATCAATTAGGATTGCTCATGTGGTGCTTAAGATGATGATTGCAAACAATATGTGAGCGATAGGGGGAAGAAAACAATAGATGAATAGGGAATGTATCTACTCGACAGGGGGAAGAAAACAATAGATGAATAGGGAGTGTGTCTACTCTACAGGGGGAGAAATGCAGGCACTAGTGTATGGTTTGTCCTCATCAAAAAGGGGGAAAATGTTATTTGTAGTTTGATGATTTTACAAACTCAGGGACCTTGTGAAGGAACCTGGTCCATAGTGCAACATATTCTCTCCAATGCCAGGCTGGAAAAGGAACAAATGGTTGGTGCACAGTCTTCAGCCGATTGTTTGACAAACCTAGGAACCTGTAAAGGGACCTTTGGTGCGACATATTCCTCACTGCCAGGCTCGAAAAAGTACAGTTGATTGGTGCATAGTCTCCAAGTGTGGCAGAAAGGACAAATACCTCGACCAATGGCGTGTTCTCGACGGTTGTGACTATTCTTCATTAATCTAATGTCCAATAGTCAGAATCTCAGTTTTTGCAACTTGAAGAAGCTGTCAAGAACTCTTGCAAAAGCTAATGGAAAAGTGAAGATTTATCCTCAAGATCAAACTCGAACCAGATACATCTGCAAGCCTTGTGGTCTTAGGATTTATTCTTCTGAACATATATTGTAAGTCTGATCCTACATCTATAAAGGAATCATATTTGTTTGGTGGTACATTCTAAATTAGTTAGAGGTAAATGATTTAGTGGACAGTGTAGTATCTGCCTTAGGAAAATCAAAATCATTTAGAGGAGTTCGGGTTTTGTGTAGTGAACGGCTTGTATCCGTCTTAGTCCCATTAGAAAAAGTTAAGGTATCAGGGTAGTAAGACTTAGTTGGTTAGTGTTGTACTACGTAGCTCTTCAGAGTAATAGGTGATCTATTTGATCGTGGTGGCACCCCCATGAGATTAATAATTTATCAACATTAGTTGAAACTGGGTTCACTTTGCTTGAGAAAGATTAGAAAAGCAGTTGAAAATCTTGTGGAATAGATCGTGGTTTTACCCCCCTTGAGCAAGGAGGTTTCCACGTAAACTGCTTGTGTTGTGTTATTATTGTTATTTACATTGCAATATCTTTATGGTTCAGTCAAGGTACTTGGTCCATTGACTAGTAGCGGCGCACACAATCTATCAGGTATGATTGAAATCAACTTTTCAAGCTTCATAAGCTCGAAAATAGGAAAACATGCATAAAATCCAAAGGAACAACTAGACAACCAAACAATGGTGCTAGGAAGTCATAAATGACATGTGATCTCTACAAGAACGCTCTAAACAACGAAAAGAAGATATAAACACATAAATGACCTGGAGGGTCATTACATTAAGCTAAGCTTACATTTTAATCCCTATAATGGTGATCTTTCAGATTTGTGTTTGAGTGAAAGAGGAAGTGGGTAAAATAAATTAAAAATTAGAATTATAAATTGGTAAAAAGAAATGGCTAAAGATTAATGACTAAATTGATACGTGGCAACTATTGATTGACTCAAAAAAAAATATTTCGTGCCCTAGCGCCCTTGCCTGTGTATTCACAAAACGATCTTCTCACCGTCACAGTCACCTCTCCTAACCCCCAAACTCTTCCCATTCAAACCAACTATCAATCTTAAACCATCTACCCAAACAAGGTCCAGTTGGGCATAATAATATATATATATATTATATATATATATTATATATATTAATATTGAATATATAATTATATATTTAAATACACTATTAAACAGTCCAAGGGTAATGGTTTTTCTTTCCCAACAGTTTGATGATTGTTACAACAATTGCGACCAAAGTTGGAGTATTTTTTCGGACCTTTTTTCCTAAATAAAACCTTAACAATAATTTTTTATCAATTATTGATTAAACAAGAAACTACAAAAAATAAAAGTTTAATCAAAATAATTTGGATAATTAGTAAAGTTGGAGAAGGATAGGGAATTGAAACTTTTTTTAGAAAAAAATATGAAGGACAATTTTTTTCGATAACAAAAGTGTCTTTAAAAGAGTTTTAATGAGGCCTCATTTGTTTTACATTTAATGGAGGTGTGAATCTTAATCGTTCACATCCTATTGATTAAGTCCATTTGTTTCTTTTTATTAAAATATCTTAACGAGTCTGAATAAATCAGATCTATAACAAAGTCTTAATACCATTCAGACTCTATTAAAATAACAAACATTCTTTCATAAACAAATTCTTCTCTTCTGAGCAAGTTTCAAGTTTGTTCCTCTCCTTTATCAATAAAATACATTTTTTTTAGTAAGTAAGTTTTCATAATCTCTTACAAGTATTTGACTAATATTTTTAATATATAAAATATTCTTGGATGAATTGATATTTATGAAGAACTCTTGTTGTCACAATTGTCTTGTTGTCAAATTATTCTGGTTGGAAGGAAATTCTCATGTTTCTTGCTGAGAAAAAATTGTTTGACAGATAAATCATTTTTTTTCTGGGGTGGGTTATAATCATTAAATTAAACAATTTTTTCGAAGAAGTTATCTTGGTTTGGATTATAACTTTTATTGATATAGTGATTAATTCCTTATTTTACAGAAAACTATGAACATTTAGATATTGAAAATAGACAATCTTAATAATTTAGTGTTTAAATCCATAAACTCCATCTTAATATTTAGATGTGCATTTAGATTATGATATCTTAATCTTAATGCATATCTTAATATTCAGATACAAATTACGCATATGACTCTGTCACGTATCGATTCATTCACAGCCTTTCAGATCCATTTAGACATTTTGTTTAAGTAGAAGAATCAACACACTTAGAGCCTGTTTGGATGAGCTTTTAAGCTGGTCAAACTGACTTAAAAGTTAGTTTTTTGATTTATTAGAGTGTTGAACAATTATCAAAGTAACTTATTTTAAGTAAAAAATGACTTATTTTAAGTCAAAAGCTAAAAGTTAAGGGCCCGTTTGGATGGGCTTAATAAAAGAGATTTTAAAAAAGTTACTTTTGAAAGTGCTGAAACTTTATTTTAAAATAAGAAGTTTAGCGTTTGGAGAAAAGCGTGGAGATTGAAGTTAAAAAAAAAAGTGTTGAGTGGTTGGCAAATAAGATGCATGATAAACAACTTTTCAATCACAAAGTTTGAAATACCTTATAAAAGTTGGTGAAACATAATAAAAGTAATTAATTATATTTTACAGCCATAAATAATTAATATTTGCTATCATCCACATATTCTTTCTCATCACAAATTATTTATAGAGGAATATAAACTCATTTAGATTCTAAAAAGATTTATAATTTGAAAAGATCAAAGAATGTTCAAGATTATTTTAGTTTCATCCTCGACGGTAATATAATTGTCATCATTCACATATTTCTTTATTATCACAAATTATTATAAGAGGAATATAATTTTTATTTAAGTTTATGTGAAACTATTTTACATTTAATAATATATAATTTGAAATAGATCACTTGAAAGATTTAAGATTTATTTATTTCATTCATAGTTAATATTAATTGTCAATCATCCACATACTTCTCTTATAACAATTACATAAGAGGGAATATTAATTCCAGATGTCATTAAGACATATTGTATTTTTAAGTGGATTGCCCATCCTATACCTGTTGTATCTCACTCATCAATTGCTAAAGAGTCCATCAGCTTCATCCATGCCCAAGGATTTGCATGTATTTTTGTTATAACGTCTTTCCTTTTTTCATAGAATGCTTTAATTAATCGTATTTCCATCGCATCTTTAGATAAATGCGTGTTTGGTTCTTTCCTTCTAATCTCTAATTACATAACTCTATAAATTTAGATGAGCATCATATCCCACTTAGCAGTAGTTTAAGTTTCAACAACATGGTGCTGTTTTAATTGATATGAGATGAAAGTGATAAGAAAATGTAAAATAACTACTTCCCATTAATTTGATATTGCTGAAAAATATATAATACACACAATCAACATATATATACATATTCCCAACACAAAAAAAAATGGATAGCAAAACCTGCATGAGTTCTATACAAACATGCATTTATGATCCTACACAAGTTCTGTATTAACAAATGTACAAACATGCATTTATGGTTTTCAAGAATAGGAGGAAAAGGCAAATCCAAATGTGGCCAAGATGATATATTGAAGCATGAGTTTATTATACTACTCTCAAGCAATGCCTTGTTATTATACAACTCTCAATCCGAATTTCAGTTTTGTTTCCATAAAACTAGCTTATGTGGTAGATAAGGAATACAATATCATCCACCCTATGGGTTGTGAACTAAAATCTACTCATTAGTATAACATTAAACTAGATTTACTGAATTTTCCTTTCTAAGCTAATAACTTCAGAAAAAAGAGCATTCAAACTTATGGTTTTAGCTAACAATCAGTTAAAAATCAATTACACAGGAAAAAAAATACATGATAACAAAAACACAAAACAGAATATCTCAAAAATAAATCAGTTACGAAATAAAATATCTCAAAAATCATATGTATGACAAATAACACGCCAAAAGTGAGTAAATGAAGCAAATCAAAAAACATTATCGGCATAGATCGAGTATTTTAAGTTGGATTCGATTGTAACATTGTTATCGGCTTCAATCACGGTTTATCTTCAATTAAAATTGGAAGAAAGGCGGAGAAGTTCAGCAGCTCTCCCAAAAGCGGAAAAGCGAACAAAAATGGAAGAAAGAAGAAAGAAAGAGAAGCAAGAGATGTTTAGCGTTATGGGGTAATTTGGAGATATAAAAATAACACTACACACACATTTAAGATGTTAATATCAAGTTATAAAAACAAATTTTTAATAAAAACTATATAGCATATTATTATCAAGGTATAGATATAAGAAAAATAATAGATTATTGCTAATTGTTTAAAAGAAGAACCCTTATTTAAATAATTCAATAACCTATTTAAAAACCACTGGGGTTAATTAAACTTATTCATTAAAGATCTTTTTTAAACAAAACTCTTAATTAAAGTAATTAAATTAAATATTATTTAGTTACCGTTTTAAGATAACTAACAAAATATAGGGATTATCAAATCTAAATGTCAGACCCAAATTCGGGCCGCGACTGGCCAACCACACTATTATCCTACTATGTGAGAGAACCAACCCATCCAATTCAAACGTTTACCACTAATAACATAAAATAATGCGGAAAGAACTATACTCATCATTAATAAATCAATTAAATAAATTCCTAAAATTCAACACTATTATCCCGAAACCTGGAAGCATACCACACAGAACATCTATGACGATCAAATTACTAAACTAAGAGTATTCATAAGAAACTAAAATAAACAAAAGCTAGTCCTGCCGGAACTTCAAGGCATCAAGACATTGAGGAAAGAAGATCACAGTCAGTCACGCCAGAAGAATTAGCTCACCCTGAATCAGGTGCGCAATGGAAGACTGGCTCGAGTTGCGGGGTTGGTTGAAGACGAAGGTATGTTGGCGGCCACTCCACCATTATAAAACAAAGAAGAAAGAAAACATAAAAGTAGCGGTCAGTACAAAACACGGGTACTGAGTAGTACATCGGGTCCAACTCAAATAGAAAACAGATGTATCAGATAAATCATAAAATCAACTACAATACTCACATGAGGCATTACACTTACCATACCACTTGGTCGCAACACCAAGCACAGAAATGGGGACTCACGCCTCACCTAATACGTCTTTGGAATTCGGTTTATTAGATTGAGTATATCTAACATATTTCAAGATTCATTCTCTTTACTAATTCTGGTTGGACGTTGCGGAACGTGGCACTCCGATCCTAGATACTATCCTGGTGTCGGACCGTAGGCTGGGGGGCACTCCGTCCTCATATACTATCATGGTACCGGAACGTGGCACCGATCAATATATTCATGGGGTACCGGAACGTGGAACCCGGATACCATATTTATCCTGGTGTCGGAACGTGACACTCCGATCCTCCTATATATCCTGGGCGGTACAGGAACGTGGCACAGATCCCCTATATCACTACTTCTTTCATTAAGCCTTCTTTTATACCAAGGCATCATTATTAACAAAGTAGAGTAGGGTTTCTTTGTCTGTGTTAGGATTAATAAAGCTTCATACATGCGATTTGTCACAATTATATAAACAAAGTGAAAACACTAATAAGCACATAGAAGGGTTTTTACAACATCTACCCATAATATTCATTCGCTATTAAGAGTTTAATACGATAGTTATAAAAAACCATACATACCGCACCGAAGATTCGGATCAAGCAACAAGATAATCTTCAAAGTCTTTGCTTTCCCTCTTCGTTTTCTCCCTCTCTCGACGTTCTCTCTCACTTCTTCTCTGTTATTTCTATTTTTTTATTCAAAAAAAACACCCTCTTTCTTTTACCCTAATTAAACCTATAATTAAGTATACACGATGACAAAATAAACCCAAATTAATTAGGTTATCTCTTTAACCCCCCCCAAGTAATTAGACTTATTAACTTTAACCCACTACTTTATGATAAAGCAGAAATAGTCCAAAACGCCCCCTTAAAGCATTTAACAGAAATTCGACCAGCCTGGGATACCGTCTGTGACGGGCGTCGGGCCGCGAAACGTACCGTCCTGCTTGCTCGTTAACGAGTTTAGAGACTGAAATCACTGAGGATCTGTGTTGTGACGGCCCGTCACGCCTGTGACGGTCCGTCCTTGTCATGTCCGTCACGAGGGTTCAGAGAGTCGATTTTAGTACCCAATTGTCAGAATGCTAAGGTGTTTTTGGAACTCAACCGCCGAGACGCCCCAATGGGACCCCCCGACGGTCCGTCGTGCCATGCACGGTTCATCGTGGGGTCGGCGACTTAGCCAGGTGTTTTCGAAATAAATCTGTGCTCAAAACGACTAAACAGGTCGTTACAATAGATACCAATTTACCCATAGTTCGTTGGCACCCCGAACGATCCGAAAGAAAAAACAAGGGCGGGAAAAGGACGTAAACCTGAATCTGTAAACAGGGTGTGGTATCGTTCTTGCAATCGGCCTCCTTCTACTAAGTGATTCTTCAATTGGTCGATTCTTCCATTGAATTTGAATGGATGGCGATCTCCCTTGACCTCAACTGTGTAAGAATTTCTAAATCTAAATGGCACAGGCTCTCCTCATTAAGACAAGTCTCATCCAGCAGAAGAAACTTGAATCCCAGAATGATTTTTTTGTAGTTTCAATCCCCATGGTTTAGTTTAACATTGAACAGGAAATACCGGAGGCACACTCCTGACAGCCCCTGGAGACCAGGGATAATTCCTAAGCCACCTCCCCTACGCGCTTCGAATTCAAGGGACCAAACTATACCCGGGCTAGCTTACCTCTTTTACCAAATCGCATCCACACCCTTCATGGGTGAAACCTTCCAGCAAAACTTGCTCACCCTCCATGAATCCACGTCCCTAACCTTTCGGTCTGCATACCTCATTTTGGCCGTACACGCAGTCAGAGCCGCTAAAGCTTTTATTGAATAGATGTACCTTTCTCTAACGAATCCCTCAAAAGGTCAGTACACCAAGGTCTAAACCTCGAATGATCACACCAAACAATGGGAGACCTACATCTCCTCCATACAATGCTTCGAAATTTGGGAGGCCATATAATACTGAGTGATAGCTATTATTGTACGAAACCTCTGCTAAGGGTAAGAAGTTTACCAATGCACCACCAAATTCTATGCACACAGCACCCGAAAGCATATCTTCAAACACCTGAATTTTCGTCTCAAGACTGCCCATCGTCTGGGGTGAAATGCGTACTAAGGTCCAACCTAGTACCATATATCAGCATGCAATGTTCTCCCAAAACTTAGAAGTAACCTCGTACCTCTATCCGATTCTATGGAAAGTGGAACTCGAACTCCATGCAACCGAACAATTCTGAAATGTAGATTTGGTGCTAACTTTCTCTGCATTGTAGTCACCTTACCGGAATGAATGATCAACTTAGTTAATCTGTCCACAATTACCCAAATAGGAATCAAACTTCCCATGTCTCTTCGGAAGACCAACCACGAAGTCCATGCAATCCTTCCCACTTTTTATTCAGGAATGGGCATTCTCTGAAGTGTTCCTCCGGGCTCTGGTGTTCATACTTTTACACTTGCTGACAGTTTGGACATTTGGCAACAAATCAACAATGTCGCGCTTCATTCAACTCATCCACCAAAAGTGTTTGCTTTAGGTCACGATGCTCTTGGTTGCACCAGGATGTATAGAATATCGGAACTATGACCTCTGTAAGAAAGTGTGGATCAATTTCATCGACACGGGGCACACATACCCTTCCCTAATTTCAAAACACCTTCCTCGTCTATGATCGCTTCTTTAGCCTCTCCTCGCCAACCCCATATCCCGAATTCGGCTTCGTTTTCTCGTCATCAAACTGTTTTCCCCTTGATCTTGTCAAAAAGAAAGATCTCGCCTCCACACAGCCAACAATCCCCTTCTCCATTTACTTCTAAACCTCATAAGTCGTTATCCAGAGTCTGGACCTCTCTAGCAGCCAATGGGCGGCTGAAATTTGTAAGCGAGCCTAGACTACCCATGCTCCCTGCCTTTCTACTTAGGCGTCTTCCACAACATTAGCCTTTTCCGGATGATACAAGATGGTGATATCGTAGTCCTTCAGTAGTTTCCAATCCATCTCCTCTGTCCTCAAATCAAATCTTTCTGAGTAAAGACATATTGTAGCTACTAGATCCGATAGACTTCACACTTAACCCATAGAGATAGTGTCTCCATTGCTTTAATGCAAACACTACCGCAGCCAACTCCAAATCGTGGGTCGGATAATTACGTTCATGCACCTTTAATTGTCTCGAAGATAGGCCAATACATTTTTCTTCTCTGCATTAGCCACTGCACCAAACAAGAATAGGATGCATCACAAATACATGAATTTTTATTACCCTCTACTACTACTGGCAAGGTAAGGATAGGTTGCAGTAGTCAACAAAGTTTTGAGTTTCTGAAAGCTTTCTTCGCACTCGTTCGACCATACGAATGGAACATTCTTTTAGTCAACTCGTCATTGGGAAGCAATAGAAGAGAATCCCTTACAATCGACGTAGTAACTGGCTAACCAACAAAGCTTCTTATTTCTGACCATTAGTAGTCTTACCCCAATTTTTCACACTACTCTACTCTTTCGTCTTAGAAGATCCACCACCATCACTCCATCCTTAAAAACCACGTGCCCAGAAGGACACTGAATCTATCCAAAACTCAAACTTGGAGAATTTGGCATAAAGCTTTTGTTCTCCTCCACATTTCCAACACAATTCTCACATGCTCCTCATGTTCCTTCTTACTTTTGAGGGTATATCATATATCATCAATAAATACGATCACAAGGATCCAGATATGGCTTAAAAACTCTCGTTCCATCAACTCATGAACACAGGGGCATTCGTTAGTCCAAAGGACATTACCAAGATTCATAATGCCCATACCTGGTTTCGAAAAGCAGTCTTTGGCACATCTGCTGCCCGTATTTTCAATTCATGATAACCAGACCTCAGTCAATCTTAGAGAAGACACAAGCACCTTGTAACTGATCGAACAAATCATCAATGCGATGAAAGAGATCACCTGTTCTTAATATTTTACTTTATTTAGGTGCCGGTAATCTAATGCACATCCGAAACTCCATCTTTCTTTCTTCACAAATAACACCGAGCACACCCAAAGGGATGCACTTGGCTAATGAACCTTTGCTTAACAACTCCTTGAATTTGGGCCTTTAACTCTCTTAACTCAGCGGAGCCATTCTATAAAGGGGGTATAGAATGGGCCGAGTACCGGTTTTCAAGATCAATGCAGAAGTCAATATCTCTATCCGATGGCATAACCAGGAGGTCTGCGGGAAACAATCTAAAAACTCACGAACTACTACCGAGACCGCTCAATTGGAGGTACTTGGGTAGTATCATCCCTGAGATGTGCCAAGAACGCTAAACAACCCTTCTAACACCATTTTCTTAACACGAAGACAGGAGATGATACGACCGGATTGGGAGATGTAGTCACCTCCCACACTACGGATCTGTCCCAGGCTTGGCTAACGTCACAGTTTTAGCATTACAATCCAAGATTGCAAATTTGGAGAAAACCAAGTCATACCCAGAATTACCTCGAAATCAACATTTCTAAGATAACCAAGTCACATAAGTGGTTGTCTCCCACAAAAAGTCACCCAACAAGACCTCTACCAAATACAACCTTTTCAACTATCACAGACTCACCCACCGTGGTAGAAACACGAAGGCATGTCAAGCAATTCACAATGTTAAAAAAGACCATTTATCAAATGAGGAAGATCATAATGAAAATGTGGAGCCCGGGATCAATAATACAGCAGGCCATGCAATGACAAACCGAAATCCATTACGTGTGTTATAACAGCATCTGATGCCTCCGCTTCGGACCGCCCGGGAAAGCCTACATGGGCCATATTCATCAATGTCTGCCCGTTGCTCTCTAACCAGGCCTGCGCTGCAATTTTCCCATTTGTCTCCGTCACCCCGACCGTGTTTTGTGACCCCATTAACGTCGGCCACACCTCCCCTAGAATAGACGGCCTCTTCATGACCACCTCTACCTCTGACTATTTGAGTCTGTACTCTGTTTTTGAACAATACCTCTTAATGTAGTCTCGTCTCCCCACAGCCATAACACTCTCTGGATTCAGCATAGGTCCTCTCAGAGAATGTTGTTGACGTCTGAGGTGGACACCCCAACTACTCTCTGTTAGTGAAGACTGTATTGGGTCGGACTAGTAACCTCCTGACCCCTTTCCTCGAAGAAGAACCATTAACCACCTCCCTTCAAAACCCTTTTTGTGTTCGATGCCATGGTGAAGTCATCTGGCTGTCACTCCTTCCACCACTCTATCACGAAGTCTAACCACTTCTTGAAAGGATTTTGCCGTAGCCGCTACCCTGTAAGGCTGAAATCCGCAATTCTGACCTGTAACCCCTTCACAAAACGGCGAATCCGCTCTTGTGACTGAAACATTAGTTTGGGTGCATACCTGGATAATGCGCAAAACTTAGCTTCTATGCCAGTAACCCGACATCCTACCTTGCTCTAGACTTAGGAACTCAATCTCTTTTCCTATCCCTCAAGGTCCCGGGGATATATTTTTCCATAAACAGCTAAAGAATGATGCCCAAGTCATAGGTGGTGCCCTCTTGTTGTTTGACCACTCCAACATTGTGACCGCCACCAACTTTTGGGCATTCCCTTGAACTGTAAGGTGCACAAACTCAACACCAAACCTTGCCACTATGCCCATTTTATGTAGTTACTCATGACAATCAACCCAAAATCGTAGGTATCCTCAGATTCGCACCCTTGAAGACTGGTGTTTCAATTTCAAGAACTTACTGAAAAGTTCATGCTGATCAATGTTGTCATTTAAGTCCCTGTAGTCAACAAAAACGTGTCCTATTTCCAATGTAACATCCCATGCGGGGAGCCAATAGTTAGCCGCATGTTGTTACCTCCCCCCCGGAACACTGAGGTGCTGTGGCAAAAACACTGGAGGTGTCTGGCCCGATCAGCATAACCCGCTAAGAATAAGCAAGAACCTGATTGATCATCTCGGGAGTAGGTTGGGGTGGCAATTTCCTCATTTTGCACTTTGTTCATTCTCCCCCATCCCTCACGGCCACCTCTCTTACTACTTCTTCAGTCGGTGGAGTAGTCCCCGCCCTAGTATCAGATGTCTAGGTGCTCGTCCCTTCCTCTAAGGACGTCCTCCACACCTCTACCACGAGCCTCTTGCCGCTATCTTTCTCGAGCTACAAGCCCCGGTGCTGGCTCGGAAAGCCTTCTTGTCTTGGCTGAATGTTTGGTGTTGCGTATGTCGTTGCTCTAGTTTCTAACCATCCTGTTAATAGATTGAAAATGGTCAGATACCCAATTTGTATCACCTAGATACCACTTGGACCCAATACTAGCACGAAAGAAAGAAAGAAAGAATGAAATTTTCCTAAACGTCTTATAGCCTCCTCAAGAAAAGTAAAGGCGTCCCCCTAACCGTCCTTAAGCTCTCTAGACCTGTTCTTGTTGATGAGACCACGAACCTAATGCTCTGATACCACTTTGTCGTCCACGACCCAAATCGGGCCGCGACTGGCACCCCCACTTATCCTACTTGTGAGCGAACCAACCCATCCAATTTCAAACGTTTACCAATATAACATAAAATAATGCGGAAGACTTAAACTCATTATAAAATCAATAATAACTTCTAATTCAACATCTATTATTCCCAAAACCTGGAAGTCATCCCCACAAGAACATCTATGATCAAATTACTAACTAAGAGTATTCTAGAAACTAAAATAAACAAAAGCTAGTCCATGCCCGAACTTCAAGCATCAAGACTGAGGAAGAAGATCCAGTCCAAGCCAAAGCATACTCACCCTGAATCCGGTGCAATGAAGACTGGCTAGAGTTGCGGTTGAGTTGAAGACGACGGTATGTTTGCTGCACTCCCACATATAACAAAGAAAGAAACACAATTAGGGGTCAGTACAAAAACACGGGTACTGAGTATATATCATCGGCCAACTCAAATAGAAAAACAGTAGTATCATAATAATCATAAAATCAACTACAATACTCAACATGCGGCATTCAATTTACCATACCCTTGGCGCAACACCAAGCACATCAATGGGACTCACACCTTCCCCATCATACTCTTTTGGGAATTAGGTTATTAGATTGAGTATATTAACATATTATCGATTCCATTCTCTTTATATTCTGGTGCCGGAACGTGGCACTCCGATCCTCATATAACTATCCTGGTGTCGGAACGTGACACTCCGATCCTCATATACTATCCTGGTAGCCGGAACGTGGCACCCGATCCATATATACTATCCTGGTAGTACGGAACGTGGCACCGCCCGATCCATATTCTATCCTGTGTCGGAACGTTGACACTCCGATCCTCATATACTATCCTGGTACCGGAACGTGGCACCCGAACGATCCCCAACTCACTACTTCGTTCATTAAGCCTTCTTTTTACCAGGCATCATATTAACAAAGTAGATTAGGGTTTCTTTTTCATGTTTTAGGATTCAATAGCTTCATCATGCTTATTTTATCACAATTATATACCACAAACCACAGTCACATCATCAACACATAATTAAGCACATAGAAGGGTTACAACCACTACCCAATACATATCATTCGCTATTAAGAGTTTACTACACGAATAGTATAAAACCATAACACAACCTACCTCCACCGAAGATTCTGATCAAGCAACAAGCTAATCTTCAAAAGTCTTTGCTTTCCTCTTCGTTTTCTCCCTCTCGTCGATCGTTTCTCTCTCTTCTTCTTCTCTGTTCTTCTATTTTTATTCAACCCTCTTTCTTTTACCCTAATTAACATATAATTAAGTATAAAAGATGACACAAATAACCCACTAATTAATTTAAGGTTATCCCTTTAACCCTAACCACCAAGTATTAGACTTATTAACTATTAACCACACTACTTTATGATTAAAGCAGGAAATAGTCCCAAAACGCCCCTTAAAACATTTAACAGAAAATTCACCCAGCCTGGGTTACGCAGTCTGTGACGGCGTCGTGCCTGCGATGGTCCGTCCTGCTGCTCCGTCACAGAGTTCAGAGACTTAATCACTGAAGGATCTGTGACGGCCCGTCACTGCTTGTGACGTCCGTCCTCATTCCGTCACCGTTGACGGTCGTCTGCATTCCGTCACGAGGTTCAGAGAGTCGATTTCATTACCCAATTTTCAGAATTCTAAGTGTTTTGGAAGGACCCCCCCTCGACGTGTCCGTCGTCCATGACGGTTTTCGTGGGGTCCGTCGACTTAGCCGTTTTGCAAAGAATAATAAATCTGCTGCTCAAAACTACTAAACAGGTCCTTTACAAACTAAAACAATTACAGTTTTATGTTTCAAAAACTGTAAAACGTTATCTTTAAAAAAAAAAATATATATTTCCCCAAATATTGTTCTTCCATCACTTTTCAAAAATCATTACAATCTGCCAACTATCAAAACTTTTCACCATTTTTCGCCGCCTAAACTTTTCTCCAATTTTCGCACACCTAATTTTTCCACATTTTCTTCATCTCCTCTTAAAAACAGTCTTCTTCAGATTTTCTCAAATAGTTTTTGCATTCAAATCTTCATTTTTAGCACTCAATCTTCAAATCTTGCAAAAATACAAACCGCAAATGTCTAAGCGGCAACGAAACCCCGAGAAAAGCTGAAGATTGAAATGAAAGCAAGTTTCAGACGATTTCACTTTCCATCTGCTACCACTTTCAAACTTTATCACAACAAGAAGACATCCTCTCACCTTCATCTCATTAAAGTTAAGTCTCTAGTCAGTGAAATCAACAACAGGACAAAAACAAACACAACTCCAAAGGAAATGAGAAGAAGAGAAACGGGAAAGAAAGAAAAAAAATGAATCCTGAGAAAACGACGAAAGAAAAGGAATGACAAAGGAAAGGAAAAGGAAATCGAGGAATCATCAGAGTCTGAATCGGATTTTGTGTGAAGAATTGATACAATCAAATCCAAAAAACCAAGAGCATCTGGAATCGATACGTCACATTTACCAAAAGAAGAAGAAACGTTAAACCAAAAAAAGTTCAAAGGTTAGTAAAAGTTAATTTTTTTTTAATGTTCTGTTGATTTTTTATTTTCTTGGTATTTGGGTATAAAATAGTTAAATACAATTTTGGTAAAATAAATAATGTATGAAATGTGTATGACTCCCTGCATGACTTCCCGGGGGGGGGGGGGGGGTAAAATAAATAATGTATTTTTTATGTTGATTCACGTGTAATTAATTGGTGTCATTGATAAACTGTAATGAATTGTGTCTTATTCACTGTATGAATTTTGTATGACTCTTGTGATTTACTGTAATATATAAATGTGTATGATGTTGTTGAAATTTTTTTTATCCCAAGTTTTTTTTGGGTACTGTTTTACTAGTAATATTCATAATTAGTTATAACTTTATATTTTGTGTGAGTTGTATTTTTTGGTGTTTCAATATATTTGTATTAAGCATGTGTAGTTTGTTTGAAAGTTATGTTATCTTGTATATGTTTTGTATACCCCTGTTCTGCCTCTGTCTTCTGGTTTGTCTCCTCTGTGTCTGCCTCTGTGTCTGCTTCCTGTCTTTGCCTTTTTCCCCTTTTTTTCGGCGCCGCCGCCCCCCCCCCCTCTTTCTTCCTGTCTTCCCTGCCTGTGTTTGCGCCTTTGTTGCCCTATTTTTCGGTCCCGCTCCGTTTTTCCCCCCTTCCTCGCTGCCCCCCCTTTTGGCTTTTTTCTCATTTGCATCACCTTAACTCCAATGTCATTATTGCGACACTTATTTCTCAGGGGACTGAAAATTTCGGGCATGACATTTTTCCTTCCCTAACTGGTAACGGTTAAATTTTGGTCTAAAATAGTTTGTTGCGTACTAACTGGTTTGAAAATTGAACTCCTGTTTCTGATTTTGTATCAGATCCACATTGTTCAAACAGACGCATTGGTGAAAATTTTGGCGATTTTAATAAATTATCCAAGTCTGATTTTTATTACAGTTTAACATTGCACAATTTATGGAAGAGATGATAAACTCAAACTTGGATCTTGTACTTTATTTCTTCATTTCTGACTGCATCAACCCTTCAAAGACAACAATTCCAAAATTGTATTTTGATTTTGGTAGAGTCTGGACATTATGGGGGCCACCTTTCCTTGGGCCAATGAGTGTTTTAATTTAAACACTCAAAAGCTTGCAATAAAAAAATTCAAAAGAAATCCATCGTCATTCAATTAGCCAGTTCCACATAGCAATGCAGATATGGGTTTTTATATGAGTGTTCGCATCCATTTGACACCACAGTTTGCTATACGTGTTTTCAAATCGCACACCGAGATCCTGAACTGGAAGACACCGAATGACGTCATTTTTTTTGACGATTTGAATCAAAACTATTTTCAAGAACAGACATGGGAATCAGGTCTTTTTCTTACATGCGTAACGACCTGTTTAGTACTTTTGAGCAACAGTATTTTTATTCTGGAAAAAACGCAGATGTGACGGATCCGACGGCGGACCGTTCAAGGGCAACGACGGACGTGTCGTGAGGGTGTTGTCTTTCAACAACACTTAGGAAAACTGAAATTGGGTACTGAAATCGACTCTTCTGAACGTCATGACGGAATGAGCAGACGACCGTCGAGGTCCGACGGCCGTACAGGCCATCGTGCCACTAAAACACAGTATTGGACCATTGTGACGGACAGCATGACGCGACCGTCGCAGGCGCGACCCACGTCACGGGCTACGCATCCATTCGTCGCGGATTTCTTTCCACGTTTAAGGGACGTTTTTTGACTATCCTGCTTTAATTATAAAGTTATAGGGTTAATGTTAATAAGTCTAAATTACTTGGGGGTTACGAGGTAACCTTAAGTTAATTAGTGGGTTTATTTGCCATCTTTTATTCTTATTATATATTAATTAGGTAAAAAAAGAGTGGTTTGAATAAAGAAACAATAGAAAGAACAGCACAAGAGAGAGAGAGATCGATCAGAGAGAGAGACGAAAGAGGATAGAAGCGGTTTTGAGAGAAATAACTTTGATTAATTCTTTCGGTGGAGGTAGGTAATGGTTTATGTTCGATATTCGTAGTGAACTCTTAATAGTGAATATTATGTGTTGATATATTAAACCCTGCTATGTGGCGTTAAGTTGATGCTTGCATGATTTAAATTTATTAAAAATTGTGATGAATTAACAAAGACTGAGAAGTTATTGAATCCCAAATCTTTGACATGCGGAGACGCCTAATTCACTTTGATAGTATATATAATGAGATGATGATGCCTTAGTATGAAAGAGGCTTGTAAATTATACATGAGAATGATGATGCCTTAGTATGAATAGAAGGCTTATAAATTATACAATGAGAATGATGATGCCTTACTTTGTGTAAAAGACAGCTTGATGGAAAAATTTTTAGGGGGGGATCGGGTGCCACGTTCCGGATACCAGGATTACGTAATGCTAGTCGCGATCGGATGTACGTTACGACACCGGATAGACTATTATGGATCGGGTAGCCCGACGTTCGCAGTTACCAGCATCATAAATGAATATGAGGATCGGAAGTACAGTGTCACGTTCCGACACCAGGGATAGGAATATGGACGGGTTTCGCCACGTTCCGGCTACCAGCCGATAGAATTATGGAGGATCGAGTGTCCACGTTCCGACACCAGATAAGAATAGTCGGGGCCACGTTCCGGTACCAGGATAGAATATGAGGATCGGAGGTCCACGTTCCGACCAGGAGAGATAAATGGATCGTGTGCCACGTTCCGGTACCATGAACTAGCAATGAGGGATCGAGGAGTGCCACGATTCCGGGCCATCCAGGATAGAAAAATAGAGGCATCGGGTGTGTCACGTGACCGACACAAGAGGAATAAAGATCATGGAATCTTGAAGATAATGATATAAACATCCATCTAATGAACTTAATTACCCAAATAGTAGGTATTTGAGGCCCCCCTTTTTTCTTTTTTGTTGTCCCTTTTCATGTGTGAACTCCCGGAGTTGTAGTTATGGGATGAATTCATGTTGTTATTGCCCTTACTATGTTGAGTATTGTATTACGTTGCAACATTATTCATTAATATTGATATAACCTGTTCCCTATTTTGAGTTGGCCGACTGAATCCTACCTCAGTACGTGTGTTGTCACACCCTACTGTTTCATGTTTTCCTCTTTGTTATTTGTGTAATGCCAGCAAACTGTTCTGTTAACTTCAACTCAACTGAGCACGATCTACGCCAGTTTCTTCACTTCAATCGGAGATTCAGGGTGAGCTAATGGGTAAGGTGGCGTCTAGCTTGGACTGGGTCTTTTCTTCTTCAAGTCTGATGCCTTGAACTCTCCGCATGACTATTGCTTTTTAGTTATTGTGTTCTTAGACTTCCTAGTTAAGTTAATTTGAGATAGATGTTCTTGTATGATGACTTCCAGATTTTGGGTAATAATAATAGTATTGAATTTTTTTTATTAATGAGTTTAAGTCTCCGCAGTATTTTTCTGTTGATATATCTGAAATGTTAAGGTTAGATGGGTTTGGTTCGCTCACATAGGAGGGTAAATGTGGTGCCGTCGCTGTCCCTGATTTGGGTCCGTGACAAACTTGGTACAGAGCATTAGGTTCACGCATTGGTCTCATCAACCAAAGAACGCGGTCTAGTAGAGTCTTAAGGAACGGTAGGGGGACGCCTTTCTTTTTCCTTGAGAGGGCTATCAGACTTTAGGAAAATTTCACTCTTTCATTCTCCTTTTCGTGCTCTACTTGGAGTCCAATTGGTATCTGGGCGATACAATTGGTATCTGACCATTCCTTCACCTCTATTTCGCAGATGGTTCGACTAGAGCAAGACCGCACCAGCAGCAACAACGGAAGACGAAACGACGGAGCCAAGGCCACTGGGGCTGTAGCGCGAGGAGAGCACGGCAGAAGGCCCGTGGGAGATGTCGTGGGAGGACGTACTCTAGAGGAAGATGACCAGCACCTAGCCCATCTGATACGAGTGCGTGACTCCTCCACCGACCGAAGGTCTAAGAGAGGGGGAGGAAGGGGAGAATGAACAAGGGCCATAAAAATGAGGAATGCCACCCCAACACCCCAGAGATGATCACCAAGTACTTGCCTAATCTTAGTGGGTTTAATCCGATCAGGGTCGCACCTCCAGTGGTTCTTTTCACCACACCCTCCGGTTTCTCAGAGGTACTACATGCGGCTACTATGGCTCCCCGCATGGATGCCATCATTGTGAATAGGCCACATTTTCCATGTCTGACTTACTGGGCTNGTTGTGGGATGAGAATTTGTCTTATGCGGAGGAAAGGAACTGGTTGCTATTTAGATAGGAACTAGGAAGTTCGCAAGTTGAGGTCAAGAGGATGAATCCCTCAAGGTGCAATGGAAGAACGACCCGGTTGAAGAAGCCAATTGGAGAAGGAGGCAGATATGCAATGGAGAGATACAACGTCTTTTACGGATTAAGGTATCCTTTCACACTTTGTTTTCCTTCTTGTGATCGTTCGGGGACGAACGATGGGTTAAATTGGTACTATTGTAAACGACCTGTTTAGTCGTTCTGAGCACAGAATTTATTTCTGGAAAAAACTGGCAGATGTGACGGAGGCCACGACGGAACGTCCAAGGGCACGACGGGACCGTCGTGGAGGGTGTCTGTTTCAAAACACTTAGAAAACTGAAAAATTTGGGTACTGAAAAATCGACTCTCTCTGAACGTCATTGACGGAATGGCAGGACGGAAAGTCGCAGGCTCGACGGCCCGTCACAGCCATACACTTCAAAAACAAGTCTCGGACCTTGGACGGACAGCAGGACGGACAGCGCAGGCGCGACGGCACGTCAAGGGCTAGCAATCCCAGTTCGGGTAGGATTTCGTTAAACGTTTTAAGGGACGTTTTTGACTATTCCTGCTTTAATTATAAAGTTATAGGGTTAAGTTAATAAAGTCTAATTTATTGGGGGTTTATTTTTTTTAAAAGAGGTAACCTTTAAGTTAATTCGTCGGGTTCTTATTGCCATCTTTATTCTTAAATGATATATTAATTAGGGTAAAAGAAAGAGGGTTTTTGAATAAAGAAAAATAGAAGAACAGCAAGAGAACGAGAGAGAGAGAGAATCGAGCAAGAGAGAGAGAAGAAGAGGATTAGGCAAAGGATTTTGAGAAGGATAGCCTTTGTTGATTCAATATTCGGTGGAGGTAGGTTATGGTTTGTTTGTTTATTTTTGTACGATATTCGTAGTGAACTCTTAATGTGAATATTATGTGTGAGACTATTGTAAACCCTTGATATGTGCTTAAGTGTATGCTTGCATGATTATATTATAAAATTGTGATGAATAACAAAGATGATGAAGTCTATTGAATCCCAAAAATCTTTGAAAGAACCAGAATTCACTTGATATATTAATAATGAGAATGATGACCGCCTTAGTATGAACGAAGGCTTCCTTGATAAATTATACAATGAGAATGATGATGCCTTAGTATGAAAGAAGGCTTGTGATAACTTATTACAATGAGAATGATTATGCCTTAGTGTAAAAGAAGGCTTGATGAATTAGGGGGATAGGGTTGGGGACAGGTTCAGGTATAACAGGATTAGACTAGATGAGGATCGGGGGAGTGTCACGTTCCGACCACCCAGGCAGAATATGGATCAGGGTTGCTGCACGTTCCCCGGGAAAAGGCAGAGAAGGAAGAGTGGAGCGATGAGGATACTAAGGTGGAAAGGGTAAGAAAACAGGATCAGATTAGAATATGGATAGGGGGACACGTCCGGTACCAGGATCGAATATGGGAAGCGGAGTGTCACGTTCGCAACCAGGATAGAAATAGGATCGGGTGCAACGTTCCGGTACCAGGATAGAATATGAGGATCGGAAGAGTGTCACGTTCGACACCAGGATAGATAAATGGAGCGGGTGCCACGTTCCGCCAAGTGCAGCTCAGGGGCTCTCCCCCCTTCATCCTGCCTCCCACTCACACCCAGTCCCCCCCACCCTTCCCTTGCCCCAAACCTCCCGTCACACCTCGGTACCAGGATAGAATGAAGGATAGGAGTGCACGTTCCGGCACCAGGATGAAATAGAGGATCGGAGTAGTGTCACGTACCGACACAAGAGAGGAAGAAAGAAATGAATCTTGGAAAGATAATGAATACACTCAATCTAATGAAATTAATTCCCAAAATAAGTAGGTATTGAGGCTTGAGTCCACATGTGTGTGAACGCGGTTTTGTGTTATTGATGAATTCATGTTGTTATGCTACATGTTGAGTATTGTAGTTGATTTGACATTATTATTGATATATATGTTTACCTATTTGAGTTGGCCGATGATATCTACTCAATACGGTGGTTGTACTGACCCCTACTTTCAGGTTTTCCTCTTTGTTATTTGGGTTATGCAGCAAACGGTTCTGTCAAACTTCAACTCAAACAGCAGATCTAGCCAGTCTTCACTCATCGGAGATTCAGGGTGTGAGCTAATGCGTATACTTGGACTGGGTCTTCTTCTTAAAAAAGTTTGATTGCCTTTTGAACTTCCGGCATTGGACTAGCTTTTTAGTTATTTTGTTCTTAGAATTCCTAGTTAAGTAATTTGAGAGAATAGATGTTCTTGTGTGATACTTCCAGATTTTGGGGATAAAATTAATAGTATTGAATGTTTTATTCATGAGTTTAAGTCTTCCGCATATTTTGTTGATATATCTTGAAATGTTAAGGGTAGATGGGTTGGTTCGCTCAATAGGAGGGAAAGGTGGGGTGCCAGTCGACGTCCCTGATTTGGGTCGTTGACTGAACACTGTTATTACATTCAATATGATTCTTATACATAATATTTGTTTTTGATGCGCCTAAATTCAGAACTATGTCTTCTCGGAAGATGAGTAAATCCTAATGACGAAACCATAAAAGCAGTCCAGCAGCAGCCACCAAAATGAATCATAGGTTAAAATTTTCCAAGATCATCGAAAAACGTTTCTGTTGACAGTGAACATAAAGTTCCAAGAATTGAGAGCTGATATTGCAGAGGACAAGTAAAATATTTAATAAACATAATTTTTTTGAAATCAGACACATATCAAATATTATTTTTTTAATTAAAGGTTAAGCCAGAGTTGAAAGAACTCAAAATCACTGTAAGTTCCAACATAGTTTTATATAACTAATTAATGACTTTATAAAAATTAATGTATAAATTTTTTTATGTGGCACCGATAAGGTTCACAAACACATGGCTGATATAAAGATGTATGTTGATAACTCCACCAAAAGGAAATTGGATGAGATTCGATTGTCAGAGGAGAACAATACATGAAGAAAAAACCCAGAGGTCTATATATTGTGTATACTTGTATGAAAATTTTGTTTGAAAAATATAGTTAAATTTTGTTATTTTTATTTTCTGTATTTGGGTTATAAATATTAATATATAAAATTTGTGTTATAAATATTGTAGGAATGTGTTTGATTCACTGTATGAAATTAAAGATTTCTTCATTACAATATCAATGCTGAAACACATATTTTTTATGTATGATTCACTGTATGAATGTGTATGAGTAACTGTATGAAATGTGTATGATCCACTGTATGAATTGTGTATGATTCAGTATAATATCACTGTTATATATAAAGTATGTATGAAATGTGTAGCATATGTTATAAAATTTTTTGGTATCAAGTTTCTGATTCGGTGAATAGTAATATCCATAATTAGTTATACCATTTAGGTTTAATTTGATATTTGGTATTGAAATATTGTATATGAAAGAGTGTTGTGTAAGTTTGTTGAAAGTGTATGATTATATTGTATTATGTTTGTATTACATCTGTATGTTATGTATTATGTAATTTTTACTAATATGTTGTAAGTTATTAGAATTGTGTATTGATTCACCTGCATTAGTTTGGTTACATGTGTAGAATACATGTTTCATGAAAACGTCAATCATATGATATACATCTGATCCAACAGATATGCCTACAGAGACAATTCCACAACAAGTCCAAAGTTTCAAACACAGCTGACGATATATTCATTTTTAGCACATAAATTCAAATTTAGAATTTTTTTTTATTTACATTTTTTCATGTATATGCGCTCAAAAATCAACGGATGATTGTTTTTAATTTAAATGTCTGATGGGCATCTACAACGTCATCAAAATCAAAACCACCAACATTGGACGATATCCTGATTTTACCATGACACAAAATAATTACCCTTGATCCGATTTATTAATGCACACCACGACTCCCAAATCTACGAACAGAAACAAGAAGGGGGTAAAATACGATCTTCTCCTTATATCAGAATGTCGGAAGGAGAAGCATTCAAATAGAGTACATGCATTATTTCAAATCAAACATCCATTCCAAAATCACAATGGGTTTGATGTACAGATGAAATGATTTGAGGAGGTCAATAAAATGGATTTTTCCAAAGACGTTTGTGTCGAGCAGACGTGTGGATGGAAGGTCAATTTGTACGATGATAAAATTATTTTATTTATTTCTAAAAATATAATAATATAACACTTTTTTTAAAATATACAGAAAAGCAACTTTTCAAAGATTAAAAAACACAGCTTCATCCTCAAATGGACTTGGCGTTGTCAAATCGGAGAAGAGAAAGAGAAGAGAAAGAGAAAGAGAGGAAGAGAGGAGAGAAAGATTTTTCCATAATGAGTTACCGGGCAGACCGTGGGAGACGGGGAAGCGGTAAGACCTTTTTCAAACTAAATATTATGTTTTTGAGTTTGGCAGTGAGGATATATGTATGTTTTTCCTTTATGTATATTTCTGTATGAAATATGTGTGAACAGTGAAAATTAGATATGTATTTTTTTTGGTTAAAACAGCATATTATACAATAATGTCTCTATGAAAGAAGGCAAAATTACTCACCAAAACTTCTTCTACAGTATGCGCAGTGATATATGTATGTTTTTGTTATGATATTTCGTATGATATGTGATATATGTATGTTTTCTGGATGTATGTTTTTCGTATGAAATATGGATTATGTATGTTGTTGATGTATATTTTCTGTATGAAATAGTGTGATATCGGAATGTTTTATGATTGCATATTTTCTGTATGACTATGTCGTGAACAGTGAATGAATCATATATGTATTGTTTTGTTAAAACAGCCATCCAAATTAATACAATAATGAATTATCTCCGAAAAAGAAGCAAAATACTCCCAACAGTCACTTCTTTACAGTAGTTGATTGTTGGTTAGGCATGGTTGTAACATTGAGAAACAGTTGGAGACAATCACAATGTGACATGAGACTGCATATCACCGGCCATGATGTTGGACAACAATGCATTAGAGGATATAAGCTGCTTGCAACATCCGTGGCATAGGGTTGATGAAGTATTATCCCAGTCCCCAGTCCAGAGTAACATCAATGACAAATTCCCATTGGGTTCTGTTGGATTCCGAATTCAAAAGTAGATGTCTATATGATAGATTCGATGATGGGAGGATCTGTTCATTCAAGGAAAGTCAAAGAAGCCGTTGATAAGCTTTTATGCAACCCATAGATTCCTTTTATTTCTGACCAGCACGGAGTTATTGGCAAAAGGCTTGATTTGTATGCGAATAATCTCCCTGATTATCAACAGAAGTCTACTCTGAACCTCTAAGCATCAAAGAATGTTACACATTGTTCCTCAACAAGAAAGAAAAAAGTTCAAAGTATGTATATTTTACATATTTTTTATTCATTTTAAATTGAAATGCTATATAGTCATTACATACATTTTTTTTTTTCAATTTGATTACGGTTGATGTGGTTTACTACACATCTCTATTTGCCGAACATGAGCAGTGGGGGTGTTTTTGATAATGTCAATATTGATATTGATTCAACAGATCATCGTCAAAGACTATGCTACATACTTGGGCATATGAAAATCAAAGAATGATGCAGGCGCAATAAGTGAAAGTGAAGTTTACAGGAACAGGTGTAGCAAGAGGGTGGGACCTCGAACTCATTAAAGAACAAGTTATGGACACAACCAATATCCACTCCAAAATTGTATTCTCAGGAGTAGAAAATCTTCATGGCACATAGTAATTTTTTTTTAAACTTATGAACAATTATTGTATTTTCCCAGTTTTTTTATTATGAATACTCTGATGGTATATAAATTATTAATGATTATTACTAAATGTGTCTCAATTTAAATATCATGAACACGATGAACTCTGTATGAAATCATTGAATTTATCTGAATGTCATATGAAATTGATAATAGTTACTATTGTAATGTTGAATTGTTTTGCTTAAATACTATTACACTTTCAAAATACAAACAGAAAACATCTATAATTATTATTTTACTGGTATGAATTACTATATGAAAAAATTATTGAATTATAATACCAATTATACATTAATAAATGTGTATCACCATCTTGACACATACATTTTCATACCAGTAATTTACATACAATTTGTTTCTGTTTGTATTTTATTATGGACTTACTTGATGGTTTTATATAAAATTATTACTGATTATTACTAAATGGGTACAATTTAACTATATGAACACTGTATGACATCAGATGTACGAAAAATCATATGAATTATGAATGTCATATGAAAATTTTGATATATAGTACATAAGTAATGTATTAAAATTATTCCTAAATTGTTTGCATGAATACTATACACTTTCAAAATAACAAACAGAAAAACAGATATTAATTATATTACAGGGATGAATACTGTATGAAAAAAATATATGAATTATGCCAATTATAAAATAGATTGTTTCAAACTACAACAGAAACAAATGTATGTATATTATGATATGAATACTGTATGAAAAACTGGTATGAATACTGTTATGACATTTGTATAATAGTAATATTATTCAATAAAAAAAATATTTTTATTAACAATTAATGCCCAAAAACAAGATGTAACATTACGACATCATTGTTTTTGTACAGGATTTATTTGAACAAGACCTCCTATTGTGTCAAACCTGATAGGCAATCATGAATGTTGCTTTTTGTCTTCTTGGAATTTTCACATTCTGCGAATCCTTTCACCGTTATAGTTTGAGTCTCTGCTGGCTATTTTTGGACCAGGCGGCGGGCATCAATTTAGGATCTGGAAATATAACGTGGTATATTCCCATGTACTCGCGAACGGGGATAGGCTCGACGGAATAGCATAAGGGCATCTTTGAAATTCTTGAGGCTATTAACAAGCAGAACAGAATCTGTTTCATGAACTTCTTGTACAGGAGAACAGCAAATTGCATGCCCAACATGGCATCTCCTAATTTGAAATCTCCGCACTACACATCCGTGTGTCCAAAAATTTAGATTGTATTTTTGCTCCTTTCAGCTTACAGCATGCAGAATCAACAGTTGAATGGTATTCACCTGTGTAAAAAAAAATATTTTGACATGAATGAAGATTAATATGAATTAAAAAACACAATACAGTGAAAAAACATACCTTCATATTGCACGACAAACGTAATACTTCTGTAGGTAAACATCATTATTTTTTTGTCAGATTAGAGTCGTCTTATCGCCTCATGATTATGCTTGTGAATCCACCTCTGAATTGTCACCCTCATAAAACTCAAGAAGTGAAATCACCGGTAAACCTCCGTGCAATATTGTTAACCTTTATTCAAGACTCCGCGATGTTTGAAGTCATGTCCATGTGCGCTTACAATTCGAGTAAGCGCGTGACCATTTGCTATAACCAAATATTCAAACAGTATGTCTATTCGCGTATCTATCCTGATCTATTCTTTCCCATATTGTCTCAAACTGTTGTTTTATAAGCTTTTTGCCAAGAAGAAGAAACAAATCTTCAAAATTTCGTTTTCTATTGAAAATTCTCAAAACCATTGACTGATAAATGCCATATTCAGAGTTAATGTTCTGATTCAGGAATACCTTTGTTGTCCCTTTCCATATGTTTCATTTCTGTCTGACATAAAAACCATATTTTCTCTAACTCCATATGCTTCTCTAAATTGCTCAAAGAACCATGTCCATGAAGCATCATTTTCAGGAATTCTAACATCGATACGCCAACGGAAGTATATGACCTGCTCATTATTTTTAAAAAAATGTTATCACAAAGTCCAAAATATTAATTCATTATTTTTTCATTATAGTATATAATTAAAAATATATAGGTAATATTTTACCTCAACGGATCCAGTGATCTGACTCAGTTAACATTGTACCACCATATGAACATTTTAATGCACGCCATCAAACAACTACAATTGGCTTACAATATTCCCACGCCCCTAATTACATGCTTCTAAAGCAACCAATGCATATAAGAATGTATCATCTTCAGTCCTTTTTATTTCAAACAGATCCCTGGTATGTTGGCTCCAAAATGTAAAAATAACCTGCAAATTAACATAACAGCCATTCATTATAAAAAAAATAATAGTTTTATACTTTAACAAAATACACATAACTGTACTGTATAAATTTATCATTATTTTCCAAATCACCCTGAAAATAACAGGCCCAAGTCATTACATAAAAAATAACATATTTTATAATAAATAAAACAACGAAACTGTGAATACACAAACCAAAATAAAACAAATGTTTAAATTTATCATTATATTCGAAATTACCAGGTAATCTTGCATAAGATTCTCTGGATCTCCTCGCACCAACTTTATTCTTTTTCTTTATCTCCATGCCGATTGTATGTAACGAAAAACACCATGCAATTCAACATTCATCAGCTACATCTTTTGGAAGGATATACCTCTTAGATTGATCAATATTAATTATCCATTATAAAGACAGTACAACGTCAGTTATCCCTGAGTCTGGCATAAACTCTTTCTTCTAAACACAACAGTGTATGCTGCAAAGCAATATACTTCCGACCTTGAATAAACTAAGATTTCTTCACAACTAGGGCCATCAATCATCCAAGAAACAACTCTAGAAAACAATTCAGATGATTGGACGTTACAAAATTTAAATAAAAATAACAATGACAATATAAGTATACATTGTAACCAAAACAAAAAAAATTTAAAACTTACTTAGATGCATTTTACAACGTGCAACCGAAAGCTGGAACTGTCAACACCGTCCAACATTGCCTCATAACTTCCTTAAGGTTCATTTATATTATAAAATTGATTTTCAGCTACAAAAAAAATTAGACTGATACATATTATATAATTATCTACTTCACTTATGATCATTGACAAACTCCGTCTAAACTCCATTACGATCAACGGATAGAATTGTTGGAGAGTATAGATCTATGTTATTCTGTGATAATTCTAACATCAGGAATTAGTATATCAGTAACTATAACCTATGACATTCGTTATACTGCCCCACAATCTTTCCAAAGAATGCATAATAATGGATTATTTTGTGAAAAAAAATCCAAATTAACCCTTCATGATTCTAGATTAAACCTTTACCGCAACATCATTGATGAAATTTTTAAGGTGGACACATTTCGACTAATATTATACTTTATCTCAACAGAATTTAGATTTCTTCTCTGTTAGCTGAGTTACTATAGAATGAACTAAACAGTATAAAAGTAGAAGTATGTATAGGATGCCCTCCATTTTCAAAGTCGACGTATTTCCCTGTTTCACAAACATTAAAATTATATTCAGTGCATTCAATAATTAAATGACACAATTTCTCCATCAAATCAATAATAAACCTTTTCCACTTCAATTTTAATTGTTTTTTCAAAAAAAAAAAAACGATTACCAATATGACAGAATTCGAACTATAGAATATAGGCCAATTTCTAGAAAAAAAGAAACACGTTTATGGAAAGATAGTAACAGAATAGACTTTTTTTAGGATAAAAACTCAAAAAAATTACCATAAAAAAAATGATTAGATAATTAAGAGCCTATCTATATTAAATATTTTAAATTCACTTAAACGTGCCACATTTGGTTATCAGTTAAAACAGGTAACTACATTCAAGGATTATCCAATTTTAATTATCATTTTTAAAATTTTTTTTTCTTCCTAAGTTAACTGAAAATATTTACCAATATTTTTAATTAAAAGGAAAATGCTATAAGTTGATATATTATATGTTGATAAGAATGAAAATCAAAATCTTGTGTCATAAACTTGAGAATATGACTACATAATATGCTATATACCTAATTTACACTTAGTTGATAAAAATTTAAGGGAAAAAAAGGTAAAGGTAAAAAATGGTGGTCGCTTTAAAACAAATTAGACGCTAAAAAAAAAAAGCACTCATACCCAAAGCTTTTAAACTTTTATCTTAACATAAAGTTTTTTTAAAACTTAAAATAAGTTATTTGAGTATTGTCAAACAACTAAAAATCAATCAAAAAACCAGCGTTTAAGTCAGTGTGACCACAGCTTTTATTTAAGTGAGCCAAACAGGCTCAAGTGAGGGGTCTCTTTTTTTTTTCCAATTAAAAAGTCATTGTATGTGACCAAATATATACTTTTTTGCCCTTAATTCTTTTTTATTCATAATATTTTTTTATTTTTATTATTATTTTTTATTTTTTTTATTATTATTATTAATTGTGTATATAAAATGAACTTAAATTATAAATTTATATTCCTCTTATAAATAATTTGTGATGATAAAGAAATATGTGAATGATCGGAAATACTATAACTTATGGATGTAAAATATAAATTAATTTTGTTTTAGTTTTTTTAAGTATGAAAACCTTAAATTAAACAAATTTTTATCATGTTAACAACTTTAAAAGTATTTCAGATATTTTGATAAAAAAAAGTGTTTATCAATATTTATTTGTCGAACACATCAACAACTTTGTTTAAACTGCAACACTTTAATCCAAATAGATAACTACTTATTTTAAAAATGTGTTTTAGCATTTTAGAAGTTACTTTTTAAAAGCTACATTTTTTAAGTCAATCCAAACGGACACTTAATGCCTAATGTCCAAACTATTAAGATTTAGACCTCCATTAAGTGCAAACAAATGAGATCTTAGACTCAAAACCTTATTTATCTTCTATTTCTTGTTCAATTTTTGGACCTTTTTTCTAACTTTAAAATCTGAAAATCAAGACAAATGCAAATCTTTGAGAGATGGCATGATCAAGTTCTCACCGGAAGAACATTATTTTTCATTATTTTTGTACGTCTTTTTTCCTCTTAAATTATTTATTTATTTATGATGAGACATTTGCTTTCTTTTTTAAGTATAAACACTCATTGTTACTCAAACAATTATCACTTACATCGTATTTACATCCATTAAACCTTTTAACTTTTAATACTACATTTGATACATTATAACCCCTTTCTTCTCAAATGGCATGCCATGCTCGCCAATTTCTTTTAAAAGTTATTTTCACATTTCATCTTTTATATAAGTTGTAACTTATTTCTTTCAATAGCCAATCTCTTAGCTAATACAAATACAAATAAACTATAGAATTCAATAGCTCATTAACTAATTAAATGTAGATAAATTAATTAATACGTGTACGAGAAGCACAAATAATATCAATTAAAAAATTATATAAAGATAAGAAGTGATACTCCTAAGCCATCCATTCTTCCGGTTTGAATCAGTTAAAGAGCATACATCCTACTACTAGACAGAATTAACTTTTTACCTTTCCTTAGAGATTCATTTTTCTTAAAGATATTTTTGGTTATAAAATATGTCCAATTTAAGTAAATACATAATGAAATTTTCTTAAAATTCAATTGCATAATATTCTTTTAATGAAACAAGAAAACTTTCGTTATTTTTTGTGACATAAATTTGGAAGTCATTATGCTTAATAGGTTCATAAAAAGATTTCACTTTAATTTTAAAAGAACTATGTCAATTAAGAGGTATATATAACTTTGAATAATTACAAAAATCTCATCGTTTAATTTACTAATAATCATTATGCTCTATAAATTTTATAAATCTCTAAAATTTAAGTAAAATATGCAATTAATGTATCCGATCCTCCACTAATGTATCCATCCTCTTTTTAATGTATTAATGTTTGGATTTTTTTTACCATAATGTATCCGAACTCTCCAGTAATGTATTCGAACTTCTTTTTAATTTATCAACGCTTTGATTTTTCGCCATTAATGTATCAGATTCTATTTTTAATGTATTAACATTTGTATTATTGTATCCGTTTAAATAATTTTTATAATTATAAACTTTTAAAAAATAAATAGTAATTTTACCTTAAAAATATGTGATTTCTGTAGTTTGCCCATAATAGAAATATATATTCTTGAAATTAAAATGTGTAGTTAAATTAAATGTCATTTGACTAATTTTCTCATAAATATTCTTGATATTATTATTATTTTTAAATGTGTATTGACCATCTTCATCATCTGTGCCATCATAATAAAACCCTATATTATCTTTTGGAATAATGAAAATGGATTGCCTTTTTTTGCAATAGAAGAGGAAGGACATGAATACGCAGTCGTTCCATCACCGGAAATCGGAACCCGACTCTCCTACTCCGTGGAGTGGCGATTTTGATTTCGACGGCAGTGATCGTAGATTTGCATTTTCACGGCAAAGTTCCTTTCACCAATCGGCTGAGCCACATACACCTATATCAATAATCTCCAATGACTCTAAAAAACCTTTGCTCTCTCGAACTGTTTCCAGCATTAATATTCCTCCTAATATCTATGCATCCCATGGTTCCTATATTAAATTTAGGGATTCCTCGTCTCTGTCATCGGTTTTCCGAGGTGTTATGTCTGGGAATAAGCAGATGAGGAGATTGTTTATGTTGATTTCCCTAAATGTAGCTTATTCTACCGCCGAGTTGTGTATTGGCCTTTTATCTGGCCGAGTAGGTATGGAACCTTTAGTCTCTTGTTTAGTATCCTAGCTGATTCTCTGAATGTGTTGAAATCTGTTTTTTTTTTTTTATATGTTGAACAATGTGTTTTTTTGTCTTACTCCAAAACTTAATTTGATCAAAGGAAAGAGATAGTAATAGGGTAGAAAAGAAGTTCCTTTTACCAGGGACTTTGCTTTTTGCTCCAGTGATCATCAACAGCCTTAGATAACTGACATGTGCTTTAAGCCCATTAACTTAGCATGCCACAGCAACAGGATAGTGTTTACGTGATGCAACAATATATATCTTTGAGCAATAACAACTAAGCAGGTATATATATATATCTAGCAATGACGAGAGCAGTGTTTGAAATGTAAATAGTATTTATATTGAAGTTGAGTTATGGAGAATTTAAGTAATAGTCTGAATTAATAAAATAGAGAATCAGCGGACTATGTGCATGTTTGTTTTGTCCTACTTAAAGAAATAGTTATGGCTGGTGACAGGAGTAAAGTATATACCATAATATTCTTAAGATCATATACCAAAATATCAAGCACAAAGACAAAAAGTTCGACAAGTTAACTTTTGGAATAGATCAAAACACATTATTATCTTGAAGAAAAAGCGGTTCTTGACCCCTTGAACTGATACTGTCTACAATAATGATAAAATGAAGCTCCTTGTAAAAATTAGTAATGAAATTTCACTTAATATTAACCTGGGCATGAGTAAGAGAATAAGTTTTTTTGTAAATGTTGAAAAGCACAGAAACCAATAGGTTCCTGTAAATGTAGCAAAGAATAGTCAACGACTAATTGGCTTGTCAACAATTTTCTTTATGAATGAATGCCTTAATTTTTTTTGAAACTGTAACATTTGTATTTCACAGAGTATTTAGGTAGAACTGAAAAACCATACTTACAATAGCAGAAAGTAAATATAATCTATCCAAAAACTGAACCAAATCTAAATGGATATTAAAACATTTATGATTGACTCAGTTTCATTGGAGTGGACATTTGTACACCAAAAGCAGAACAACAAAATATACTTCAGCTTAACTTCTTGCAGGTTGTTGTTCTTATTCTCAAAACATCTCTCGTTTCTCTCCCTCCATATAGTCCACCAAATACTAGCAGGGATCATCTGCCATCTTTCTCTTTTTGTAGCCCCAACTCCAGCCATCTCCCAACCGAATAGAGTTTCATCAATCTTGCTAGGCATACACCAAGATATGCCTTTGAGATTATTGTCTAAAGCTACTTCTGATTTTATGAGTCTTCAAGTGGGTGCTAAATTGAGTTACTCTAAGGGCCCGTTTGGACAAGCAATGTGAAATCAAATTGTTGCATATCAAATTGCTTTTTCCCACTTATCCTAAGAACATCTAATGACACCTGATTATCCTAATTCTATCAATCTGTATTTCTTTTTCTTCTGCTTATTCACTTCTTGTTTGTTTTCTCTTATGAAATTTAATCTGACTCTTGATTAATATCAGGGTTGGTATCAGACGCATTTCATTTGACCTTTGGTTGTGGCCTTTTGACATTTTCCTTATTTGCAATGGATGCTTCTAGAGAAAAGCCTGATCGTGTTTACACTTATGGGTGAGGTTTAAACTCTAATCTCCTAGGAAATTCTTTGTTTTTTTTGGTTAAACATTTTCTCCTTACCTGTTTATTACTCTTTTTTCTTGTTCGTGATTGAAGTTTGTGACTTGTCAGTGCACTTGTTAAATGGGCAGATACATACATTTGTTATGTGATGGGGAAGTATTTTAACGAATAAATTTGTTAAAGGAGTTTCGGTGGTTATCAAGGGAAAAGCAATTTAGGTTTAGTCATTAAAGAATCATAATAAAGAAAAAGTAAAATAGGAAGAGCAAAAAGTACCTCTCTGTTTTTATCAGTTTGTGAATTCAATAGCTTCTGGAAAAATTTGAAACACAATCAAAATTTATAGGTTAAGCCAATTAAGTATATTTCTGTAGTTTGTCCAACTTCCACAATTAAGAAAATTGTTGACAATTAGTCTAATTTTCCAACCCCTGATAACTAGTATGTTCAGTTGAACATTTAGTTTTACTAAGTTTGATTATGTTGTTGTTGCTATTGTTCTCAGGTATAGAAGGTTAGAGGTTTTGTCTGCATTCACCAATGCTGTAAGTACATGGAACAATCTCAACTTTTTTTCCTTATACATTGTACTTCCACTTCTTCCATCAAAAAAGTGTCTTTCGGCACCTTTATATGATAGCTGCAGTATATATTTTTAGAATCACATAAATTGTAGCTCTCGTATTGCTTAGCTCTCTACATTGAAGGACATAAAGGAGCTATTATTGGGAGAGATTTTATATTACTAGTTCTGTGTACGCGTATAGAACATGTGTATTACATACCTAAGTTGCTCGGACTCTCCAAAAGTGATGCTGCACCCCTATCAAATCCTTCAAAAATACAGTACTTTTTGAAGATTTGACAGGCACCCGTCGACAATTTGAAAGACTCCGAGCAACAAAGTCACATACTATCCACGTCAAGCAATGAATGTATAAAAATTCTCGAAAATAATAACTAACATTAAAATTGATGTTATATTCGTCTAAATGATGGAATAAATGTTATTACATAACTTCTGAGGATGCAATTGTGATGAATTCTTTTAGTATTTGTATCTCACTGTCAGCTTCTTACAAATAATATTGTTGGTTTATGTTCTCTTCTGTCATTTTGATTACATTATCATTATTACAGTTTTATTATTGTCTACAAGTTGCCTTTACTAATGTACTCTTTTCATTTAATTAATTTTGCATGCATTTTTGTCGTCTACAATGCTTTAATAAATACATAAATGAAGTGGTCAGCATCCGAAAGTATATGTATATGTAAAATTGAAAGCAAACATATTAGAATTAAAGAAAAGTGATAATAATTTATTTTACATAAAATAAATATCAAATAAAATTTATTTCTTGTAGAAAAAATTAAGTAGTATGTGAGGTATTTTAGTTAGGAGAAAAGCATCAAATTGTGAAAGCTTATCTATTAAACTTGTTGATTCAAATAAAAAAAATAAAGAAGAATAGAAAAGAAGCAATGGAATAACTTGAGTGAAGAAGAAGACGACATAGGTATTTAAGTCGTGATATTTAATTCAAGTAAGGAAAGGATATGTACAAATTTCTAAATTGATTAAAATCCTTAATTTTATGATTTGTCAAATAAGGAAAGCATTAGTAACTAAAATTTATTAGGTCAAGAGTTTGAATTAAATTTTATAGATATAGATAATAATTTGAGGAAATTAGTAAATGACAAGTATGTCTATTGTATAGACTTTTAATGAAGGGCAAAAAGTTCAATCAACATCTCTAAGGACCTTTGTGCTTTTAAGGTAACTAGTTTTGATGCACATGCGTTGCTAGTGAATGTCAAACCACGTAGTACTCTATTTTTAAAAATAATGTCAATATTATTAACCAACATTTAAGTAAAAGATTATAAATGAAATAATCAAGTATACGTTTCCATGAACAATGAATGTAAGCAATGATTACTAAGTGTGTGCACGCTGAAAGTGGTGAAATCAATATCCCAAAATATCTATATCTATTTTTTATAATATAAAACTTAGATTTAGGTAAGATGACATGACACCTCTCTATGACCTCCAATTACATTTATCTTTTTTTTTTTTAAAAAAACTTTTTTCTTTTTCCAAAATTAATTGTGATGTGTAAAAATAAATAAAGTCACTCGTAAAATTTCTTAATTGCACCTTTTAAATATACCTTCTATAATTCATTGCTTAGTTATTGTTGGAATTCCTACTCTTGATATGATATAAATATAAAATATAACAGATTTACTAAATTGAGTTTTTTTAGTTGTGGGTATAGACTGCAAATCACACTTGAATTTTTAAGAAGAGAAGAGCAGAAAATTAGAAAATTTGTTGTTTTAAAATGTGAGGAAACCCTTTCATTTATAGCCAGCAAAGGTAGTATGAACACGTGCTTATTGCACCTTATCAGAAAAGTCATAACTCTTCAAAAAAGTCATAATCTTTCGGAAATGTCACAATTCATTAGAAATATAATAAAAAAATTCACAACCCTTCAATGTAAAAAGGTGTCTGTTTTTAATATAATATTATATTGATATGAATAAATAAGTACAAAATGAAATATAGTATATGTACTAAATTGGGTGTTGTAAAAGATTAGAAAAAATAGAAAATTTGTAGTTTAAAAATGTGAGGGAATCCTTCTATTTATAGCCAACAAAAGATGGAACGAACATGTGCTTATTATGCCTTATTAGAAAAGTCAACTCTTTTAAAAATCACTAACCCTTTGGAAGAGTCACAACCCTTCAATGTGAAAAGGTGTATGTTTTATATATAATATAATATAAATACATAAATAAATATGATGTGAATTTGAAATATAAAAGATGTATTAAATTGGGTGTTTTAAGAACAGAAAATTTAGAAAACATTGTAGTTCAAAAATGTGAGGAACCCCTCTATTTATAGCCAACAAAGGGTAGTGTGACATGTGCTTATTATGCCGTATCAGAAAAGTCACATATCCTTGGATAGGTCACAACTCTTCGTAAAAGTCGCAACTCTTTTGAAAAGTCACAACCCTTTAATGTGCTAAAGTGCCTAATTTTTATATAATATAATAAAATATAAATAAATAAATATAATATAATATAAAAAAATATACAACATTAGGTGTTTTAAGATGGGGATATTCTAGATAGATAGATATAGATATAGATAAAATCATGGAGATGACATGCATATTGTTTGTAACTTTTGAGTTACACCCATTTTTCTTGAGAGCAAGAAGCACAGAAAAACAACAAGAAGTGAAGTGCTCACTTCATTGAAGTGAAGCAGTATTGTTGAAAAGTATCAAAATAAACCTTGCACCGATAAGTAAAATAACTAAATAAAAAAGAACTTAACAAAACTAATATATATATAAAGAAATCATGTCCACTGATATGTATGATCTTGGAACAAAACACTAAAGGCAAACAATTGAGCACTGTAGAGGCTAGTCAAATGACAAGCCTGCGAGATGAGATACAACAGTTAGCCAAGATAGAGGAGACCTCATGGAGGCAAAAATCCAGGTGCCTCTGGCTCAAGGAAGGGGATAGGAACACCAAATACTTTCAGAAGATTGCTAATTCTAATAGAAGATCCAATTGCATAGACAAACTTCTGGTAGACTATGTGGTCATTGAAGATAAGGAGACAATTAAAAAAAAACACTAGAGTTCTTTGAAGGAGTGTACAAGAAGAGTGAAGGCCTACAATCATATTAGAAGGAATTGCCTCCATCACAGTGGAGGAAAGCAGTAACTTAGAAGCAGCTTTCGGAGAGGAGGAAGTACTAGCAACCATTAAATCAAGTGCCTTTGACAAAGCCCCCATGCCTGATGGTTTTACTATGGCTTTCTTCCAGAGCTCTTGGGAGTTTATCAAGACAGATCTATTAGCAGCTATGCAACACTACCATCAACATTGCTGGATAGTTAAGTCTTGTAATGCTTCATTCATCACTTATTCCTAAGAAAAAAGGGGGCAAGCGAACTTAGGGATTACAGACCTATCAGTCTAATTGGAAGCATATACAAGATCATTGCAAAAGTCCTCGCAAATAGATTGAAGACAGTTATGGGGAAACTAGTCTCAAACCAACAAAATGCCTTCATCAAAGGGAGACAAATCATTGATGCCTCACTCATAGCAAATGAGGTGCTTGATTGGCAATTGAAACAGGGGAATGCTGGACTACTTTGCAAATTAGATGTTGAGAAAGCCTTTGACCATTTGAATTGGTCTTATCTCATATCTATTCTCAGGCAGATGGGGTTTGGTGATAGGTGGATTAAATGGATTAAGTTCAACATTTCCACAGTGAAGTATTCAGTTCTAATCAACAGAAGCCCAGTAGGCTTTTTCTCTGCACAGAGAGGCCTAAGGCAAGGTGATCCTCTTTCACCTTTTCTATTCATCCTGGCTGTGGAAGGGTTGAGTAGAATGTTGAACAAAGCCAAACAACTGCAATGGCTCAAAGGTTTTGATATAGGAAGGGATAGAGCAGTTAACATCTCACATTTGCTTTACGCAGATGATACATTGATCTTTTGTGGGGCTGACAGAGAGCAGGTCCTATATCTAAACCTTACGCTACTCATATTTGAAGTTGTTTCAGGTCTCCATATAAACATGCTCAAGAGTGTGATCTATCCTGTTAATGAGGTGCAGAACATTGAGGAGCTGGCAGACATATTGGGTTGTAGAACTGGAATTTTCCCAACCACTTACTTAGGCCTTCCATTGGGGGCTAAATACAAGGCAGAAGGCATCTGGAGTGGAATGATTGAAAAGTTTGAAAAAAGGCTTGCTACCCCTCTATGGGTGGCAGACTTACATTGATAAACAGTGTACTTGATAGTATCCCAACATATAGTATGTCACTACATCCCATATCTAGTAAGGCTTTGAAGCAACTGGACAAAACCAGAAGGAATTTTCTGTGGGAAGGGAATAACAAAATCCATAAATTCCATTTGGTCAAGTGGCCAATAGTCTTGTTACCATAAAAGTTAGGTGGTTTGGGCATTAGAGACTTAGCACTGCACAACAAATGCCTACTTATTAAGTGGTTGTGGAGATACACTCAGGAGGAGCATAGCCTTTGGAAGGATGTGATTATTGCTAAACATGGAGCACTAAACCACTAGTGTTCTAATGTTTCAACAGCGCCATATGGAGTTGGTGTCTGGAGAAGTATAAGCAAATTATGGGAGTTCTCTCAACACAAACACTTAATTGCAGGGAATGGACAACATATCAATTTTTGGAGAGACAAATGGATAGGCAACTCCTCCTTAATGGTTGCTTATCCTAACATGTTCTAGATAGCAAGGGAGCTTAACTCTACTATTCAGCAATACAGAGAAGGGAATTCTTTGAACATCATCCTCAGAAGGAACAGGGAAATGGAAGAGTTGGTCAGCCTATTAGCAGCACTTCACAGTGTTGCAATTAACAGTGAAACACCTCAACTGGGGAGAAAAAAGGGGTGGGAAGTTCTCAGTTAAAGCAACTTTCAAGCTTTTAGGCCCACGAAATGCAATCAGACCACTGGCCTTGGAAGCTTATATGGAAGATCAAATTGCCTCCTAAGATTAGTTGCTTCAGCTGGACTGCACTCCATGGAGCTTGCCTGACCCAAGACAACCTGAGCAGAAGGAAGTTTCAGATGGCTACCAGATGTTATATGTGCATGAAGGAAGAAGAAACACACAACCACCTATTCAATGTCAAATAGCAGCAAACTTGTGGAGTATGTTTTTAGCTCTTTTTGGCATCAAATGGGTCATGCCTCAGAATATCAGGGATTTTATGATAAGCTGGGGTTGCTGGAAAGTTGATAGCACCGTCAAGAGAATCTGGAAGATGATACCTGCAGCCATTTTTTGGAGTATCTGGAACGAAAGGAATAGAAGATGCTTTGATGGAATATCAACTACCTACCAATCTTTAAAAGCTAACTGCCTCATGTTTTTGTATAGTTGGGTTTATTTATCCCCTCTAGATTGCCCTGATTCATTTCTGAACCATGTCTGCTCCCTGATTCTCAATTAACAATGTAAAGGAGAGGTGACCTTTTACTACTAAGCTTTTGTAACTATTATGCATCTACTTGATGTCTGCAATAGAACTAATTACTTCATCAAAAAAAATAAAAAATAATATGCATTTCTTTCAGTGTAGAGAAGAAAATTGATAATATTAAAAGGCAGTTCTTGTGGAAGGAAATGCAAATAAGAAGAAGTTTTATTTGGTCAGATTGGAGTAGTACAATGATAAGGCATAAGGAGGAAGTAGGTCTAGGAGTAAGTAAATATAAATGTCTACAACCAAAATCTGTTATGCAAATGACTATGTTGATTCAATGATAGGAAGATAGCTCCACGCAAGACTGATGGAGATTAAATATGGAAGAGGGGTTCTGGGCTCCCGTATGTGGAAACTCCTTATGGTAAATGTATGGAGACGACCAACTAGTCTTTGGGGGGAGTTCTACAAATATACGTTTCAGATTTGGACCTTGTTTATGTTTTTGTTTTTCAATGTGATGTCTGAGAAGTTTAGAGGTGTATTGGGTGTTGGAAGTCAATCTATGCTGGGAAGTGTTAATTTATACTATTGGAAGAATGGAAACTGTGTTTTTAATTTCCTGGATGTGCTAGACTTGTTAGATTTTATAGAGATTTGACGTTCCAAAGTATAGCTCTGATCTTATTTTTCTGTAGTATCTTAAAAACAATCAAATTGTGCCACATGAAAGGTGGTGGCCGTGTTTATACACACACACACACACATTACATATATACATGTGTTTGTATATTTGTTTTAGGAAACTATTTCATAGTCTAATCTATTTGTGTACTTCTAAAACCTTATTCAAGTAGACAATAAACCATTATGATATTTGTTATATTGTCACACCTACCCACCCATAAGGAGAGAGACATAATGACCATTTTCATTTGTCATCTCCGAAATGTGCACTGCTTCTTTAGATTGTTTGGTTTGGTGCTGATTGTGTGCTTGTGGGTCCTTTCACTCAATTGCATTTATCTGGGCTAACATGGCATGCTTTTCATGTATTGCGTATGTAGGCAGCTGTTTCTATTGTTCATGTCATTCTCCTTGGCCGTGGAAGCACTTCATGCCTTTATACAAGATGAATCCGAGCACAAGTAAGTGTCCCAAAAGTGTTAGGGAAAAATTTATAGTAGTTGTCCTCATCAAAAAAAAATTAGAGTTGCCTGAGATTTAGTTGATTACCATCTTTTGTGAGATCATGACCTTTGTGCCAATATTATCAACTTATTTAATGAAAATAAGTAGGTGTCCTTTGATGCAAAATCATCACACTTGTCAGATAATTAGGTTCTATTGTTGTTTGATTGAGGATGGTGGTTTAAGTTTGATCAATTACTGTTCTATACCCTTTAAGGCATAGGCTTTTTACTTGATTCATCAGGCTTGCGTCTGTCTGAATCCTTCAAAACTTAGAAAAAGCAAGTTATATTGAGATGGTCACCCTTCTTGTTTGTTAGCTTATATTTTTGTACTCTGGTATTTTTTTGAATGAGCCTTAAAAAATAAGATATTTTCTGGATATGAAAAAATCTACAGTCACTCTTGAACTAAGTCTCTTTCTTAGTGAATATGAATGACATGCATAATCTCAATGTTGACCTTTGGTTTATAAGTTCAAAGGGCCAAATGATAGCTCATCAAATTAAGTTCTTGTATCACTCTGCATTTTATGGCAGACTTTTTGCTGCTTTTTGAAGGTTTCTATACATTATCACTGTTAATTTTATTGTACCGTGCCTGAATGAAGTCTGCATGTAGGCATTACTTGATCGTCTCAGCTGTCACTAACTTGCTGGTGAATCTCATCGGTGTTTGGTTCTTCCGGAATTATGCACGTATTAATCTTGGTAAGCATCTTCATTATAGTCAAAATCAATTCTTTTGGTCTCTCCTTCTTAATGTGTGTGTGTGTGTGAGAGAGAGAGGGAGAGCAAAGTCGACGTGTTAACACCATCATTCTATTTATTGAAGTGGCCATCCTGTTGCTGCTGTGCTTTGGCTGTTGTGATTGGATTATGAATGTCATCTTTATTTGCTTAGTAGGTTCAATTAGTGACATGACCTAGTTTTGAGTGTTGACACTAGTCATGCTGCTCCTTTAACCTTTTCCTATCCTCCATGCTACAATGTGTCTGGGATAAGTTCTGTATGCTACCTTCAACTTTTAGTGTCTTTCCATGCCCATTTAATACACCTATTGGACACAAATACACTTATCAAAGAAGAGCTCATGTAACATAAGTTTTCATTTCCTTTTGGAAGTCGAGCATGGTTGTTACTCATTGCAAGGAATAGATAAGGTATGAACATTTGTTTGCTTCACTCTGGCCATAATACAAGATCCTTTGACCAAGCTTCAAAGATGCCTAAATGATAAAGGTAGCACTTGTCTCAATTTAAGATCTTATCTATATAACAAAAAGTATATAAGTTGATTGGAAGGATAAGATCAAGGATGCCAAAATTCTAAAATACTCTCAACAGTATAGGGAGAGGAAGAGAGACTTGCTTATGGTATTTATTAACCTCGAAAAGCATATGACAGTCCCCGAGGGGTTCTATTAAGATCTTTGGAGGCTGGTGTACCTAAAATTTACATTAGGACGATTTAGGACATGCATGATGGAGCCAAGACTGGAGTGTGGACAGTGCGGACACCCAAAGCACTTCCCACTCATGATGTGGTTGCACCAGGATCAATTCTTAGCCCATTTCTATTTGCTTTGGTGATGGATGAATTAATGCGCCATATCCAAGGGAAGGTGCCATAGTGTATGCCATTTGCAGATAACATAGTATTGATTAATGGAACTCACAGCAGAGCTAACAATCGACTGGAGGTTTTTTGACATACCATGGAATCTAAAGGTTTCAGGTTGAGCAGGTACAAAATAGAGTACATGTTCAGTGGCATAACTCACTAGAAGATGTGGAAGTGAGGATTCATACACAAGTAATCTCCTAGAGAGGAAGTTCAAGTATTTTGGGTCTACTAGTATATGGGCACGTGCGTTGCACGTTTACTTCATAACAATGAATAAAATGATAAATAATTTTTGTTTTAAAAGATAAAATAAAGTAGCAAAAATAAAAATGGAGGCACACTATCTTATGATTAACTTTCTTAAAATGTCTTTTTTCTCTCATAAAAATGTTGAAATTAAATTAATATTTATACATTTCAAGAAGATAAAATGTTTGACATTAATTAGTAAAAGATGAAATTCTCCTTCTCATTAAGTAGAAGACAATTAAGTAATTCAAATTTATAAATAAAAAACTTATTAGAAGGAAATAACTAAGATTTAAAGTGCAATGATTGATATTTAAATTATGTAATTATACAAATAAAATATGAATAATTAATTAAATAAATCAGATTTTAATTTAATGGAGAGTCAAAATGACAATATTAGTATTCTTACAATTAAAAGTTTGTTAAAATATATTTTAATTTTTTTTGTTAAAAAATTAATAGGAGCAATGTTTGGTCAAAGGATAGAAGATCTTCTAACTTCTTAAGCATTTTGGTGTATCATTTTTTTGACTTTGGGATTTGGATCTCATGATAATTTTAATGAAAATTGTCGAAAAACTATAGATTTTATCCACAAGCACATGTAAGAATGATTCTTTACAAATATTTAAAATTTAGAATGCATAAATGTAATTATTAATAATTTGAAATTAGAAAATCTTGTAGGCATTAATTGTTTTGCATGTCTTATACACTATTTTTATGATTGTATTTGTCTCATTTTCTAAAGCAAAAAACACACCCTTCAATCAAATATATTCTTAAAACAAAATTACAAATACAAAGATAAAGTATCATATATAGGAGCAAGTTTAGCATAACGCAACCAACGAAAAATAGAAAAATTCTAAGACAATCTTTTTCCTGTTTTTTCTTGATAATGCAAATTGAAACAAAGTTTTAGTAATAAACATTCAACTTTTGACCATAAAAAATTAAAATATTTGGAAGACAAGTTAATGAAAGTGATATTTAACTACATAAATGGAGGGGTCTTACCATAGTTCCAATCTCGACAAATAAGTAAAAAAATAATAATACATCAAGCTTCGATACTTTTGTAGAATCATACTATGCCTTGTAATCTTGACATAAATCTTCTTGTCTTGAAATTTTCTTCACTTGATTAAAGTTTCTCTAGTCTTCCACACACAAAAATTGTATCACATATAAATCTTCCTATAAAAATAATGTTAAAAGATTGTATTTAGAGGAAAAAATATAGCTTTGGAATATGAAGATTCACTTACAAAGTTGAAAGGTCAAGTGTTACAAAAATTTAAGACAAATATTAATTAAGAACATAAATTAATTTAGAAGATAAATCATATACATGTATCTACTTAAAGGGTAAATATTTCAAGATAATAAATTAAATTAGATATTTTAATTAAGAATTATTCTAAAGAAGTGCAAAAGTCATTAACATTTCCATTAAAATAATGTAACTTAATATTTAAATTAAATAGTTAAATCTTTTTATAATATTTTAATTTATAATAAGGGTAAAATCGTAATTCAACTTTTAACTTTTTTTTGTTCCCTCTTATAATAATATATGATAATCCAAGAAAATAGGGAGATCAACGATGATGTTACATACTGTATTGGAGCAAAGTGGATGAAATGGAGGGTCACATTCATTCCTTTTGTGATAAAGAGTGTGTTACCTTATCTTAAAGGTAAGTTTTATAAAGTTGGTTATTAGACCAACTATGTTGTATGGGGTGAATGTTGACCTATAAAGAACTCGCACGTCTAGAAGATGGAAGAAGTAGAAATGAGTATATTGAGATGGATGTGTGGGTATACTTGGAGAGATTGGATTAGGAACGAAGATTTTTGGGACAAAGTAGGAGTGGTCCCCTGTGGTGGACAAGATGTGGGAGGTGAGACTAAGATGGTTTAGGCGTGTGAAGAGGAGAGGCGTGTGGAGGAAATGCACTAATGTCTTAGTGAGGAGGTGCGAGAGGTTGGCTATGAAGGCTATGATGAGAGGTAGAGGTATTGGGAAGATGTAATTAGACGATATGACACACTGTTTGTCAAGATCATGATCCTAGCTAAGAAATATTGGGGAGATGTAAATAGACAGGATATGACACACTTGCTGCTTGTCAGGTCATGACCATAGCTAAGAGTATATGGATGTCAAGGATTAGGACAGAAGATTAGTAGGTAATTGAATTTTTTCTAGTTTCTCTTAGAAATATATGTTATTATTACTCTTATACTATCTTGTCCCTCGATTTTATTATTAATTGTTGTTTCCTCTGCTTCGATTATTTTGTATTATGTGTTGTTGCTATTGTTCTCTGCTCCGTTATGTTCAGCATGATGGCGTCACTACTGTATCTTCCTTTACCTACTTGATTTTATTATGCTTTACTTGAGCAGTGAGTCTATCGTAAACAATCTCTCTACCTTCAGTAGACAGGGACCCACATTTTGGGATTACATTTGTTATCTAGGGCTCTTCTTGAAGTACCTAATGAAATCTCTGTCAATAAAGACCCAGGGAGCACTTTTAATGATGCTCGGACTCTTCAAAATGTCAACGCGTGCATGGCGGATTCTCCAAATGTAGTGTATTTTTGGAGAATCCGAGACGAGTGCGGCATCAAAAGTGAAGAGTCCGTGCAGATGATGGTATTCTATGAGGAAAGGCAAGGCATGGTTAAATGGAGTACAACTTGAAAGTCAAGTTTCAAATCCTTTTTGACTCGAGATGTCTAAATCATATAAAACTGTACTTGCCATAAAAGAAAACCAACACTAGAATGAATGACTACAGGAAACCAAATACTCCTTTTCTCAATTCAACCAATTATTGTTCAATACATTCCAATTTAAACAGAGTGATACTTCTGTCACATATAGCTTAAGCTTCCTGGTAACCTATTTTGTGATTAGGATGGGGGTTCCCCCTTTTCCTTGTACAAATATCCAGAAGCTTCACCAGGCAAGCTTAGGATAAAGGATTAAAAATCTTTTACTGATAAAAATATATATAAAAAAGGTGAATAGTGGAAAATTCCTCAGTCCTTACTGCCTGATGTAGTTAATTACTAGATTTAGGTTAGTCCTTGACGCAATATTCAGGAGAGATGGAAGAAATCATTGTTGAAGACTTCATTACCTATTTTAGGTTGTAGGAGGAAGAAAATGGGCGTCTAACATCTATTTTTTTTAATTTGATTTTAACTTATGGTTGAGTTTTTTTTAACAGTTTTACACTTCATTATTATCTGAAATGTCATAATTATAAAATTCCAAAAATATAGTAGTAGTGTATGATTAACAATAATGTGATAATCCGTTGAGCAAGCATATTGGGAGAAATTTCAAGATTCACTCGTTTCAATCTGCCCATGTTTTTTTTACAACGGTGCTGTTACATATTTGAAGGCAATTTGAGTAATATACGGGGATACCTGCTACCTCTCACTGACACAGGTAGTGGGTAGCTCTGCAATGGTTCAATACAAACTGGGATTGAACCCTTTCATGTTCCACAATGTGTCTGCTGATATTGCTTGATTCAATTTTATATATTATGATTTAAGAAGCCTTTGCTAGTTGAGCTACTTAAACTGTCTTTACTTTTGTTGGGGTTTGTTGAAGATTCCTGATATGCGGTTTTGTCTGCAGTCTATCGGAAAGCTGAAGATATGAATTATCATTCTGTTTGCTTGCATGTGCTAGCTGATTCCATTCGCAGGTAAGTGATTACCTTCGTTTAGCTCGTTAGATGAACTGGGTCCTTGATTCAGATGCTATCTTATCACCTGTTTTGCTTCTCACTATCTAACTGTTTCTCCCGGATTCTTAGATCTTACACAGTTCTTCCTTTTTATTTATCAGTGCAGGCCTCATCCTGGCTTCCTGGTTGTTAACACTTGGGTAAAATTTTTTTTTGCTTTATGAAAATTCATGGCGTGGCCTCAATAAAGAAGCAAACTTGTTTACTGGCTGGCTTCTTGTTTTTTTTTTTTACTTTCAGAGTAAAGAATGCTGAAGTCTTATGTTTGGGACTGGTTTCTGCCACAGTCTTTTTCCTCGTCATGCCACTTTTTAGAACTACTGGTGGCATCTTGCTCCAAATGGCTCCACCAAGGATCCCATCTTCAGCCTGGAGCAAATGCTGGAGGCAGGTAATTTATGTGGTATCATTATCGATTTTTTCTTAAAATATTATTTTTGAAAATTATTAATTTTGTGTTTGATGCACAAACCATTTCAATTCAATATGAAAATTTTGCCAAACCCTGTAACCTCCCCATGTTATGGTTGGGGTTGTTGATTGTATAGAATCAGGCAGGTAATCATCTCATGTTTGAGGTGATTGGTTATAGTGTTGGTTGTGAAGTTCAGTGTTCTCAAAGCAGAAAAGGGAAAACACTAAAGTATGTTGGAGTTCAAGTGAAAAACACAAATCAAGTGCAGGCTTCAACGGAGAAAGATGCAAATAAAGAAAATATATATGTACTAAAAGGAGCTACTACAAGCCCAAATAAAATGTGGAGAAAAGGATTTAAAAATTAACTAGTTACCTTATTTATTGGTTAACATTGCTGTTTTCAAGATAAAGCTGGCTTGTAAGTGTGCAGCTATGCTCTAAAGGACTCAATTGTGGTGCAATTGAGGCTTTGGCAACACTGGTGAAGATGGGCAACATGCTGTGTAGCCTCCCATTCTTCCCCCCCACTCGCGATGTGTACTTCTTTGTGATATTTAAGGGTGTCAAATGGGCGGGTGGGGTTGAAATTGAAGATATTAAAATGGATTGAAATAAAATCGGGTTGGGTCTTTGACCCGCCCAAGTTTACTTTCGACTCAAATGGGTTGGGTTCAAATGGGCTAAAAAAACGGGTTGGGTCTTCACCCGCACAATTTGATCCGATTAATCTCAATAATTTTAACATAGTGATATTTAACTTTTATAATCACAATTCGAATTTCAGCTCAAGATTTTTTTCTAAGAAAAGTAACAAATGGATAGATAAATCTTAAAAGATGTTAAATAGATAATACTTCATACCTTTAATATAGGAACGTATCTTAGTAAAAAGTTTTAAAACGGGTTGAAATTGGAGATTGAATTGGGCTCAATTGAGGATTTTTTTTTGAAAGTGGTAACATTTGTATTTCAATTAGTACTTAGGTAGTACTGAAAAACCACATTCACAAAAGCAGAAAGGAAGTATAATCTATCCAAAAACTGAACCAAATCTAAATGGATCCTAAAACATCTATGATTGACTCTGTTTCATTGGAGTAGACATTTGCACACCAAAAGCAGAACAACAAATTACACTTAAGCTTTACTTCCTGTAGGTTTTTCCTATTCTCAAAACATCTCTTATTTCTCTCCCTCCATATATTCCACCAAATACTAGCAGGGATCATCCTCCATCTTTCTCTGTTTGTAGCCTCAACTCCAGCCATCTCCCAACTGAATAGGCTCATCAATCTTGCTAGGCATACACCAAGATATGCCTTTGAGATTGCTCAATAAAGTTGCAATGTAAGAAGAGTTATCTCACTGTCTCATTAGCCTTACCACATAAGGAACATCTGTTGCATAGAGAGATCCCTCTCTTGGCTTACATTATTCAATGTTAAAACTGCTTCATTGGCTAGTAGCCATGTAAAGCATGCCACTTTGTGTGGCACTTTGATCCTCCAAATTTTCTTGAGGATTCTCTTAAAACGGGTTAGGCTTGAATGAGTTGAGATTGAATCTAATTAAAATTATCTTGAGCCCAACCCTTAAAATTCTGGGCGGGTTATATATGCTTGGGTTAATTTTTGACACCCCCAGTGTTATTAGCTAACAATGTTTGAGACGGGAGTATGGCTTGTATGGTTTTGGTGTGGTGGCTATTATGCCTTGGAATGCAAGGGAACTTTTGACATTGTCAGGCAGTATTGTCTTGCGAATAAATCTTATTCGATGTGTTAGCTCTCTTGTAAAAAAAAAGAAGACAAACATTATGAGTTTTGGTGAGAGATGGAGTTAGCAGGATTACTGGCTTTAACAATGGTGTGATGCGGATTGAGAGTAAGTGGCTGAAATGGGTAATGTTCTGCATCATTTTCGTAAGGTTTTCAGTGTTGATAAATGACTCACCTGAAGGATTCTTTCTTTCAAGGAGGGGACTAAGGCTTGGATATGCCCTCTCTTTTTTTTAATCCTAACAATGGAAGTAGCAAAATAAGCCTCAAGACCAACCAGCTCGACTAACCTAAGCCTTTGTGCGTATTATTACAAAAAATAATTAAAGATGCTCGTGGGGCTCAAACTCAAAGACTCCATGACAAGATGAAGAGGCCTAAGGCAAATGGACAGATTAGGGGTTTTATGACATCCAACAAAGCTGGATGTGGGATGGATGTTTCTCATTTGCTATATGCATGACTCTCTTATCTTTTCTGACGCTGAAGTTGAGTAACTGAGACATCAGACTGATCTCACTGTTTTTGAAGCAGTGTCTCGTCTTCATGTCCATCGGAGGAAAAGTCAACTCTTTTTTGTCACTGTGATGCCTCAACTGTATAGGTTGGCAGGTACTTTGGCGTGTGGAATTGGCAGTCTGCCAACTAAGTATCTTGGCCTAGCTTTGGAGATATGTGATGGGGTGACTGAATGATGTGTTGAGAGACTGACTAAATGAAAGACAATACATTTCGCTTGGAGGCAGAGTGGTCTTACTAAACAAAGTGTTGGATTCTCTTCCAACTTAAGTGATCTCCCTGTTTCCTCTACCAACTAAGGTGGAAAAGAGCCTATACACTGGTGTTTTGAGAATACAAAGAACTCCACATAGAGAATAAAATTGAAGTGTAAATTAGTTTGTCTTTTTCTTTTTATAGAGTACTAGGTAAATTACCCGTGCTTCGCACGAGATTGAACTATGTTCATAAGCTTACATTGATCATTCGGTAATATTTGGATTTTCGATATATACACTACATTGTCAAGATCATTTTATCTTAAAGCAATCCAAAATCTTAAACTGCTATATATTTTTTTAGGCGAAATGGTCTGGTGGACTCTTATACTTGTATGCGTTTGTATTGTGAACCCTTCTACTTGCTCTTTTGTCATTTGAACCCCTCTCAGTAAAACACAATATTTTAAACACGTCTTTGACTACTCAACTGTGTGTATCACAAACGCCGGACACATAATTTTAAAAATAATTAAAAAATGACATGTATGATTATAAAATGACACGTGTATATATGGTCACTCTATGTCATTTTTTCTTTTATTATATTTGATTAATGTATCTACACTTCCTCTTTCCAATTTTTGTTTCTCTTTGTCATCGTTGTCTCTATCCCTACAATCTCACTATTTCTTATCTTGATAAACAACTGGAAAATATCAAGCTACATAGAATACATATTATCAGGCCTAACACACGGTGACATGCTACTTCTAGTGCCGCAAGGAGAATATGCAGCTAGGTTGGGTGAAAGTGACAAAAGGAATTTTCTATTCACTTACCTTTTTCCTTTTTCCAATCTCTACTCTTTTGATCGAAGTAAAAAATATTGACACGATTTTTGATTATTCACAATTTCGTTGGTGTTTCTGAGTTAATTTTGGGTTATGTTGGATTGGGATTTTGGTGGTGATCGATGGCGCTAAGAAAAAGTGGGTGTCTATTGGGTGGTCTAATTACTTCTAATTTTTCACAACTGGCGGAGTTGGTTTTGGGTTTTTGTTGTTGTTTTGGTTGGTTCTCATTTATCGTTGTTGGTTGAAGCTTGTCAGAGATGGTGAGAACGAAGACACTTTGGTCGGAGAAGGTGAGGACGATGAGAAGAAGGCAATAAGTTTGGGTTTGGTTTAGAATGGAAACAAGGGGTCCATGTCAAAAATTATTTGAGTTTTTTTTGTTTGATTTTCAATATATCTAGGTAGTTTTTTCAATTTATTTTCAAATTTATTTGTTGTTTAGTTTGGATTTGATCTCTATTTGTGTCTTTGTTTGGTTTTGGGTTTTAATCGATTTCATTGATTTTGTTGAATTTTTTTTGGGGGATTTTACATTATTTGTGCCTAATGTTAGTGTAAGATATTTTGGTAGTAGTGTTGTACCTTCCATGGCGTGTTTCATAAGAAAGAGAGTTGTATAATAACAAGAAACAATAGAGAAGAAATTTGGGGGAAAAAGATCGAAAAAGAGGTCAAGAAAACCTTAAATTTTGTGCAACAATGGTGTTAGATGCAAATAGGAAGATAATGGCTTCATAAATCCCATAATGTGATTGTTAGACCCTTTTCCAAGGATCTCACGCTCCTACTAGGTGTGTGTTACATGCTCTTTGGTATTAACTGCCACATAGGATGCCAAGTCAAAAATAGTGTTTAAAATATTGTGTTTTGATGAGTTCAGGGGTTCAGATGACAAGTGAACAAGTAGAAGGGTTCACAATGCAAAAACATACAAATATAAGGGTTCACCAAACCATTTCACCTTTTTTTATGTACAAAAATTATGAGTCATAGAGATATTTTAAGAATAAGAAAGAAGTTTAAGAAATCTCCATGAAAATAGTTGGTCAGAAGTAATATATTTTTCTAAATTCCAAGAACTTATAAAGAATAATATCAGACGTTTAAGAACAACCTTGTACAACAACACTCCCACGTAAAGTGGAACATCACGTCCATAGAAGGACATAATAAACTAATTCAAATGGAAGACCTTCGGCTCCTTTCTTTTGACCCAAAAATTGTCAGTATCATACATGTTTTTCCTCATCGTCTTAGAATAGTCATTATTATTGCTTAGGTTTCATATCACCATCCAAATTATTTGGAATTGTACCATAGTTATTGTAATTGTTATATTATGCAGTTACAAAAAATTAATATAATTATTAACCAAGTGGTAGGCGACATCATTCATAACTGAATATCCTAAACAAATTTTTTACACGTAACATATTTAAATATCAAAGCATGATTTTCTGAGTGCTTGAACTCACAAATATCCACAAATAATAATAATAAAGACAACCTTCTTTCCTAACAATCAAGAAGAAAAACGCATGTTGCTTAACATATATTTAAAAAATATAGTATGTATGTCTGTATGTATCCAAGTTTACAGTTCAAAAATTTAATTGAAAGAAGCCAAAAGAAAGAGTTATTACTTCTTTATTAAAAAAAACAAAAAAAATCTTTATCAAAAGAAAGAGTTGTCACTACGGCAAAAATGATCTTTAGCGACAATTACAAATGTCCCTAGAAAAAGTCCATAACAACATTGAATCTAATAACAATTAATTATGTAGGTAAAGACTCTAGTACTCTTCGTTACTGTGCATATTCATTGCCGATAAAAAATATTCTTGTTATAGTGTATTTTAGACATTTGTTTGTTTCAAGAAAACTTGATCTCTTATTATGCCTAAAAAGAAGAGACGAAGGAAAACGACAAATTAGTTAACTTGCAATAAAAGAAGTGAACTAATTATCTCTATACTAATATTCTTGGAAGGGTGCAATGGCATATAAAATGTTTGCGCCTAAGAATGAGAAATCAAAATAATTTACTAAATGTGGCAAAGAAGAGAATAGTCTGTTTGGTTCTTTTAACAAGCTTCAACTTTGGTTGCGTAATAGTTATCACATATTTATTGTTTTGTGCTATCAAATATAACACAATCCACTACAAATTTTTTCAAAAAAGTATACGAATAAAATTATAGAAAGAGACAAAATAGAAGATAAATTTTCAATCATTCTCATTGGTATTTTTAACAGAGTTCAAAAAACAGTCACCAAAATTAAAAAAAAAGAAATTGCAATAGATACATAAATTTCTATGACTTGCAGTAAAAAATTAAGCTTCATTAAATAGGAGGAACAGAACTTTGTGGAATGAAACATACTTCATAAGAAGCTTAATTAATGTATTTAAATTCGACTCCCCTATAGCCAAAAAAACCTACAAATAATAGTGGTAGAAATAAAAGTTGTTATTAAAGAACCAAATATAATGAATTGAACCATTTCAGCAACTTTATGAGTTGTGGACTGAGAGGTGCAAGAATAGTAATGTGACATTGCGATTAGAACCCTTTTTTTTGTTTATATGAAGAAATCTGTAGGAAAGGAAGAAAGAGATGATCGATTTTCAATTATCCTTGCTGAAATTTTTAACAGAGTTCAAAAAAGGTCACAAAAATGGTAAAAAGAAATTGTCATGGTTACATGAATAACTATGACTTGTAGTAAAAACTAATCTCCATGAATTAGTAGGAAGAAAAATTTAAGGAATGAAACAAACTTCGTAAGAAGCATAAGTAATGTATTTAAATTCGACTACCTTACAATGAAAAAAACCTACAAATAATAGTGACAGAAAATCCCTCAATTTATACTACACAAAGTGTAAGTCACAACTCTTTGGAAAAGTTAACAACTCTTGGGAAAGGTCACGGCCTTACATAAAAGTCACAACTTTTCATAAAAGTCGCAACTTTTCATAAAAGTCCTAACTCTTCCTTGAAGGTCGCAACTTTTCATAAAAGTCACAGTTTTTCGTGAAAGGAGAAGACTACTTTTGATAATAGATAAATTTAAAGGGGAATCCTTGTTTGTGGTGGTGCCACGTAGGCGGGCCAAGGGTTCTCTTTTATATATATATATATATATATATATATATATATATATATATATTATGATTGGATATCCTGTAAATGATAGTGAATCCATACTCCAAATCATAGAATTCCTGCAAGGTTTTGTTGATTAGGGTGATTTTTGGAACTCTTCTCGACAGGCTTTTGTTTTTCTTGTGCTGATACTTTAATGAATTGTTAACATTATTTTTTTTCAAAAAGAAAACACAATGGTGTAATGGCTTTAGGGTCGTGGCTGAGGACACAATGATACACCATTATCTTCTTCACATTATGCATCATTTCTCATTGATATTTTAGTTTCTCATGTGCTCAGGTTTCATCTCGTGAAGACGTTTCAGAAGTATCTCAAGCTCGTTTCTGGGAACTTGAGCCTGGTCATTTTATTGGATCAATTGCATTGCAGGTGATCACTTAACTTTATTGTGTGCCACATCCCAACCTGCATACACTCCCATTATACTGAACAAATTACTTGTTTTATGCTAATTTGAAAGATGTGCTTGCTTGTCTACTTTATGCCTTCCCAAAGCTCACTCTATTATGGTTAAATTGTTGAACAGGTAAAGGAGGGAGTTGACGATCGGCCTGTTTTGCAATATGTGCATGACCTATACCATGAATTAGGAATACAGGACTTGACCGTACAAATTGACTATACATGATCACCATCTTGACTATTTTTTTTATCTTTATTTAGTTGAAAGATGTGATTTTACTGTTTTACCTCAACTATTTGGCCCCCATTCATTGTCAGTGCGAGACAACTTTCTTGGGAGAAGTGCACAAATATCCACTTTTAGTGTTGCCGTTTAGCTGATACTGGCTTCATAACTTTTTGCTAGTTTACCTTTTTCGTGAAAAATGTCTGGTAAAGTTTGATAACTTCAGACATTTGTGTTTGAAAGTATGGTCTTGGCTGAAGATGTTTTTACATGATATGTTTGTATACTTGCAAATATAAAAGTTCGGTCATTCTTATCGGAGAAAAGACATGAATTTCCTTCTGAACTTGTTTCGAAAAGTCAGTTACACGCTTAAATTATTGTGATGACCTATTACACATTTAATCTTACTCAAAGTGATATTAATACCCTTTAGAAGCTGACATGACATAGAAAGTGTCCTCACTTTTCTTAAGGTAAGTAAGAAGAAGAAAACTTATGTTAAATGACAATTAAACACGTGACATTATTTTATTGGTCATTATATAATTAAGTACTATAATTTCTAATATGTCAATTATGTCATTTTTGTTCTTTTTATTGGTGACTCAATTTCTTTAAAGCTTTTACATTTTTAAATTATTATTTTTTGAAGTTCTTCACAAAAACTGTCATTAATGGTTTCTTCAAATTTCCTTCACTCCATCTTAAGAAGGAACTCTTAAAAGCAGTAAAAAATAGTAGGTAGGATGTTGATTTTCATAGAAAAGTTAATAAATTTTAACTTAAATTCATGATATTTATTCGAACTCATCGAATGATTCACTGGGCTGGGAAAAATATATGAGAAAGACAATGACTTCTATTGAAAATCCTATGACATTTATGCATAAAATTCATGATTACATTGCGTACATTTTTCCAAAAATCTGTCGAAGAATAATTTTCTACCTTTGTCTTCTTTGTTCTTGTCGGGGCACTATCTATAACCATCATAATGTTATTTTTGTCTCGAGCGATCAATAGCATATTTGATTTTACACATAGAATACTAATGAAATGATGATTTTTCGTTCATACTTATCAAGATTTCAAAACAACTTCTACAAATTTGAAAGTTTTTATTTGTCTCACCGGCAACAATGGTGTTGCCAACCGCCTATCGTCGATGCCAACATCGCTATACTTCTGAAAGTCTCATGTTCTCTCTTCAAATTTCTTGTTTTCCCTTCAATTTATGAATAATGAAGAAGAAAGAAGAAGTGAATTTTAAAAAGAAAGAAATGTAAGGTGAGAGGAGGAAGAAAGCCAAGGTTTCTACTTTATGCAAAAGTTTAAGAAAATATTAAACAAAAATGGTTTAAAAAATATTAAAGTAATCTTATTTACGTTTTAAAACGCGTGTATAACACATTTTCACACAAACTGACATTGTCTTTGAAAGAGGATGATAATTTCACTTTAAACAAGATTCAGTGTGTAACAGTTCATCATCATACTTTAAGTGGGTAAATGACTTTTCTGAACAAGTTCAGGGGGAATTTATGTTTTTCCCTTTTGATTGAGATGCATATAAAATTGATTATATCTTTTGTGTTCTTTTGTCATGTATGGTTGTACTTCGATCATATGATTGAATTACATGTAAAGAAGGGGTGGATTTTTTGACAAACCATGATACCCCTAGATGTGATTGACACCACTAATATCACCTGTCGGGGGAACCAATTATCTATTCACTAACCCAGTTATATAAGCACAATGCAATTATGCGTACTCTAAAAGAAATAAATAACAATGAATAACTTGAGAGGAATACTCCAATAAGAATCCATGATCATTCTATTAGTTCAATGATCACTCAAGTATTAATTCTCTCGTCTAAATTTTATAATAATATTGTGGAGTATTTATTAGAGTTACATGAGTTTAGCTGTCAGATTAGTAAATTTAAAAAAGGAATAAATATGTTATAAAATAGATAGTGTAGAAATGACAACCTCCATGAAAATGCTAAGGCTTATCTCAGCAACAAAATCTGTGCAAATGGACTTGTCAGTCTCACCTTTTGCAATATTATCTGTATACACATGTCGCTGAGGTGTGAATTGTCACGATCTAAAAGTTGAGTCCATGAAGACACACACTTCTAGAACCTCAAAGAAAGGAGTATTAGCCTAAAGAAATACGCATACTAGACTTCCAAAGGGAAGTAAGACTATAAACGATAGAAAGTAACAAAGGATGTCCCTAAACCTGGTAGCATAAGTACAAAGAACATCTAAATACATATCGAATATGAAATACATCTCAAGCCTTTGAAAAGTACGTTAAAGACTTCGAAAAAAGAGGGAGACTAACAGTGATCTTGAAACAGGGCCTCACCAAAACTTCGAAAGAAGGAACCCGGCTGGAATCCAATCAGCCAGTACGAGGCTCACCCTGACTAGGAACTGCATCAAAGGGACAATAGAAGTAAAAGGTGAGTACAAACCAAAGTAATCAGTAGGTTAGACAGGCTAAGTATAAGCAATTAAATATACTTAAGAAATAACTAAGATCAGCTTCCACCTGAACGCAAAAAAGTCCCATTTCGGCACCGCCAATTTATATAGAATGGTGCGGGTAAAGTAAACACATAAGAAGATAGATAATAGTGATCATGATGAGTCCCTAATTTAAACTCATTTAGGACTCTATTTTGATAGTTTTAGTGTCCTTAAGTGCATAGTTTGTCTCAAAAACTGATAAAACCTTAAGTTATAGGTATATACACTTGGAGACAAAACATGGACACAATCGAGCTAAAAGGAATGAAGAAGTGAAGACTTGAGGATCGTCAAACCCATTTGGTGGGTCGCCAAAAGGTCCCATCCTTGCCTTTTGTTCCAGTGAGCTGAGTCCTGAATGAAAGGAGAAAATCAGTGGAGCAAAAGAAGCAGCCGACATGTCGTCGAGTAGTTCCGCAAAGCAGTACTTTGTTGCCCAATGATACAAACACGAAGATGTTGTAGGCTAGCACAAGATGGCGATCCCGACTAACTGCGCCGAATGGTCCTTCGCAACACAACTTTTGTAAACTATAAATACCGGTTATTATTTTTAGCTTGATATAGTTTTTCATAGTATTGAACAGTAATTTTCAAACTTTGCTATTATTTTTGAGTTCTACATTTGAAGAGGGTTTTGAAGAACTTGAAGATTCAAAGGGTTTCATCTCCCAGAATTTGGGCTTGGGTCTCTTGGATTATTCACTTTTGGTTTGTAACAAGACTTAAATAATCTTTCCCCATTTGAATGCAAACTCATTTTGGTATAAATTTCCATCTCTTTTACATGTCAAGATAAAACCCCAATTCTTGAGGTGTGATTTTGTGAATATGGGTTAGATTATCAGTTGGGTCTTGCTTGTTGATGGTTTATTTGTTGTTTAAATGTGATTTTGTTTAGTAGTTATGCATAATATTAACGGGGTTGTAGTTGCAAATACAATTTCACTACCGTGTTTTTAGCCTGCTCGAGAGAGAGGTCGTAAAAATAAGACTACTAAATTGATAGTAGGTGGTATCATGTCGGCATGAGGTTCAGCTCGAGAGGGAGAACCCTAGTCATTTTCCACACACACTGTTTGAGAGAGTGAATAGGACAAGGCGGAGGCTGTGTTTAATGTGGAAAATAAGTGTTAGAGAGAAACCCATTTTATTCGGGGTAAGTTTCTCGAGAGAGAATTTACCTCCATTATAGTCTATAGTCACAAATGTTTCAACAAATTCATCATCAAAAGCATGTACCCAATAATTTAGTATGTCTCGTATTCCTATCACATCCCAAAAATCCCGTCTCCTATTAGTATCTCTTATTTTTTTTTTACTGTTTTTAGCTATAAATTTCGATTCCAACCCCCCCTCCCCCAATTGATAATTGACGCTTGCTTCACCCCTTTAGACTAGCATGTTTAGTTTCAATAATGATTATTACTATGACTAATTAGAACTAAATTTTATTTTTCTATTAATTTTCAAAACCACTCCTTGCAAAAATGATCCCAACCCTTTGTTGGGTTACCTCTGCTCCTTCTTCCTCTTCGCAGGATCCAGGGTCTTCCACACCTGGCGAGCAAATCTGAATCACTCAACGGATGATCTTGAAAATGGGGCATTTAGCCAAATCAGCTAAGATAAGGGCATCTAAGCTGGAGAAGTCAGTCCCAGAAATGATCGAGAGAGTGATAGCTGCTGGACTTACTCCAGTTCAAGCCTCAGTACACGCCTTAACCCTGAGGGTTACAACATGAAAAACTAGACATAATAGGCCATCTGAAATCTCAGCTTTACAAGTCGAGGTTGCAAATCTGTGGACATATGTAGATTATCTAAAGTAAGTTGACTTCAATGACTTGATAAGACCAGAAGAGAAAGAAACTGTAGATACAGATGCTGAGACTGATGAAGAAATGAAAATAGCACGGGAGGAGTTTATAGCATCAAAAGAAGAGCATCACATATTTAGGAACCTACCATACCTAGGAGGTACAATGGTACAACCTGTGATTTAGACATCATATGCTAATCATCCGCAACAACTATTATTGGGATTCATAAGACCACAACTGATGTGAGAATTCAGTGCACTGATGCCGAACTACAGGTTGTCGCTTAGAGTTCAGATGCCCGATAGGAGGAGAGACCACATAGACATGATTTCTTTTCACCTTCCTTCTTTTTTTATTTTATTTTATTTTTGTTACTAATACTCGCATTTGAGGACAAACACTTGTGTTTGGTGGGGTGAGACCCAATCTTGTTTTGTCGTGCTGGATATTTATGTGTTTTGATATATGTTTGGGTTGTCTCTTTAAACTATGGTTTTAAAATTGCTTTTGCATATGTTTGAGCTTATGACTCTCTTTTGGGTCCTAATTTCATAATAATTTTGAACCATCCGAAAGTTTTTTATATTTGAAAATTTCACCACCTTTTGTGTTGAAAGTGGCTGCTCTTGTACAAATTTAAGTCTCGGTATCGATAAATATCGATGACTTTGAAATTGCTCTCAATCAAACAAACATGAATGTGCGGCTACAACGAGAAAGAATAAAGTTACACAGGCAATATGTGAACTCTTTGCATCTAATTGTGATTAGCCATATCAAATGGGTTTCTTTCAGACACCCACTCGTCTAAACTAACTAGCCTATGCCTTACCACACCCTAACCATTCGATTGAGGGTGCTTGGATATTGTACTAGGGCTCACCTCTCGGTATGAATCTCGTGTTGATCAACTCCTTAGGCCATCAGTCTAGTGGTCAGAGTTTCATGAGCTTCCTCTCAGGCAAGCCGAAAACACATGGGTGATTTTGTATTTGAAACTACAAACCTATTAAATTAAACCACAACCACTAGGTGAAATCAACATTAAAATGCATCTAATCCTATCAGCAAGCAAGACCCAACAATAATATCAACACATATTTGCTAAATCACACCCCAAGAATTGGGGTTTTAGCCACACATTAAGCAATAATCAAATATACTTAAAATGATAAATGAATCAAATGGGTATAAGAGATTAAACCTTAAAAATGCAAACGGAAAGTAAATGGAGAAGACCCACTTCCAAGATTGTAAAAAGAATTTCTTCTTCAAGCTTCCCCAAAACCCTCTCCAAACATGAGAGAAAAATGAAGAACACAGTTTCTAATATAAAATATTAAGTGTCTAATGTTTCACTCTATAAAATTTCTCTCCAAAAATCTCCTCCTCTAAATAATAAAAGAGTTAAGAATTTATAGGCTTTGAATTTAGTGCTGGTGGATCCATTCGGTGTCTTTAGTCGTGAATCGCCGAGTAATTCGATGATTCACCTTTTTCTGGTTCGTCGTCTTTTGTGCGTTGCCTTTATATCCATGCATGCTATAACATTGAGCGGAATAACTCTTGCTTCGTGGAACTATTCAGCAAAGAGTCAACTGCTTATTTTCATTTCCTTTTGATCCGCTTATTCCAAGGATCACTTGTTGTAACATAAGGTGGAATTCTTCTATACGGCGTATCGTCAAGTGTGTTGGCGATGCACACTTTGCATCTTTAACTATTTTCTTCTGTTTTGCTGCCGTTTTGAGGGTATGTGTCCATGCTTCTACCGAATCCTCAAAATACTGTAACTTAGAAGTTTTGTTAGATATCGAGATAAAATACACAATCGAGGATACTATTTGCATTAAAATAAAGCCCTAAATGAGTCCAGTTTGAGGACTTATCATGTACCTAGAGATAATGGAGTTCCTGAGGCACCACAAATTCAAAATCTTCACCAAAACCCATGGTATGTATATTCCAAGCTGGGTCAAAGAATTTTATAGTGCAGCGGTACCTCAGAGGAAGAGACTAGTAGCATCTTTCAAAGCAGTTGACTAGGTGGTTGTTAGAGGGAAGAAGTTAGATTGAGACAGTGATGTTTTCAACACAGTTTTCGGCATGTCCACTAAGATCTATGATCACTTCCAGCACTTGATCAGAACAAAGATGTTGGATATGATAAAAAAGTAGTTAACCGTGCTAATTGTAGATGATGCTCTATAGTGGATAGCAGAAGGAGTTCCAATTAAAAGAAAGATATGAAGGTCACTGCCAGATACTAGTTTCTGTTTATCAATAACACAATCATGCCATCCCAAAATAAATCGATCCTTATGCAACTTATCTGGGGTGAATCATAAAGAAAACTAAAATAAATTTGGGGATGATCATTGCTTCACGCATCTATATGTGTGCAAAGCAGAGTCAGACCTCTCTCCCTTTCCAAGTATTGATCACTGAGATATGCAAAAGGGTCGGGTAACTAGAGATGCAAAAAAGGATGTGAAAGTGGTTTTCACCTCCTCCACCGATATCTAAAGGATCGAATATGAGTATATTAAGGATTAGGCGGAGAAGAAGCAGAAGGAAGTTGTGTCCACTATATCCATACTTGCAGAGACATCTTTGCATACTTTAACCCTATGGCCTTCAGGTACATCTAATTCCACTAGCACTCCTGCTGACACTCCAGGTTCTTCTGTTGCTGCGGTACCGCCTGGACCTACTACTACTGTTGCCTCTTGTGCTCTGATCACTCAGGCATCTTTGATTAGGAAGGGGAAACTTGCTTAATTTGGTTATTTTCGGGATGCCAAGCTAGAAACGTCCATTCCGAACATGATTCAGACTGCCTTCGTTGATGCTGTGACACCACTGAGTACTAACATTGATTCCCTAGAAATCTGGATAGCGGTGTGTGAGCGTGACCAAGGAGTCATATAAAATATGAAATCTTTAAAATCCTCCATTGCTGAGCTTAGAAAAGATGTGGACTATCTGAAATCCACCGACATATCCATGGTCTTTGGAATAGTGGAGATTCCACATGTGCCCGAAATGCCTCTAACTACAACCAGACATGAGGATAGAACTGAGAAGACTGTTGATCCTAAATCAGATGTAGATACAAATGAAGAGATGTTTGAGGAGACCGAGGTAACTGCAGATGAGGACCTAATTGCGACTGAGGCAGTCATGATAGATGCTGATGTGTAGGATTCCTATGCAAATGCACATGATCCTGGATCCGGTGGTGGAGCTGGTCGTTCTGAAGTCACTTCGAGCACTGAATCCCAAGTCCAGGCTATGCACCGAGAATTGAGGCCCCAACAGATAGAGAGACTCCATAAACATGATCTTTTGTTTACATCCCTCTCTATCTTATTTTGACTAACTTCTTGGATACTTTTATATCATTTGCATTTGACGACAAATAACTTTTATTTGTGGTGGGGTGAGGCTCAACTTTTATGTGTTATTTGTGTCTCGTGTTTTGTGTATATCTTTTTGGCTATTTTGTTTTAAATTGTGTTTTATACTATTTTTGTGGATGTTTGAGCTTGTCGCTCCTTTTAATTAAATTGCAAATATTTTAACTCATCTGAAAAATTATCTTCTTTCCACCTCTTACATGTACTTGAATGCGGTTGTTCTTAGTCAAATTTGAGTCTTGGTTTGATCAATACCTGTGACTTGAATAATGATTACAACCGAAAGAACATGAATGCGCGGCTACAACGAGGTCAAATGAAGTTGCACAAACAATATGTGAACTCTTTGCATCTCGTTGTGATAAGACAATTGTCAAATCGAGTTTCTTGCAATGAACATTGCATGCTTGCAAAAGTGTGGAGTCTTGTTTTACTTGTGTGTCGATGCCTTGTGTGCTAAGCTTACTATGAACCATTCATGGTGATACCTAGAATTTTCCCCATTAGTCTGGTTGACTAAGTGCGTGAACTCATGATATGATCTTAGGCACCTTTGAAAGAGTGTGAACCAATTTGACATATATGTCTTTTGTGTCTATGTTGTGAGTGTGTGAACCTCTTTTGAACACCCCTTGAAGCTTACCTTTCTTTGCATGAGACTTTATGAAAACAATCACTTCTCTCAATACTCTTGAATTTTGGTTAATTGAATAGCCAACTTAGGCCAAAAACCAAAGTTGGGGGTGTGGTGGAAAGAGAATGAAAGTAAGGAGTGCAAAAATAGTCTCCCTTAACCCATGGTATTGAGAAAAATGGAACTCCTCCATACAAAAAAAGAAAGAGAAAAAGACAAGAAAAGAACTAAAAAGAGGAAGTCATGAAATAAAGTCATGAAAATACAAAAAGAAATGGGTTTTTTCGAACAATTCATGGAAAGTGAATAAAAGGGATGACTTATGAGAACAATATTAAAGAATGAACGAAGGAGAAAGGAAGTTGTTATGAGCACCACATCTCATTAGGATAAAAGTCACTGTGCCTAAATGACCCTACCTATGCACTCAGCCCCATTACAAGCCTAGAAAAGACTTTTTGATCTTGAGTGAGGTGAAGCAAAAGTCGATTGAAAAATACAGGCAAACATATGAGTTAATTCACGTATTGTATTCATCTTTGTGAATGTGAGCGATGAAATTGATTTCAGAACTTTAAATTGTGTACAATTGTGTGTCAATATGAAATCATTCTTAATGTGAGGGCATTTGATCACTTTGGGTGATGTTGAACTTGCATTTTAAGCAAGTATTGTGAGATTGAAAATCTTTGATAATAGTGTGTCATAACTTGAGTCTTTGAGTGCACATTTGATTCTTTCATGAGTAAATTGAGTTTTATTGTGTGCATTCATGATTTAACCTTATGTAGCATTGTTTGACATCCCTTTTGAACTGCTGAACTTCAGTTTTACTTGAGGACAAGTAAAAGTTTAAGTTGGGGGTGTTGATGAGTCCACAATTTGGACCAATTTAGGGCTCTATTTTGATAGGTTTAGTGTCATTAAATGAATATTTTGTCTTGAAAAATGATAAAATACCTTAAGTTTCAGGTATATACACTTGGAGACAAAGCATGTATACAATCAAGCCAAAAGGAACAAAGGCAGATGAAAGGATGAAGAAGTGAAGACCTGAGGATTGCCAAACCCATACTGTCATATCGTTAAAATATCCAATCCTCGCCTTTTGTTCCAGTGAGCTGAGTTCTGAAGGAAAGAATTAAATCGGCGGAGTAGAGAAAAAGTTGGCGTGTTGCCAAGTAGTTTCGCGAAGCAATACTGTGTCGCTCTATGATCCAAAACATGAAGATGTTATAGGCTATCACAAGACGGGATGAAGATAACAAAGTGCCGATCTCCGAGTGGATTGGCGATCCTGACTAACTATGCCAAGTGGTCCTTCGCAGCACAACTTTTTGAAAACTATAAATACCTGCTATTATTTTTAGCTTAATATAGTTTTTCATAGTATTGAACAATAATTTCAAACATCGCTTTTATTTTTGAGCCTTCAGTTTGAAGAGGGTTTTGAAGAACTTAAAGATTCGAAGGCTTTCATTTCTAAGAATTTGGGATGAGGTCTCTTGGATTCGAAGGCTTGTCAAATTCCTTATTTTGAAAAACCAATTTCTCTTATTTTAATACATTGTGATAGCACCACTGAAATTGGTAGAGTTCAAAATATTTATTACAATGGTAAATCTAGACCTAGAAGGATGAAACACAGTAATGTAAGATCATATTTGACATGTGTACCATTAATGGTTATTGTAAAATCTTCTGATAATCTTGCAGATCCTCTTACTAAGGTCTTAACAAGAGAAAAGGTTTGGAGCACATCGAGGGGGTGGCATTGAAGCCTACAAATACTTGATTCATATATGAGGAAACCCAACCTGGGAATGGAGATCCTATAACCAGGTTCAAAGGGAAAAACTAATCATATGATGCCTTGTTGTGAAAAATGCACTATCTCTTTATTCCCTCCCTATGATGTGAGTGCATTGTTTCGTGTAGTTTGTGAATGTTGAGTTGATGAAACTCTTAATGAATATTTGTAGCCATTATGGATGGAGTGTTAATCTAACAGGAGAACTCTCGATAGTTTTCACCTATGTGATGTATGGAAATAGGTCGCTTCTTATTAAAATTGGGCTTATTCTCAAAAGCACTCATGAAACCGGGATAGCACAGGGACATAACATGTTGGCTTTAAAGCTCATGTCACCACCTTTATTATTGTGCATGAGAAGTGATATTTTATTTCCCTAAAGCAATCATAGTTCAAGTCTAAGACCACTACGACTTTGGAGTAAAAGTTACTGTTTCACTAAGTGGAGGTTCAATGAAGAACACACCTTCATTATGCATAGTAGTCTTTCTTCAACTGATATACTCTCTTAATTAATATTAATATGAGTGGGGAATTGTTAGTGTAGGGGCATTTTAATATTAATAGAAATATTACATTTTTCTGCATTGCCACACCGACCGTTTGCCTCTAAGTTGTTAATTCCTCTATTCATTATTGCATTAAAATAATGCATTGGTTGACTTTGCATTTGTTGCTTCCATTTGAACGTTAAAATTGGTTCATTACTCCATATAGTAATAAAATATTACTAATTCATTGGTGTAACTGCAGAAGGTGCAAACCGTTGGTGGTTGTTTACATTGTATCTCATTTACTTCTTTCTCTTTATTTCTCCATTATACCTTGTAACATATGTAACTCCTAAGGTCATTATCTTCACTATTTACTACACCATTATCTTCCTATTCATTGTTAGGAAGATTTCTTCTTGTATACATAGTGGTGGTCTTTATTTGGTTTAGAAATACAATACACAGGAGAAAATATAGAGTGATAAAGTTTTTCAAAAAGAGAGTTCTTATTAGTTGAAGGGAGGTGTTCTTTTGTGGAGATTTAGACTTAACTCTTGTCCAGAGTTGTTGAGTTATCTTTTTGTGAATAAGCTGTTGTATCCTGGAGGGAACAAGTCAAATAGGACTACTGCTGAACCAGTGAAAATATTTGCTGCAGTGGGCTTAAATCTACTTAAAGAGAGCGAGATATCCGCTCCTCAGCCTAAAGAGGTTTATTTCTTCATTGTATTTCCAATTGTAACCTTGCACTTTTATTGTATTTTAAGATTTTCAGTAACACTTAGTGATTTTATTTGGGGTAAGCTCCATTTTCCTACTCTTCATTGATTCCTTCAAGTTTTAACTTACAAAAACTCTTCTAAACCTTTATTTTGAAGTGGATTTTTGGGTTCTTCCACTAAAATTTGTGATACAGTATTTTGATTATTTGGGACCCATTTCTTAATCGATTTTAATGGGGCTTTCAATCACAATTTTCTTTTATTATATGGAAAGTGTATTTCAACTAAAAATATTATTTCATTCCATTGAGTTTCGAAGTGATATTTGGATTATTTTACTACCCCTCCCCTCTCCGGTTTCAAAACCCTGAAATATGGGTATCACAACACTTCTTTTAATGAACTTTTTACATTATTGATGATTGGGGATCATTCAATTAGCGTGTAGTTGAGGATTTGCTCTGGTAGAGTTTTCGAGTAAAGTTTTGACATTGAGGTAGGTTTGGTTATCCCTATTTTAGACTGAGATGAGTAATTAACCCGTTTTTAGGAAGTTAACTATGGAATGAGTAGTCCTATATGCCTTAGAAGTTGGTAAGTGTTTATGTATTGAGGCACTATTTTATGTTCTTACTTTACCCACACCATTCTATATAAATTGACGACACTGATGTCAAAATGAGACTTTATCACGTGTAGGTGGAAGCTTTCTCAGCGATTTCTTAAGTTTGTTTAATTGCTCATACTCAGGAGGTCTAACCAATTGAGTATTTTGGTTTATACCCCTTTGTTGCAGATTCTAGTCAGGGTGAACCTCGTAGTGGCCAGTTGGATTCCAACAGAGTTTCTTTTTTCGAAGTTGTGGTGAGGCCCAACTTTTCGTATCACCATTAGTCTCCCTCTTTTGTTCGAAGTCTTTAAGTTAATTTGCAAAACTTGTGATGTATATTAGATTTAAGGTTGTATTAGATTCTCTTTATACTTGTACTACCAGGTTTTGGGACATTATTTGTTACTTTCTATCTATTTTGTCCTTAATTCTCTTCGGAATTATCGTGTGTGTATTTCTTTAGGCTTACACCCCTTTCTTTGGGGTTCTCAGGGTGTGTGCCATCATGACCTTGGCCTTTGGGTTGTGTAAAATTGATATCAGAGCGCTAGGTTTAGCGATTCCATAAGTTAAAGACAAGGATGTCTAGTAAAGTCTTATGGATCGGTATGTAGACGTTTGTACTTATCTTCGAGAGGCTATAAGATACCTAGTAGAAGAAATTTCTGTCCTTTGATTCTTTTTGTTCAAGTTGTTTATACCAAGTATTACATACCTCTTATTTATTTGTCTACATATATCAAGGACTAGAGCCAGTGCTTTAAAGGGAGAGGTTGTACTAGGTGCCAAAGCCCCAGTTTGTGGGTGATGTATGGGATGCGGCGGAGTCAGGGGCCTTGGTCATGAGAGAGGGGTACAACCTACTAGGACAACCTAAAGAGGCATCACCTGAGCACGTAGTTGAGCAGGATGATGTTATTGAGCAGCAGACTAAGGTAAGGGACCATCCCAACCTTCTTTGGTTCCCGACAGAACCCCTATTCTTAAGGAGTTGATCGTCCATTTACTGACTAGATTAGATAGCACTCCTCCTACTAGTAGTCGTCCAAGTACGTATTTCCTGAGTTAGGGGCTTGAGTTGACTCCTAAAAATCATTAAATGAAAATAATACTTTCTAGTGGTAAAGACTGATTTCAAATGAAAATTCCTCTATTATTCTTACAATTGAGAATACATTTCATGACTTGTTTACTTGGGAACTTGATGCCTATTTTCAATGTTAAATTATCTGATTATATCTTGTGTTGTATGTGTTGTGAAACATTCATCCTCATGCAGCGTATCATGGTTCATGAAAAAAATACTATCTTTTTTCGAGAAAGAAAATGTGATGTCTTACTTATATCCTTGACCATGTTGAGGTGGCAAGTTTATGAGATATTGAGATTGGTATATGAATTGTGAGTTCTTTGTGGGTCCTTTCTAAAATTTAGAGGCTTAACAAGGTGTATACGACAGATTTTGCAATGACATTGGTACCACCAGATCATTTCATCATCTCATTACATCATTGGTCAGTCTTGTTGTATTGTGTTACTTGTTTACGAGTTAAGTTGATGTTTGTGTAATCAAGACACAACTTCCAATGCAAGTGTCTATGATCGTATTATAGTAAAGTAACTCAAACAAGGGTTAGGATCATTTCCATATGGAGTGGTTTTGAGAACTAATAGAAAAACATTTAGTTCTAATTAGTTATAGATCTAAACATTATCGAAACTAAACATTCTAGTGTAAAGGGTTTACTCAAGTGTCAATTATCAGGGGGGGGTTTGCATTCAAAATTTATAGCTAAAAATAGTAAAAATAATAAGAGATAATAATGGGAAATGAGATTTTCGGGATGTGATAGGAATACAGGATATATTAAGCTATTGTGTACATGCTTTTGACGATAAGGTTTTTGAACATTTGTGAAAATGCTACACTATAGTGGGGGTAAGTTCTATCTTGAGCAACTTACCCCAAATAAAATGGGTTTCTGTCAAACATCCATTTGTTGCATTAAGCAGAAACTCTGACTTATCTCACTCACTCTCTTGAATTGGCGGGTGGAAAAGGAAAAGGTTTCACTCTCTCGAGTTGAACCCCATTCCGATCTGATACCACCGACTATCAATTTAGTAGTCTTAGTTTTACGACCTCTCTCTCTCGCAAGCCAAAAATACAGAGGTGAAATTATATTTGAAACTACAACCCCATTAATTTCATACACAAATACTAAACAAAATCACATTTAAACAACAAATAAACCATCAACAAGCAAGAGCCAATAGATAATGTAACTCTTATTTACAAACTCACACCACCAAGAATCGGGGTTTAAGCTAGACATGTAAAAGAGATAGAAATTTATACCAAAATGAGTTTGCATTCAAATAGATATGAAGATTTAAGTTTTCAACAATAAATATCTCAACCAATTCGCTTCCTCACCAGCCGAAGCTAAAGCAATTAGTTAAGCCTCCATGGTAGAGTTAGCAATTATAGTTTGGTTTTTTTGATTTCCAACAAACAACACCACCACCTAAAGTAAAGACATAACCAATGGTAGAACAGGAATCACCTAATAAAGTGTTCCAATCTACATCACAAAATCCTTCAAGTATAATAGGTTACTTCTTAAAGAACAAACCACAATTTTCCGTTCCAATTAAAGATCTCATACCTATAGTTACAACATGCCAATGTTCATTACCTAACTTGCTTGTAAACCTGCCAAGTTATCACATTTTGAAACCACACACTAGAAGTTAGGGTCAATCTCGGAGTCCAACCGACGTACTTGACCTCTCGGAGGTCTTTTACAACCCCTTACATATCATTCATAACATATACATAATAAAAAGTAGTGCGGAATAAAACTTTTCACAAAACATTTCATTGTCTTCAAAAACTCTTTCATATAAATCATAGGAAATACTAAGTCTCAGTCTCATCAAACTTAAGACACAAGAATACTTTTGTGACACAGCCCCATACACAATGCTAATATAGAAATACTTAGTCTATCACAATATTTTGAAATAAAAGACATCTATATATGCCCTCGAGTCTATTGAGGACATACTTCAACTTCACTTGAATGATGCTACGATCCGAGTCTTGCTCCCCAAATTCTCCTCAACTACCAACAACTATAGAAATAGATAAAAGCATGGATTAGTACAATCACATGTACTAAGTATGACATAATGCATGAAAATCATGAAAACGAACATTTATTAGAAATATGAATCTTTTCATTTAAAAATCATATCATAATCATAAGAAAAATATTTAACAACTTAAAACACATAAGATAACATTTAAGAAATTAATGACATTTTTGAGGTAACATTACCATAAGCTATATTCGCTGTACAATGAATTTTCTTCACTACTATAGTGAAGTGCTTTCTTATTCCTTTTTAATATTTTCTAGCATGTAGTCTTCTCACTAAAAGCTATCCTAAGACTCACTTAAGCAACACAAAGAGAGAATGCCCATACAATAATCCTTAAGACTACCTAAGTTTAGTTCATGTCTACATATTCAACCATTTTCCTTAATTAGAGTCATTCTTAAGACTCATCTAGGTAAGATACGGAGTGACCATTCCTATGCCCCCTTCACACCTTAAGTAGACAACCCTTAACTACTCTAGATAAATACTTATTTATTTAACATACTTTCTTAACTTAAGACATTACTTTCAGTAGTTCATTTAGGAGACATTCAACTTATAAAGGACATTCAAGTAATGTTCTTGTACAAGACCTAAGAACTCCAACTAAATCTTTCAAAGCCTATTGTGAAATGTCTAGATAAAGTCCCATACCACCACCTAAACTTCATAAAACTTATTTAATGCTAGTAGGTATCCCATTTGATGAGAATAGGTAATAACTGACATAGACCATGATAGCAAAGCATGAAAAACTAAGTTCTAATCTACTCCGATGAGGGTGTTCTACTTGCCAACGAGAGAACTTAGACACATCCAATGTAGGAACATGGTTAAGGAATATGAAGGGTATGCTTTGTAATCTAGTCTCATTCTTTAACTAGAACTACATCCTTTGCCATATTCGCTCGGTGTAGCCTTTGTTCTTATAGAGTAATTTACACTTAAGGTCCATATCAAGTTAATAACCCAATCATATTTACCCTACCAAAGAAAGGTCCACTAGGGCTACCTCACAATGGCGACAAGAAGCTCATCATGATTTTTCTAAGGATTAATATGATGTCGTTCCAGCCAATTAACCTTAAGTCTATCATTCTGTTACTTGAAGGATACCATTACGACTTCAACTTCAACATTTATAACCATACCACTAGGTTCAAGGTTTCACATAAAGGACCATCTTAACTTTATTTAAGGTCTGATGTCATTAATACATACAAGACTAAGAGTATTTAGCATTCTAAGTCAAGATATTTCATATTCACATTCATACATGCATCAAGTAAGGGACACAAGTCAACCGAGACAACACACAACATACTTCACCTTAACACATATTACATGTCATTCTAGAAACATAGAAATAACCCTTATCATCTTTAAGTCACCCCATATACTATCACATCATCATCAATATGACCATCATAGACTCATATAGTCAAGTAGGAATAACATACATCAACCCTAAGACTATACACATAAAGCCAAAGTCATAGTCTAACATGATTACCTACATATCATCAATAGAATAACACATATACTTTCATATTAATTATCATGTATATAGACATTATGATAATTCAAATAATCATCATAATACTTCAGGTAGTTTCCGATAAGGCCATGATCATCATAATACTTAAAATAACACCGACAAGGTCACATCAATTACAAGTAAAGCACATAACACCGCCACCATAAGTGGACCATACCAATCAAAACATAATTGAAGTCTAATTAACATAAAAATAAGGTAAATAGGGCAGTGTACCACTACTCCATTCTCAACACCTTGATCCAATGCCAAATCACCCAATTCAATATCATAAGGCCCTTACCAATGCCATGAACAATAATTTAATACAATTATAACAATAATCAATGAAACTAGGTCAAATCACTACATATTCATCAATATAATACAACCTATATATCAATTTACTACAATTATTACATAAATCCATAGCCCATAGAAAACTGCACTAGAATTTCTAAACATTAAATCAATATCAAGTAACCCATAACTTAGTAAAAAATTAGGGTTCATCAAATTCATGGGTTTATAGGTTAATTGATTTAAAATCACATAATTAATAAAAATTGAATCCATAATCAATGTTTAAAAATCATTAATGCAAGAACCCATGTATAGATCATGAAATTGGACAATTCATCTTTGAAAACTTCAGAAAACATCTTAGAAAGTTGGGCTCCTTGATGAAGAGAGTTTAAAGGATCAAAAACCACACCTCAATGAATCTAATTCTTTAATTTGATGAAGAATCTCCACTCAATTCTTCAATCCATGCCCTTCCTTGAGTTTTGGCTCCAATGGAGTTCTAAAGAAACTACTAAAAGGATTTGGGTTTTTGATTTTTGAAGAATGAAATCTTCTTAGTGTTTTAGGATTATAAACACATTTAAATACCCAAAAATAACCCGAAGGAACCGCATATACTCTTATTTTGAGGTGAGGTGAATTTACAAGTTCACCCCTTAACTTAACAGTGGCCTGCGCGCAGGGATAGACCCATCAACGGTTTCCCATCAACGACCCTTCCTGTTGGTCCATGGTATGGGACTGAGGCTTGTCCTTGGCTTCCTCTTCCACACTCCTAAGTTTCCATCGAATATGAACCACCAAAGGGGCGTCTACTGACCCACTGAGCGTCGATTGCCATCTGTTGGTTGGGCTGTCTTTGACAGTCTTGGCACCAACTTTGGGTCCTTCCTGAAGGACCCTTGGATGGTCCTTAGGGATGTTTGCCCGGAATTTTCCAAACCAAACATGATAGTATACCAGTTTAGGACCCCTCACATGAATTTCATCCAAAAAGAACACGTAAAACTTGATGAAACATGCCTAGACACACAAGGTCGTTTCACGACAAACCTTTCGAACTTCATGGATGTTCTTGGGCGTTTGACCGCCAAACTTCATGAAACTTAACACACTGACTATATATACCATAATAACCCATTTAAGGACCTTATAAACTCATGAATCACACATAAACACATAGAACCACATATGAGGCACATAGGTGACTTAGTGGTTGAACGTCTTAGTCGTCCCTTGACGTTTCACTTCCAAATAACCTAAACTCTTAGACACTGCCTCAATACCATATTTTAGACCAATTTAGGACCTTATTCCATCATGAAAACCATGTTATGATCTAGTTCACCTAAGTCATTATCGGGATCTTACACAAGTACTCCTACTGCATATGCAATATCATGCCTGGTGCAATCAGTCACACATCTCAAACTTCTAATTATACTAGCATATTCCTTTTGATTTATTACATAATTTTCACTTTTAACAGGAAATAAGTGAACACTTGAAATAAAAGGAGTAGCAACATGCTTGTAATCACGAAAGGAAATAAGTGAACACTTGAATCAAAAAGAATAACAACATGCTTGCAATCGTGAAAGTTATATTTTTTCAATTTTTTCTCAACAAAATGTAACTTGTCAAGGAAAATTCCCTCACATGTTCTTGTTATTTGTATTCCAAGAATAAAATTTGCCTCACCAAGATCTTTCATATCAAAATGGATTCTAAGAACATTTTTAGCTTCATCAATATCATTCATGTTAGAGCCAAAGATCAACAAATCATCAAAATATAGAAAAATAATACATATGACTTATTCAAAGACTTATGGTATATGCACTTATCACACTCATTTGTCTTAAAACCATTTTCAATCATACAAAAATCAAATTTTTCATGTCATTGCTTTGGTGCCTGTTTTAAGCCATATATGGATTTAGTTAGTTTACATACTTTTCTTTGTTGGCCTACTTCAACAAAACACTTGGGTTGATCTATATAAATTTCTTCATTTAGGACTCCATTTAGAACGACAGTTTTCCATCCATTTGATGAATTTTCAAATAAAAAATTGCAGCCATAACAACTAAAAGTCTTACGGATGTAATTCTTGTTACTGGAGAAAAAATATTAAAAAAATTCTAGACCTTCTAGTTGTTTAAAACCTTTTTCACTAGCCTAGCCTTATATTTATCAATAGATCCATCCTGTTTCAACTTTTTTCATAAGACCCATTTACAACCAAAAGTTTTACAACCAGGTGGTAAATCAACTAACTTTCAATTTTTATTAGAAATTAGAGATTCCATTTCATCATTTACAACCTCTTTCCAAAAAATAGAATCATGTGAAGATAATTCTTCTTTCAAAGTTAGAGGGTCATCTTCAACATTAAACACATAAAAATAAGGACCAAAATCTTTTTCTACCCTAGCTTTTTTACTTTTTCTTAACTCAAAATCATCAACTTCTTTATTTTTCAAAGTAGAAGTACAAGAACTAGATAGTGACAAAATATTTTGTTCAATCCTTTGACCCCCACTATTTTTAGAATCAAAAGGAAATTTATTTTCATGAAAAATAGAATCACCAAATTCTATCACAATATTATCTTCAAGATAAAAAATCTATAAGCTATACTATTTAAAGAATAACCAAGAAAAGCACAAATAGTAACTTTCTTACCCAATTTTGTAATCTTGGGATCCATTAGCCTCACAAAGGCTACACAACCCCAAACTCTTAGATATCCCAAACTTGGCTTGTAACCACTCCACAATTCAAAAGGTGTCAATTTAGACTTTTTATGAGGCACTCGATTAAACATATAACAAGAAGTTAAAAAGATTCACCCCAAAAATTTAAAGGTGCATGTGACTCAATCAGCATGACATCAGTCAATTCAACCAAAGTTCTATTTTTTCTTTCTGCTACGCCATTAGATGAATGAGAGTAAGGAAGAGTAGTTTCATGAAATATTACCAATGACGTAACAAATAATTAAACTCATTTGACTCATATTCACAACCTCTATCACTTCTACTTCTTTTAATTTTTCTACCAAATTTATTTCCAACTTCATGGAGATAAGTTTTGAAATTTCAAAAGCTTCACTTTTATTTTTCATCAAATAAACATATTTTAACTTAGAAAAATCATCAATGTAAGTGATAAAATATCTATTACCTCCACGAGTTAGAGTTCCACTAAATTCACAAATGTCAGTTTGAACTAATTCTAACAAATCATTTTTTCTTTCAACTTGAAAATGAGACCTTTTAGTGATCTTGACTTCACTAGAAGCCCAACACTTTTCAATTGTTTTTAATCATTAGATTTAATCTTAAACTACTCATGATTCCAACATAACGATCATTAATATAACACAAACGAGCATGCCAAAAATTGGTAGAAGGAAGCATATAAACACGTAGAAGTTTTATTCATTTCAACATTCAACTTAAACATCCCATCACATGCATACCCATTCCCCCGAAAAAATTCCCTTCTTCACTATTACATATTAATAAGATTCAATAATTTGTTTAAAGACTTCTTTATGAAAAAGAAAACTAGACATCAAATTTTTTCTCATAGGAGTATAAAGTACATCTTTCAAAGTTAATACCCTTCTCGAAGTAAAACACAATTCAACATCTTCCTTTTCAAGAACTTGATTAGTGTGAGCATCACCAAGCATGATGATTTTGGAATCCTCAAAATGAGTATATTTTTTAAGCCAGTCTTTGTCATAACAGACATGACAGTTTGCACCTAAATCAGCCCACCATCTATCAACATTTTAAACCATGTTTATGTCGGTAATCACTGCAACAAAAGGTTCTTTGGTAACATTTTTCTGAGGGTTAGGACTACATTTCCGAAATCTACAAAATCGAGCAATATGCCTACTCTTTCCACAAACAAAGCATGGTCTATTTACTTGAACTTGTTGATTTTGTGCTTGGTTATTTGCTTGGTTATTTTCACCATTATTTTTCTTGGGAGGTCTACCATTGTTTTTATTGAATTTTTTCTTCTTAGACTTTAAAGAAGTATTTTTGTGAGTTTCTAGAGTAGCATTAATTAAATTTACATTCAATATGATGTCGTTCTCTTCTGTTTGTAAAAGTGCATCTTGGCCCCTTACTTCTTCTTCCATGCAGATTTTTATTATCATGGTTTCAAGAGAGGTTTCCTTTTGTTTGTGATGCATAGTTTTTTGAAATTCCTTCCTTTAAGGTAGAATTTTATCTACCATGTCACAAACAATAAGGTTATCTCCAATTTTAACCTCTTCGGACCTAAGCCTGAAACAATCATGATAAAATCTTGAGCTTCGTCTAACCGAATATTTTTTCACTCCCGCTCTTCTGTATCATACATACTCTGCAATGCTTTTTAAATTTTCTTTGCACTAGAGTAAGTTCTATCATAATAATCATAAAAATTATCAGAAAGACAATTAAGAATATAATACCGACACTTATAAGAATCTCCCTCGTACTTTTTCACTCTCTCTAGATGAGAGATAGTTGCATAATCACTCAAAGAGGTGATGTCTACTTTATTCAGATTTACTTCTCAGTTAACACATAAGAAACATTGAGAGTACTTAATTAGTAAATTACTTTACCCTTCCATCTCTTGAAATGGTTACCATTGAATCAAAATAGTTTGTTGAGGTCTCCCTCTTGACATCCACAATTTTTTCAATTGTATCCATAATGAATCTCCTTAAATTGTTAGTGAAAAACTTAAAATATAACAAAATTACAAGATTACATTTGAAAATAAAATGAAGAAATAGCTAAAACACAGATTTATCGCTCTCTTTAAGGAGATTCAAGCCCAATGTAACAAATGTTTTCACTGATCCAACAGTATTCCTCTTTGACTTGTCTCCTTCAGGATACAACAACCTATTCACAAAAATATAACTCAACAACTCTGGACAAGAGTTGAGTTTAAAGCTTTACAAAAGAACACCTCCCTTCAACTAATAAGAACTCTCTTTTTGACAAACATTATCACTCTATATTTTCTCTTGTATATTGTATTTCTTAACCAAATGAAGACCGCCACTATTTATACTAGAAGAGGTCTTCCTAGCAATGAATAAGAAGATAATGGTGTAGTAAACCGTGAAGATAATGACCTTAGGAGTTACATGTGTTACAAGGATTAATGGAGAATAAAGAGAAATAAGTAAACAACATACAATGCAAACAACCACCAACGATTGCACCTTCTGCAGTTGCACCAATGAATTAGTAATATTTTATTACTATATGGAGTAATGCACCAATTTTAACGTCCAAATGGCAGCAACAAATTCAAAGTTAACCTATGCATTATTTTCATGAAATAATGAATAGATGAGCTAATAACTTAGAGGAAAACGGTCAGTGTGGCAATGCAGAAAAATGTAATATTTCTATTTATATTAAAATTGCCCTACACTAACACTAAGAAATAAGCAAGAATCACCTCTAAAGCTCGAAGGGTCTGGAAATGTGATTTTTGGGAGAAATCCCTAATTTGAGTTCTGTCCAGGTGAATCTCACTCATCGCGATCACGAGCCACTAATTCTTGCGATTGCAAAAAGTCACAGAAGAAATATCGTGATCATGAGACACTTTGTCCAGGATTCTGAAGGCTTAGAGAAAAGGGAGCTCATCGTGAAAGTCATCATGTGGGCCGCGATAACAAAGGCCACAAAGAAGACACATCGTGATCGTGACATAGAGGATTGTGATTATAAAGTTAAAATATTACCTGCACCAGAAGCTGAAAGTCAACAACTCCATTTCAAATAAAAAGTCTTCGACTAGACCCTCGAGAATCGTTTGGGGTCCAATAAAAATAAGCTGGACACGCTACATCACTAGAATCAACATTCTGAACTCAACGAAATCTTTGAATTTATGAAAATATGTCAAATAATAAAATTACCCTCATGGACCACTCTAAAGAATAAAACTCAAAGTTTCTTCCAAACTTAATAAGGTCTCATAAACCTTACCAACTACCTAACTAGATCAAAATTAACATTTTAAACGCGACGAAATGAACGAAAATCCCATCCAACGCTTGGAACTCCAACTGTTGACCAAAGTCAACTCTACCAAGAATTCTCAACTCACGAGGGGTCAAATTACTAAAAACACGCTTGATCACATCGGGGAATACAACAACCATTCCTAGAACACAAACTAAGCATGAATACTCTAACAGAAAGGATAAAATGGTCAATTCTTAATTAAAAATAATTCACAAGAAATGAGACATTACATAGACTATACATAATATAACTCAATAGGATTCTCAGCCCACTTCTTTAAATCCCCAGAAGAAGTGTTTGAAAATATGACACAATGAACACATAAATAATATGCACATAAATATAAGGAATAATACAAAAATGTGACGAGTAACTTGGTATTATTTCACATTTATACCCTCAAATTAAAGAGTACACAAGTTGACACTTAAACTTGTATAAAGTTGAATAAGTAGACACTGAGTCCTACATGACCTATTACACGTAGGAAACCACGTAAGCACAAATTACCATGTAGGATGTCACATACGACGTGTGTGTCTATTTATTCAACTTTATACAAGTTTAAACATCTACTTGCGTACACCCGAAGTTGAATGGAATAAACTTGAGCTGATGTCATGTTAAAAGACATATTTATGTATTATGCATAAATATAACTTATGGAAAATTGTCATATTTACTTCTATACTCTAACTAAAAGGTTATATTCACCCTCCCTTATAATTTTTTTTAACGTATTTGCTCTTGTCATCTAAATTTTAGTTCATATATACCCTTCATCCGTCATCTAACTCGAGAAAATTGAGAGGAAGGTGACAAAAAGAGTAGAAATTAAAATTGGTGACAAGTTTGACTGAAAAAAGTCAAATTCTTTTTTGATTAATGATTAAGATAATTGAGGTCTAAAATATAAGTTTTAAAAACTTCTAGCTTTTAAAAGATATTCAAATAAACCCAATTCCCAATTTTCTTCGCTCTTCTCTTAAAAGATGGGTATCTTCATTGTTGCGACTATGTGTGTCTCCACTGTTGCAACATCCCAATACCCTTCTTCTCAAGTTGAGACAACTTCAATCTATCATCTTTGTCTTCATATTGTTCTTCACCGTCGTCATCTATCCCTCAAGGTAACAATGTTTCCTTTTCTTTGATAGTTTGGGTTTTGAAATTGTAAAGGTTGAAGATCGATTGAGTTGTTTTTATATATAAATTTCTGTGTTATTTTGAATTATAATCTTTTGCTTCCATGGAAACTCCTCTTATAAATTATTCAACAAAACTCAAGCTAACAAATGAAGCAAAGAATAAAACATTTTAAAAAAATTCAACATATAACTAACCTCAATAGTTGTTCTAGAGGATATCAAACTAAATCTTGAATTTTCTAAGCATGACTCATTAAAGGGAAATACTGAACTTTTATTTCCTTAAAGTCACATATCTCAAGGGAGTTGATTAAAGCAAAAGATACAAAGTCAGGTGATATCACACGACCAAGGTGGATATCTAACATGGGTTTTCCTTGAGAAAAACAAATTTGCAGAAAACAAATGCTGAAAAATCCACAACTAAGAATCAAAATATGAAGAATTCCAAAGAATTTTTCAAAGCTAGCAAAAAATTATAATAAAATGGAGGTTCCAATGAATACTATTACTAGTACTAGTAATAAGTAGGCGCCTTTTTTTTTTATTATTATTATATGAATTTTGTTGATATTTCAGATTTAGCCAAATGATACTGGTGGAAGGTAACCAAACTTCTGATTTATTACATGCTTTATTATAACAAAAATAGAAATGAATGGATAAGAGATTGCTCTTGTGACTTGGAATGAACCATTTTTGATAGAGGAAAAGAATAACGATGGATTTCTATAGGGAATCTTCAATTGGGTGGGTTTGGAATGACTTAAAGTTGATCAATCTAGATTTCAATATTTTTTAGATTTATTTTAGTGTTTTGCAAATTCCAAAAAGTGTTTAAGCTAAAATAAGTATAAGTTGGGGTTGTCATGTTTTATTTTTATTTGGTATTATTATTAAAAAAACTAAGCCATGTTTTTCTATTTTATCTTTATGTTATATATTTGCATTGAAAATTTATATTGTTTACATTATATCTTACTTAATTAGATCATAGAAGGAGTTCGTAAGAAGATGATGCATGTAACTACAAGAAGTGTTGTGATTAATACATTGAGTGTTATAATGATTAGAATAAGTGTTGTGATTGTTACAATAAGTGCCGTGATTATTACAACAGTTGCTATAATATAATTTTGAAAAAGCACCAGTTGTTATATTTATAATTATTTACCCTCTTTCATTATGTGGTTTAGAAAGTAACCTTCAAAATTATCTAAATGGATAATGAATTTATTTTTTGTTATTACATTTTGATTTTATTACTTTTACATGTAGATTGTGCATCCATGACTCTAAGTAAAAAATGAACAACTCCTCCTAGAAGTATATATAAAAGAAGAATCAATATACTGGTCGTCGATGCGCCGACTGCTCCTTTCAATGGCCTTCTTGGCTTGGATTTTCACCACATATTTTTCATAACTTTATGTGATCAAATTCGACATCGCCGAACCATTCGACACGTCGATGAACCAAGTATTGTCGTTGAGTTGGTCATATACATGGCCTGGCTTGCTGAAGGTCCACTTGGCGAGTCGCCGAGTAGCTTTGACAAGTACCAACCTAGATTTTCTTCATATTTTTTTAAAAACTTTTTTGCTCCTTTTTACCGGGTAACACGCTTGCCTTGCTATTTTGTCTTCATTATTGCAAATTAACATTTTACCATTAGTTAAGAGCATAAAATAGGTATTGAGGGCACTAAAACTTTGAATCTTAAGCCCTAAATGAGTTGAAATCTCTGACTTATAACATACCCATTCGAAAAAAGGATACATATCCTATTGCTGAGTCATCTCCGGCCAATCCTTCACCCGATATGTGACACCAATTAGGTATGCAAATAACAATTAGGAATAACTGACTGATATGTATCCAAACTTAAGAGGTTCTTTTACTTTTAAGTTGGGATTATGTAAGTTTTTTCGTCTTTAGAAAGATTTAAATAAAATAAAAATTGGAATAATTCTTTTGATCATCTATTTTAAGAAGTTACTTATAAGTTGACGATACTAGTATAAGATTTCAAATGAGTTTTGTTTACCAAATTCTTTGACGTCAAATTTATAGCCATCGAAAAGAAGAAATTTGGATATATTATAGTGGCATGAAAATTTGTTTTGGAATGAAAAAGTTTGCTATTGACTTAAGTTGCCACAAGGAAATGTGTATGATGATGAAAAAATGTTAACTAAGATAAAAAGGTGACGATGAAAAATTCTTGAGGCGATGAGCAAGAGTTGTAAGAGAAATGAGTTGAATGAACATATCCAATCCAAATATCTTAGTAAAGGTGTAAAATATTGCTGTGCTTGCTTTATTTTGTTCATAGCATTCTTTGTGGAAAATATTTGAACACAAAAATTCTAAAAAGATGGATTTTTCTCTCGGCTGATAGAGAAACATTTTTTTCTTATCCATTGAGTTGTATTAGCTATGATATTACAATTAAACATTTATTTAAAGCAGTGAACCACTTTGAAGCACTTTAGAGGCTGTGCGCACCCCACTATGATGTCCACCAACCGATGAAGTGTGGCAAGCCTTGAGAATTGCATATACTTTCACTTTCGATACACACCTTGTAATTGTGTGATCTGCACAATCTCTAAATAGGTATGGTTCATCACATAAGTACCTATTTAAATTGAACAAGAACCTCTTTTCTTTAAAAAATTAAGGCCTTCGGGCATAATCCCACGCACTACATAGTTAGAAGCTAGTATACAAAGGTGAATTTCCCTGGGTTATCCTCATGACTGATTCTTTGGGGAATTCTGCCACAATGTCCCTCTCACCAAGACAAAAAATATTGGTTTCTGGCCGAGACAAGTGATCTGCCACTTGGTTGTCACACCTCTTTCGATATTTTACCTCAAAATTTAACTCTTGAAACAAAAAATACCCACCGAATTAACCTTGTCTTTGAATCTTTCTTATCTATCAAATATCTAATTACAACATGATCCATGTGCACCACCACTTTAGTTCCCAACAAATACTTTCTAAAATTTTCAAACAGATACACACAACTAGCTATTCTTGCTCTGTGACAATTTAATTCTTTCAAGCCACATTTAAGGTCTTGCTTGCATAATAAACAACATGAAATAGTTTTTCTCTTCGTTGATCAAGAATTTCCCTCAAAGAAACATTACTGGCATCACATACGAGTTCAAACAGAATACTCCAATCGGGTGTAATAATGATCGGGGCTGACACTAGTGTTTCCTTCAAGCACAAACATGCTTTTAAGCAAGTTTCATTAAAGGTTAATGTAGATTCCTTCTCTAGAGACTTACAAATAAGGTGAGCTACTTTAGAAAAAATCCTTTATAAATCGCCTGTAGAAATACAGATGGCCTAGAAAAATCCGGACACCTTTTTACCAAAATAGGAGGCGGTAGTTAGCTTGATCCACTTAAATTCCTTCTCCTATAATTTTATGCCCCAAAACAATGTCCTCTTTAACCATAAAATGCCACCTTTCCCATTTAGAACAAATTGGTTTCCACACACCTTTGTAGTACCTGAGAAATGTGTTCAATACATGCTTCAAATGAATCACCAACAACCAGAAAATCATCATAAAGTCTTCCATTGAGTCTTCAACCATATCTGCAAAAATAGAAGACATACATAGTTGGAATATTATTGAAGCATTGCACAACCCATAAGACATTATCTTGAAAGAAAAATTTCCACAGAGACATGTAAAAGTAGTTTTTTAATTAATTTTCCGGTGCAATTAAAATCTTGTTGTACCTGGAATACTCATCTAAAAAGCCATACCATCCAAGCCTCACAAGTGTATAAAGCATTTGTGTCACACCCCGAGCCTACACCCTGGGCGGGACTAACACTTGAGAACCATTGCCGGCCCCAAGAAAACCCTTCACTTGGCTTACTTACTCAGTGAAAGACTTAAGTTATCAAATATAACATATATAAAACCTAGAGTGTTATAAAGAAAACATTCAACCAGCCAATAAGTCAAACTCAAGTTTCAACAATAAGATAATGGAAATGAAAAGACTCAAGAACTAATATATGACTGTTTATGAAGCCTTTAAAACAAATGATACGGACGTCGGGGAAAGACCCATGACATTTAAATGAAGTATCTAATACTAAAAGGGATCCTCCGGAAAGCAAGGAAGCTCACCACAAAACTCTTAATGCTTAGCTGGATCAACGAAGCGTTGGATGTTGATCCTACCTGCATATATCTGCATCATAAAAAGACGCATGACAAATGGAATTAGTACATTATATCTACGTTCATGCGAGGGAAATACTAAAAAAAGACATAAGCTTGAAAGGATCTGAAGGAACAAACTTGGTCTCAACTAAACTGAACTAATTTCAATATAAAACAATAATGTAAATTTAATATAAAGAAAAGCTTTTAAAACATGGATAGAAACTTTATGTATTTAGAAATACAATAATACTGTAGGTGTATGCAAAGATATAACATAAAATCTGAATGTATACAAAAATACAAAAATAGTGTTGTGGGATTTTTCTAATAGACAATTATCATTTAAGAGTTATTGTAATGATACATCATTTTGCCTTACACTGCCAAGACTATCCTATACCTTGCCGAGGGTATAGAAACTTACTACTAATTTGATCCACTAGTATATGTTAAAAAGAACTAAGAAATCATCTAAAAATTACGACACTTTGTACCCATGATGGCTACATAGTTTATGGGGGCTGGGAGTTTTCTGAACTGTCCTCCCTATCGGTACTGAATACTACTCTCAAAGTATGATACTAGCTCTTATGTTTCAAAAAAATACTTCTTTCTATGATTTGAGATGATTTTATCAAAACCTTAGCTCAAAGGCTATCTTTAAAATCAAAATTTCCTCTCATTCTTAATTGTAAAAGCATTACTCTTTACTGAAAACTAGCTTAAAGGCTCTTTGGAAATCTGAGTTTCCTTTATTATTTAAATGTGAAACGTTTTAAGATCTATACGAATACATAGTTCCATATACTCTTTAAAGAAATAAACTTCAATATTTACTCTTTTATCTTAATCAACTTGAACTTTGAGTTTTAAAACAAAGTAAAAACATTTGGAGAAGACTTTTGGAAAACTATAAGAACTTCTCTTGACTTGACTCTTACTTCTCTTAACTTTCCTTGAATTGATTTATGGATTTAAGGGTCATGATCTCATGTTATGGATGATTTCATGTTGTTTAAGTGTATCTTAGAGTGTAGGAATCAAGTAGAAAATATAGGTACATTTCAAAGGAACTACTACAAAAAAATTGGGAAAGAAGTAGAAGACCTGGCGTCCCTGGCACGGGACGCCAGACCCAAAAGTTCAGAGTTGAATTTTTTGTGTCAAAATTTTAGAGAACTCTTTTGAGCGCGTTGAGATACGCGGCACCCCACCTCGATTCCCCAGATTTTTGACAAACTTCCTTGGTCGTGTTTAAATCTAAACCTTCTTAACTCAATTGGGTATTTTTTCAACCACTTAGATTCGACTATATAACAAAAATATGCAAGAATCTCATCAAATCAACAACCAATTTCATGAATTTGAACCCAAGAACTTCTCAAGAACTCATCTGTAAGATTCAAACAAAACTTTGAACAATATTCATCAAGAACTCAATTTCACTTATCGCAAGAACGATAATATGCTAAAATAAATCATGATTGGCGTGTGGGTGAACTGACCCAACGCTATGTGATCTTATATACCTCGTAGGAATCACCCCTTTAGGAAATCCACAAGAAATTCTTTAAGAACTTGATGATTTCCTTGCTTTTCCTTCTCTTTTCTCCTCTTCTTTTATCTTTTCTCAAAACTGTAACTTGCTTTTAAAAAGCGTCAATTGAATCCAATCAGATTAGACCCCAACTTAATTACCATAAACGAAAACAATTAATTAGGCGGTGAAAAGACCATAATGCCTTTCAAAAATCTGGTTTTGACTTTCTTTATCTAGACAACCCAACATCAAATGGACATATCTCATTTATACGAACTCGAGACTGAGCAAACTCAGTAGCGTTGGAAGGATAATCCAAATATATTAGTACGGTATGCTTTAGCCCACCTAACTTATCCTGATCTGAGAGTTATGGTCTTTTATAGTTGACCCAAAACTCTTAATTTTCTCAAATATCCTAATTTTTCATTTTCTTTAAATTTTACTCTTTCTAATTCTATCTCTTTCTAGTTCTTTCAAATAGAGAGATGTTACGATATATTCTCCTAGAAAAAAATCATTCTTGAATGAGATTAATCTTAATAGTCTAAGGATGTAATATCAACCATTCAGTTCAAACACCCAACAAGCAAATCTAGCACATCAAGCATATAAAATTAAAGAGTACTAAGAATATAATTTGTACCTTTATTTGGAACCTCTCTGGATTAAAAAAGATGTGGATATCTCTTATTCATATCTTTCTCAGCTTTTCAAGTAGCTTTCTCAAAAAACTGGTTCCTCTAAAGAACTTTGACTGATGCTACCTTTTTTGTTCTCAACTAGCAAACTTGACAATCAAGAATATGAACAAGAATATCCTCATAAAAGAAGCTATACTTGATACAAATATCTTCCGTTGGTATGATTAGTGAAGGATCTCCCATGCATTTCTTCAATAAGGAAACATGAAATATCGAATGAATCGCTACTAACTCTTGTGGTAGATCCAATCTGTTAGCTACATCACCGATCCTTTTCGATGTTCTTTAAGGGCCAATATAAGAGGGACTAAGCTTTCCCTTCTAACCAAATCTCATAATATCTTTCATGGATGAAACTTTCAAGTAGACCCATAATTTACTTCAAATTCTAACTCCCTTCTCCTAACATCAATATATGTTTTATGACAACTCTGCGATGTTTTCCACCTCTCTTGAATAACTTTAACCTTCTCCATAACTTGATAATCTATGTTTGGTACTATCATCCTAGCTTCACCAACCTAAAACCATCCAATAGGAGATATAAAGTTTCTCCAATAAAGAGCCTCAAAAGGAAACATTTGGATGCTAGAGTGATAACTATTATTGTAAGCAAACTCAATGAGAGGTAGGTGATCATGCCAATTACCTTTGAAATCAAACACAGAGGCCTTCATCGTATCTTCTAAAGTCTGGATAGTGTGCTCTACTTGACCATCTGTTTGAGGATGAAAATCAGTACTTAAGTTTACCTTTGAACCTAATCCTTTCTAGAATAGTATCCAAAAATAATGTAGTAAATTGTACACCTTCACTGAAATAATGGAAATGGAATTCCATGAAGTATTAATACCTCTTGAATGTATAACTTGGCATAGTCCTCTGCTGAATGGGTAGTCTTTACCGGCAAAAAGTAGGCTGATTTTGTCATTTTATCGTCAATTCCCAATAGGAATCATGTTGAATGCGAGACCTTGGTAAACCTGTGATGAAGTCCTTATCAAACATCTCTCACTTCCATTCTGGAAGTTCTATATTCTAAACCATACCACCGGGAATTTTGTACTCTACTTTAACTTGTTGGAAATTCGGAGACTTAGCAACAAATTTTGCAATGCCCTTCTTCATACTACTCCACCACTAAACTTCTCTCAAGTCGCGATACATCTTTATGGAACCTTGATGAATGTAATATCTGGAGATATGAGATTTCTCCATGATCCCTTTTTAGAGTTCATCCACCATGGTGCACACAACCTATCTTGATACCTCAGTACAACATCTCCTCCTTGTTCGAAATTAATTACTTTTTTCTTATGAACATTTGCCTTCAATTAAAGCAAAATAGGATCTTTGTCTTGATTTATTTTTTACTTCTGATACTAATGATGATTTATCCCCATTCATCACCACTACGCCTTCTTTTGTGGAATCCATTAGTATAACTTTTAAGAATGTAAGTTTGTGCTCGTATTTTGCTAGCTCTTTCTTATCTTTCTCGATATAGGCGGTACTACCCATAGAAAACCTACTCAAGGTATCAACAACATTAGCATTATCTGGGTGGTAAAGAATACAAATGTCATAATCCTTGAGTAATTCTAACCACCTCTTTTATCTGAGATTAAGCTCTTTCTAATTAAACACATATTAAAGAATCTTATGATAAGTGAACACATCCAAATTAACACCGTAAAGATAATGGCGCCATATTTCCAAAGAAAAAACTATGACATTAACTCTAGATCATGGGTTGGGTAGTACCTGTCATGAACTTCTAACCGTCTGGAGCATAAGATATAACTTTGTCATTCTGCATTAACACACAACCCAAACCAACTCTATGCGCATCATAATAAACAACGAAGCCTTGCGTACCTTCTTGTAAGGTCAAACTTAGCCAGTAGACAATATCTTTTTCAATTTTTGAAAGCTTTTTCCCAAGCTTCAGGCATTAAAACTTTACTGTCTTCTGAGTTAGCTTGGTCAAAGGGGATGAAATATAAAAGATCCCTTCTAGAGATCTTCTATAATATCTAGCCAAACCCAAGAAAATCCTAATAACAGTTGGAGATGTGGGTCTAGGCCAATTATGCACTGCCACTATTTTTTGAGTATTGACATTAATTACCTCTCTAGAACATAATATGGCCTAAGAATGCCATATACTCAAGAGAAAACTTACACTTAGAGAACTTTACATACAAATCTCTATCCTTTAGAGTTTGGAGAACTATTATAAGATCACTAGCATGATCTTCTTCATTTCTTGAATATATTAGTATGTCATCAATCAATAGACAATAAACATATCTAAATAACGTTTGAATACTCTACTCATAAGGTCCATGAGTGCTGGATATGCATTGGTCAAACCAAATGACAAACTAGGAACTCATAATGACCATAATAAGTCCCAAATTTTGTCTTTGGAATATCACATTCCCATACTCTTAACTAATGGCAGCCTGATCTGAGGTATATCTTAGAGAAACAAGTATCACCCTAAAATTGATTGAGAATATTATCAATTCTCGAAAGATGATACTTATTCTTGATGGTAACCTTATTTAACTGACATTAATATTTATACATCCTAAAGGAACAATCCTTCTTCCTTACAAAAAAGACCAGAGTGCCCCAAGGTAAGACACTTGGTCAAATAAAATCCTTATCAAGGAGATCTTTCAACTGCTTCTTCAAAATTTTTAACTCTACAGGTGCCATTTTATATGGCAGAAAAGATATAAGACAAGTATCTTGAAGAATGTCTATACTGAAGTCTATTGCTCTCTCAGGAGGGACTCTGAGAAGATCATATAGAAAGACTTCTAGAAAATCTTTTACTACTGAAATTGACTGAATAAGAAGTATCTCAACACTAGAATAATTAACTCGGACTAAGTGATAGACACACCCCTTGAAAACTAACTTTTTTGCCTTAAGGTACGAAATGAAATGATCCTTGGGCACTGGTGAACTACTATTTAACTGTAAGACTGGTTTGGAAACTAAAACTTGAAAACTCAAGTTATTCAATCAATTGAGTCATAACATGCATGAAGTCTTTCTATACCAATAAAGACAATAAAATCTACCATGTTTAACTCAACTTAATCAGCCATGGTGCTCTTGTGATTGATGAAAACATGACAATCACAATAGACTTTCTCTGCTGAATACACTCACCAACAGGTGTAGAAACACTGAAGGGATCACTAAGTTTCTAAGGAATAACATTAAAACTCATTGCCAACATACGGAGTTACAAAGGAAAAACTCACTCCTAGATCTTGCAAAGCATAAACATTAAATTTAAATACTTGGATCATACCAGTGATAAAATCTGAAAAGTTCTCTTGCTCTTGGCGACTAGTGATAGAATATAGGAGGTTTGCTGTTCCACCAGTACCTGAAGTAGCCCCTCTAGGTACAACTCTGTCTGCTGGAGAAACTGAAGAAGACTGGGCTCTATTGTCACCAGTACCATTACCCTGCTTGTTCTTTAGACACTCTATCATAAAATTACCATTCTCGTCACACTTGAAGCAACCAATGAAGCCATCACGACACACCCATGAGTGGTTCTTACCACTCTTACCAAATGCAGGAGGCTTACTACCCCCTTGTGCCATACTACCCTGATAATAGGCAGGTTTAGCTCTGAAATTCTTTTGATTGTACTCACTTTTGTTCTTTGGTGAAGGTGCACTAGCAAATGATAGAGAAATTCAATTTTGTTTCTATTGGAAGGATGACCGATTGCCATTACTCTTCTTCTGCCTAGACTCATTCCTTGATGTCTTATCACTCTTATTCTTAAACTCTTCTCTATCCCTCAACGTTTTCTCCTGAACACGTTGCACATTGATCATAAGACAGATGAGATAACTTAACAACAATTATACTCATTCTACTCCCAATGTCTGCAACCATCTCCGGAGTATGGCGAGAAAGTTGTGTGAACCTCCAACTATAATAATGAAAGATCAAAGAATCCTGCTTAAGTGTGAGGAAATCTCGTACGTTAGCCTCTCTTAGTTCTCTGCGAAAGAAATTTCCCAAAAAAGGCCTCCTCAAAATAAGCCCAACTCATAAGTGGTGCTCCGTCAACTCGGTTCTACTTCCATTGATCGAATCATATCCTAGCCGCACCCTTCATTTGGTATGCAATTAGTTCCACCCTCTCAGTATTAGCAATATGCATGATTTCGAAAACTTTTCAAAGCTCATCAACAAAATTATTTGGATCCTCAGTAACACTAGAACACCATTGAAGCTTGGAGGATTTATTCTTAAGAATTCTCGAACCCTTAAAGTTTTTTCCACTTTCTATCGATTCCCTATCTGTTGCCCAACTTGATTGGTCACTACTTGTTTCAACATTCAGATAGCTTCACAGAATTCAGCATTGGTGACCTCTTCTTGGGGTTGCACTCCTGGGGCATTAGGTACCCCTTGTTTTTGTGGTTCAACATTCCTTCTAGCTTGATGACCATTGACAACTCTTTGTGGAGGCATCATATGAAAGACAAGAACAAACATGAGTTAAAAGAAACTTTTTATAGATCAAATTCTAACACACAAAATGAGTGTGAAAGAAGTGAAATAATTTCCTAAGTGTTGCGGTTTTCTAATTGTAGATGTGGCGCGCTTCACAACCATAACGAAGACTCTACAAACACATTTACAGACTCACTAGGACTTTTTAACTCTGTTCTAGGATATCAAATTTTTCACGCCCTGATCCTACACTCTAGGCGGGAATGACTCGAGAATCAATGCTGACCCCAAGCCAATCCTTGGCCTGAGTTACTTACCTAGTGGAAGACTTAACTTATTAAAGATAACTCATATAAAACTAAGAATTTTATAAAACATTCAACTATCCAATAAGGTAAACTCAAGTCTCAACATAAGATAATTAAAATGAAAAGACTAATTAAGCAACATCTAACTATCTATGAAGCCTGTAAACAAATGAGATGGACGTCAGGACAAGATACACAAAATCCAAATGAACTAATTAACATTGAAAGCAATAAAAGGGATCTTCCGAAAAGCAAGGAGGCTCACTACAAAACTCTGAATGCTTAACTGGATCAATGAAACACTAGATGTTGATCCTGGTTACTTGTATCTTCATCATAAAAGGTTTTGTGCCAAATGGCATCAATACATTGAGTGTACGAGCATGCGAGGGGAATACTAAATAAGGCATAAGCTTGAAAGGAATTGAAGGAAAAAATATTGTCTCAACTGAACTGAACTCATTTCGATATAAAGCAATAATGTAAATGCAATATGAAGAAAAACTTTTAAACATAGAGATCGACCCCAACACTTAGCTGGATTTATATTTGTTAGAGACCACCTACACTTTAGAATCAAATGAAGTGTAGTTGAGTGTCAAAAAAATGGTACCACTGTCCGGGAGTGGTGTTTAAAATTATTTCAGTGAAGTTTAGTCGTAAACTAATCTTGTTTTAGTTGAATCAATTTATTATTTTTTGTTGTTGGATACACTTAAACATGAGAAATAATAAGTGTTAACGGGAGCAATGCTAGACAATTTGGGCATAATTATGACATCAGTAATTTGCATGATCTGAATAAAGACAAATTAGGAAGTGGGGGTGCTATTTGATTGCCTCTGACTGTGGGCAATGCGGTGTTTTGATGTGAGCAACACTATGTTGCCGCTGGTGCAAATAAAAGGTTTCTTTGGATTTCTTGCTACTAACGATCCTCAAGACAACATTAGAAACTTTGTGAATGTGTGGGCCATTTTCTTTCAGGAACATCACTCAGGAGTCTATCTGACTTCATTTTATATTCCTTTTTTCTAAAAAGAGAGGCATCGAAGTGGTTGACTAACTTACCAAGGGAATCAATCACTTCTTGGGAGGAGATCACTGATTCATTTTATATAAGGTTTTTCCCTCCCCCCAAGATGGTGAAGTTGAGGGACAATATTCAGAACTTTAACAGAATGGATGGTGAACCTTCATAAGACGTGGTTAAGGTTTCAGAAGTTGCTGCTCCAATGTCCAACTCATGGACTGCTGAACAATGTGTTTTTACAATACTTTTATCATAGCCTCGACTTAATCAACAAGATTATGACAGATCAACTCATTTGGTCATATCATAGAGTGATTTTAGGCGTGAAAAGAATAAAAATCATGGGGGTGATAGTTTACAATGATGTATTTGAAAAAGTGAGAGAAATTGTGGAAAAGAAGGATTTTTGTAATTTTTTGAAATGGTAGGGATTAATAAAAATATGGTAAAAATGATGTGTATATGCTTGAATGAAGTCTAAATTACTTTGATTTATTCATATTTCTTGTTAGGAGTTTTTCCTAAATTTTATAGTAGAAACATAAAATAGTAAAAATTGTTAGAAAAAAGCTTCTCTAATCAAGCAAGTAAGTCAAACAAATCACTAATCAATTTATTAATATAACATGGAACAAAATACAATGCCGCAAGATCGACTAAACCTAGTCATCTAGACCACAAGTAACAAAGAGGCAGATTTTCAAATAATACACAACTATTTTAACAAACGAATCAAACATAAAACAAACAAAGATCACTAATGAATTTATGTAACATCACTAAATTTAGAAATAAAAAAAAATTGAAATGCATGACTTTGAATCTAATTATTACAACACATGAAGTTTAATATATTAGGAATCAATATATCTCTAATCAACACTTTTTGGAGGTGCTTGTGTAGAGGAAGAAACATCATTTTCCAGCTGCGCTAAATAAATTTTCAATTCAAATTCAATGTAGTTCAACCAAATCTTGAGTTCATTAACCTCCTTTTCATTAAATTTCATAATAGATTCCCACATTTTTTTCATATCTATTTCATCTGTGCCAGATTTCGTATTAGATAGACCCATTTCTATAATATCAGGCTCGCCAAACTCAAATTTTAGTTCCTTCACTTTGTTTTGAGAATTTTCAATAGCAATATGATTACTGTCACTTGACTGTGTATTTGGACTAAAAAAACTATCGACAACAACATCAATTGTAGGGTGAAAAAGGGTAGGGTTTATCTGTTGGAGATAATAATATTTTCCCCAATTCAACATTGTATTTCTCAATAAATTCACTAGCATTTTATATAATGTTGATTGACGCTTTGAAAATGTTCTGTATCGATCATATTCATTTTCTATTTGGACCATTGAAATCTTTGACATCTTAAAGTCTTTTTTCTGCCATGACTCAACTTTTGAGGAAAATGACTCTTTTAAAAAATAATTAAGTTTGTTTATAATACTTAAGAAAATGTGGTGCTATTAAAAAATGAAATAAGATGATTATTCATTCAAAAATTTCTTCATAGTTATAATAAATTTCTAGCCAAATAGTACAATTACGAATAGATTTCTTGCATCTTTAAAAATTATAGTAACAAAATCAAGTTTCTTGTCCAATAACTAAATATTTCAATATGGTTAATACCAAATATTGGTAAGCTAATGAGAATATTTTTTTCAAAATAAAAGAGTAAAGCTCATTTCCCCTCCTTAAGATTTCAAATTTGAGAAACGATACCCCTTCACTTTTTGAATAAGATGATAAATGAGAAAAGTACACTTAATAGAATAAAATGTTAAATAATACACTCACACACCCCATTTCTTAATAATTTTAAATATACACAGTTGGCATATATATATATATATATATAATATATATATATATATATATATATATATATATATAATATATATATACACACACACACACATATAGAGATATATATAAGATGAAGGCCAATTGGCATTTGTACATTGAATGTATGACTATGCGAGTTGGAATTCTAAAATAAATTAATCTTGAAAAAGAGTAAGAAGAAAAACTTCCCTTGGCTCTACTCAACTCAAGAATACTTTAACCCAATGTAAATAAGTAAGACACATGCGGTATATATAAAACTTGTAAAACAATGTAAATAACTAAGTTCGTTAAAGAAACACAATAACAAACTCAACTTTAGTTATATATGAAGTAATATAGTTTCTGTGGAAGATTCTCTAATCGACAACCATCGTTATGCGCCTAAGTGATGGTACAACATCTTACCTCACATTGCAAGAGGACTGTCCTATACCTTTTGTTGTCAATATAGAACCTGAATTACTAAGTGGATCCACTAGTCTATTCTAAAAAGCACTAAGGAATCATCTAAAAAGTATGACCCTTCTTCTGTCCGTGATGACTATATAGTCTATGGGGGCTTGTGTTATTTTGAACCCGCATCCCTATATCGGTTCTCAATACTACTTAGCTCATATGTTTTTAAAACAACTTCTTCTCTGATTTTTGATAATTGTTCAAACTTAACTTAAAATCTCTCTTGGAAATTAACATTTCCTCTTTACAAAAAACTAGCCCAAAGGCTCATTTGGAAATCTATGTTTCCTTTCTTGCTCTAAATGTGATAACATTTCTAACTATTAGGGAATACTTAGTTCCCTTATAATTTTTGAGAAATGAACTCAACTCTTTACTCTTTGCTTAACTTTCAACTTGAACCTTAAAACAAACTTAAAATGTTTGTTAAAGACTCTAGAAACTCTAAGAACTCTCTTTGACTTATTCCTTGACTTTTAAACTTGGCTCTTAACTTCCCTTGCATTTGAAGTTTTGGATTAAAGGATGAAACTCATGTTCTTAGATGACTTTTATATGTTTAGAAGTCATTTAAATTAGTTAGAATCAATAGGAAATGTAAAAACACTTTAGAAGGACTAAATAAATTGAACGATGACATTTAGGAGAAGAATGCCGATTAGGGCACATCTGGGCGCGCCGCGCCAGCCCCAAATGTCTGGGTCTTGATCATGGCACACTGGTGACGCACAGTAATAGGCCTCAGGTTCAGTGGCCACTTTTATGCACACTGCAGTCACGCCGCGCCAACGTTTTTGGCACTATTTGGGCATGTCGCGCTACCTGTTACTTCAGGTAAAATCTGACAACTTTTACTCCCATTTTCTGATCTTAAATTATTTTCAATCGATTCTTTTTCTCCAATTCTCCTTATATTAATGTACCCAAATCATACACAAGGATCTAACTCAAATAATTCAAGAAACAACACTTTAATCCTCAAGGAACTCCTAAATCTCAACCCATGTTCAATAACAAATGCAATTCAAGAACATTCAAAATACAATCTTTTTAGGTTAAAATCACGTTGAATCAAACATGTTTGGCACGTGGGTGAATGAACCCAACGTTAACATAGACTCACATACCCTGATAGGGATCACCTCGATGAATTCCACTCACAAAACTTGATGTTCTTGGCAAATTATTGACTTCTCTCCCTTCTTTTCTTCTCTTCTCTCTTCTCCAAGCCCTAAGCATAATTCTAACTTTTCCAAACTTTACTAATTTAATTTTTACCCCAATAAATCCCAAAAAACGAATAAGAAAATTATTTAGAGAAAAGACTAGTTTGCCCTTCCCTAAATCCGGATTTGTACTTCCCTCAATCCAACAACACAACTTTTAAAAGGCATATCACACTCATACGATATCGAAATCACGCAAATTCTGCGGCGTTGGAAAAATTATTCCAAGATATTTCCACCCATATCTTGAAGAACCTCTAACTCATCCTGATCTAGAAGTTATCACTTTTTGAAAATGACCAAAAACTCAATTTCTTAACTTAAATTTTTTTCTAGTTTTTCTTTCCCTTTCTATCAAAAATTAATTAATTTTAGTTTCTTAGATTATTCTTAGCTATTTCAAGTTGCGAGATGTTACAATATCTCCCCCTTGGGAACATTCATACTGAATGAGATTTTTTTTACGAAGCTAAGGGTAGCAACATCATATTCAGCATTCAATCAAGCACAAACTAGTAATAACATGCTTACTCAATATTTAAATAGTTTAAGAAAAGAATTAGTACCTTGATCTACATCTTCTCCGGATTCAAAGACATGTGGATATATTTTCTTCATATCCTTTTCAACTTTCTAAATACTTTTTCAACAAATTTCTTCCTCCATAGGACCTTAACTGATGTTGCCTTCTTTGTTCTAAACTTGCGAACTTGGCAATCTAAAATTTGAACCTGAATCTCCTCATAAGATAAGTTATCCTTAATCCCAACATTCTCAGTTGTACAATCAATGAATGATCGCCCATGAACTTTTCAACATAGATATTTGAAACACTAGATGAACTGTTGCTAACTCTTGTTGTATCTCTAACTCATAAGCAACATTGTCAATCTTTTTGGCTATGCGAGAAGGTCCAATATATGGGGCACTAAGTTTACCCTTCTTACCAAACATTATAACACCCTTGATGGTTGAAACCTTCAAGTATACCCAGTCATCCACTTCGAACTCCAATAGCCTTCACCTAACATTTGTGTAGGATTTTTGACTACTCTATGCCGTTTTCAATCTCTCTTGAATCACTTTCACCTTCTCAATAGATTGGTTAATTATATTTGGTCCTATCAACCATGCTTCACCAACTTTGAACCACCCAATAGAAGATCTGCATCTTCTCCCATAAAGATATTCATATGGAGCCATTTGGATGCTCGAATGATAACTGTTATTGTAAGCAAACTCAATGTGAGGTAGGTGATCATTCCAATTTCCCATGAAATCAATAACACAAGCCCTTAACATATCTTCAAATATCTAGATGGTTAGCTCTACTTACCATCCGTCCGAGGATGAGACGTAGTACTTAAGTTCACCTTTTAACCCTAACATTTCTGAAAGGATCTTCAAAACTGTGTAGTAAATTGTGCACCTCTATCTGAAATGATACAAATAGGAACTTTATGAAGTCTTACAACCTCTTGAATATAAAACTTGCCAAAATATTCTACTAAATAGGGAGTCTTTACAGACAGAAAATGGGATGATTTTGCCATTCTGTCGACAGTCACCCAAATAGAATCACGCTATTTGCGAGACTTCGGCAAACTTTGATGAAATCCATGTTAATAATCTCCCACTTCCATTCTAGATGTTCATTATCTTGCGCCAAACCATTAGGACTTTGGTGTTCTACTTTCACTTGTTGGCAGTTCAAACACTAGGCCTGGGTATTCAGCAATACCCTTCTTCATACCATTCCACCAACATACCTCACTCAAATCGTGGTACATCTTTGTGGAACCTGGATGAATGGAATATCTTGAGCAATGAGCTTTCTCCATGATCCTCTCTTGGAGATTATCCACTTGGTACGCACAACCTACCCTGATACTTCAACACGCCATTTCCCCTTATTCAAAAGCTAATACTCTTTGCATATGAACATTTGCCTTCAAATCAAGCAAAATGAGGTCTTGGTCTTGTTTTTGTTTCACCTTTGACACAAGTGATGATTCATACCCGTGTGTCACTATTATTCTTCCTTTGTGGAATTCATAAATCTGACTCCCAGACGTTCAAGTTTATGCATATCTTTGGCTAACTCCCTCTTTTTTCATCGACATGGGCGATGCTCCCATAGATAACCTTCTTAAAGAATTAGCAACCAAATTAGCCTTACCTAGGTGGTAAAGAATAGTCATGTCATAATCCTTGAGTAATTCTAACCACCTCTTTTGTTTGAGATTGAGCTCCTTCTGGGTGAACGCATATTGTAAGCTCTTGTGGTTAGCGAATATATCAACATGAACACCATACAAGTATTGTTGCCATATCCTTAGAGAAAAAACTACAACAACCAATTATAATTCATGGGTCGTGTGATTCTTCTTGTGAAGTTTCATCTGCCTTGAGGCGTAAGCTATAACTTTTCCATTCTGCATCAACACACAACCCAACCAAGCCTAAATGCATTAAAATACACCACAAAATGTTGAGTACCTTATGGTAAGGTAAAAAATGGGGCAGTAGTCAACTTCTTTTCCAATTTCTCAAAGCTTTTCTCACAAGCCTCAGACCATTAAAACTTCACTGTTTTGTGAGTGAATTTTATAAAAGGAGACGAAATGGATGAGAAACCCTCTACAAATCTCCTATAGTAGACAACCAAAACCAAGAAACTATTAATGTTAGTTGTAGATGTGGGTCTAGAACAATTCTACACTAACTGAATTTTTAGAGTGTCCACTTTAATTCCCTCTGTGTAAACAATGTGGCCTAAAAATGTCACAAACTCTAGCCAAAACTCACCCTTAGAGAACTTGGTATACGACTCTCTTTCCCTTGAAGTCTGAAGAACTAATATGACATGAATAGGATGATCTACTTCATTCCTTGAAATGATTAGTATGTAATCATTGAAAATGATTACAAACATATATAAATAAGTTTTGAAGATTCTGTTCATAAGGTCCATGAACGATGCTGGTGAATTAGTCAAACCAAACGACATGATCAAAACCTCATAATGTTCATATCTGGTTCTAAAAGTTTTCTTCCGAATATCACATTCTTTAACTTTGAACTCATGATAGCCATATCTAAGGTCTATTTCAATAAAATAGTGGCACCTTGAAGTTGATTGAATAAATCATCTATCCTTGGAAGAGGATACTTATTCTTGATGGTAAACTTATTCAAATGATGGTAGTCGATACACATCCTAAGAGAACCATCTTTCTTTCTCACAAACAAGACTTGAGCGCTCCAAGGAGAGACACTTGATCGAATTAAGACCTTACCTAACAGATCTTTTAACTGTTCTTTCAAATCTTTCAACTCTGTTAGTGCCAGTCTATATGAAAGAATAGATGTAGGATGAGCAACTAGAATGATGTTTCTAACAAAGTCTATTTCCCTCTTAGGAGGTACTCTGGGTTGATCATCAGGAAAAACTTCTGGAAACTCTTTTACTATAGGAACTGATTGAATAGGAAGTACCTCGGCACTTGAGTCATTAACTCTGACTAAGTGATAGATACAACCATTTGAAACTAACTTTCTCTCCTTAAGGTACGAAATAAAATGAACCTTAGGCATTGATGAACTACTACTTTGCTCTATAACTAGCTCATTAGGAATCTGAAACTTGACAACTCGAGTTTTACAATGTATTGACATATAACAGGCATGAAGTCAGTTCATACCTAAAATGACATCAAAATCTACCATGTCTAACTCAACTAGGTTAGACATGGTGTTCTTGTGATTGATGGAAATGGGGAAATCACTATTAGACTCTTTCTACTAGAATAGACTCCCCAACATGTGTACAAACACTGAAGGGTTTACAAAGTTTCTTAGGAAAAATTCAAAACTTATTTGTAACATTAAGAGCTACAAAATAGAAACTTTTTCCCTGGTCTAGAAAAAAATAAACATCAAAAGTAAAGACTTAAATCATACCAGTGATAACATTTGGATAGTTCTCTTTCTCTTGGCGACTAGTGATTGCATGGAGGCGTTTTGCCCCTCCCCAGTGCCGGTAGTAGCTCCTCTAGGTTCAGCCCTTTCTGGTGGAGCAAATAATGAAGACTAGGCTCTGTTGCCCAAATTTCCACTACTTTTCTTATTCTTACGAAACACTTTCATGAAGTTTCCCTCCTGCCCACACTTGAAGCAACCCCACTGGCCATCACAATACTTAACAACATGGTTTCTACCAAATCTACCATATACATGAGCCCAACTACCTCCTTTTGCCACATTACCTTGGGACTGTGTTGGTCTAGCTTTGAAGTTCTGTGAATTTTGTCCATTAAACTCACCTCGTTTCTAGGTGCAAGTACACTAGAAGTTAATGGCGCATGTCCCTTTCGTTTTTGAAAAGATGGACTGTTCATACTACCTTTTTGCTATCCATATTCATTCCCTTTCTTAGCTTTCATGCTTCTATACTTTTCTCTGTCACTCAACTTATCCTCTTCCACCTGCTGCATATAAACCATTAAACTTGATATGTCCATGTCGCCTATAGACATTGCAACCCTGCTCTCTTTGCTTAATGCTTTTGACACATGCCAGCGACAAGCAAACTCATTCTGCTCCTCATGTCCTTATCCATTTCAGGAGCATAGAGGGTCAGCTATGCGAACCTCGAACCATACTCGTGCACAATTAAAGATTCATGTTTTAGCTTAAGAAACTCTCGTACTGTATCCTATTTGAGTTCTCGGATAAAAGAAATGCCCCAAGAAAGTTTCTTCAAAACAGGTGTAACGATCTGAGAATACACCCTATAAGTTAGAGCACTCTTAAGTTGTCACACGACATACTTGAACTCTCGGAGGTCTTGTTCAAGCCACTTAGCTTTCATTCATCACATAGGTATGAAAAGTAGTGCGAAATTAAAACTTTTGACAACACAAGTAAATAAGAAACTCTTTTATAAAAACTAAGTTACAAGTCTTATTATCACAAGAAAACTTATACACGTCTTAATATTATAGGGTCACGACCCTTTACACTGAAAGATACTAAAAGAAACATAGTATGTCCTCAAACATATGAGTACATACTAATCTTGAGAGAATCAACTTCCTATTCTTTGCCTTCTAAGAACCTTCACTTGACTTCCACCTATACTTATAATATATGGAAGAATATGGGTTTAGTACAAATATTATACTAAATAGGGAATATGCAAAATCATGCTAAAGAGGAAATTTTAGTTGAAATAAACCTTTCATGCCATTTTAATAAAACCTTCATGAATAAAGTTAAAAAGCACCATACAATTCATCATTTAGCATACAACATAAATCTTCTATAGTTCTCAACACGTAGTCATATTCATCAAGAAATTCATTTATCATATAGACCTTCCTATCCAAAGTTATCCACAGACTCACCTAGGTAAGACATGAAGAGACCGCCCATACAACATCTTTAATACACACCTAATAGATCCTTCAGACTACCAAATATAAGCATGCTTCATTTCAATTAAACAAGTCAACATTCATCACTAAAGATACTAGAAGAAGCATACATGCATTTAGGAACTTCACATAAAGACCATCCTCGAAGAAAACCCCCAAGTTACACTTAGTGCAATGTGAAAGTAGCACCTCTTTCTAGTACTTCCACTTAGTGCTCCTTAAGAATCACTTTATATTAGGCACATCACATTCATCATTTACATAACTTCATCATATATTGACATGATATCAACATGCTTCAATAACATAATACATAAAGTCAACTTACTTCATATACATTACATAGTAACCCATTCATAATTTTTATAAAAGGACAAACTAAGACTTCCTCGAAATGTCTACTTGTGAAATGGATATATAGTGTCCCATTCCACCACCTATCCTAAGTAGTAAACCCATAAGGAGACTTATTTCATTTATATTCATTTGTGGGGTATATCATTAACCGACATAGGCTATGATAGGTAGACATGTAGTCCCGGTATTCACCCCTACCGGATGACGTATCCCCACTTGCGTAAGGTAGGGTCGTTCTCTTAGCCCTTACATGGATCTCCAATAGCTAAACCTATGTGAGCGCATAGTTAAGGGATAAAGAGATTTCCTCAAAGTACTACATCTCAACTCGCGAAGTATACTCATTTCAAGAGGTACATTAGATACAACATATCTACTCATAAAGTGTATCCATCCCTTCTTCAAATCCTCTCGGTGATGAGCATAAGTCTCTACAGAGTTCTAGAAATTCATTAAATTCATTAGCTATAGGATAAGAGATTCTACCAAGTACTACATCTCAACACAAGAAGAGTATTAATATTTAGAGGTTACTTTTGAATACTACATATCAACTCATGAAGAGTATCCAACCTCCAACCTTTCTTTAGAAAGATATAGGGGATAGTGAGGTTGCCACTAAACACTTCATTTCAACTCCGCCACCAAAGGTGGACCATACCCCTCGAGATCAATTCAATAAAAACCAAGAAAGATAGATCAACTTACCATCCATTCAATCCTTTACCACCTTTTCTCAATCCTTCATAAAAATCATCATAATAAAGAACAAAAAGTCAGTACATAATCACAATACAACATAAGGAAAAGCACAACTCTAACATTATCTAATCATACACATTAAACCCACTTCGTAAGTCAAAAGTTGAGAATTTTCATGAGCATGGGTTCATTGAGTTTTTGACCTTAAATAATCAAATAACATTGAAAATATCCTATTTCATTCATTAAAACATTTTCATGCAAAGAATCATGCTTAGAATTCAAAATAGAAGAATTTGGAATTTGAAACCCTTTTTGAAAAGCCTTTTGATTGGATCCTTGAATGAGGGAGGAATCAAGGATGAACTACCATAACTCATATGAAGAAAAACCACGAAATTTGGTGAATAAATCGTCCCAAACCTTCAATCCAAGCTCTACATTGAGTTCAAGCTTCAATGGGTTTTTTCATAGAGTTTTCCTTGGGTGGGATATTTTTATTTTTAAAAGTGAAGACTAACGTAGGTTCTAGGAGTATAAAACAACTTAAAGTACCTAAAACCCTTAAACCAACCGTCCATACCTTTTAAAATACTTGGGGGTGAATTTGTCCCCAAGCATGGCCGAATTGCAGACACCTTTTACAAGCTTCTAAAAGACGGACCCATCTATTGGACGTCGTTTGAATGATGTCCCATCGTGCTGGGAGGCGTTTGTTTCAGAGAGTAAATTATTGGGGGCTTATATCCCACCACTAAGTGTGGATCTACTCCCCCAAACAACGGGGCGTCATTCAATCTACTGCTCGTCGACTAGGGTCATCGTTTGGGAAGTGCTTGGCAGCTTTCTTGCCAAGTCTTGGGTCCTCCTAAATGACCCAAAGGGTGGTACTTGGGAAGTCGTAGACGGACATTAAGTCCCTAAAATTGGTAATATAGGTCTTATGGTCCTCTCTTATCAATATGAAACCCAAACAACACATAAAACATGCAAAGGCACATAAGAACACATGCAAGCACATAGGCATCTAGTCAGCGAACGTCTTGGTCGTCCCTTGAAATTTGACTTCCAAACGTAACAAAATGACCTCTAATGCTGAATTCATTATTTATTAGATTATAAACTCATGAAACACATGTAAATCTCTAGTTTTACCTATTTCATTTTGAGGGTCATTACAATTTCCCCACTTAAAACAACATTCGTCCTCGAATGACACTAAAAACTTTCAAGGAAATAAAGGACTCAACTAGAAGCTCACAACACATATAATCATGGACATAACATTCATAGTAAATGGACCAAACTTACAAGGAATACCAACTTCATATAACTAAGCACTCTAAGAAACACAAGAAAATATGGAACTAATTCCACAATTCAAAGGGCACACTTACTTCATTATTTTCTTTGCATTTATGGAGGAACTACCTTCTCCAATCATTAGACATGCTCATCATATCATTATAAAGCTCAACATGTAATAACTTTAAAATCACACATTGGCACATAACCATAAAAACTTTTGAAGAAATAAAGCAAATATCATTAGCTACACATTGACATGAGAAATATAGATTAGCTACCAATCTACTCATATAACTGTGATTTAACTACAACAAAATGATCATTAGTGGCAATTAATTATTAATTGACTTTAAATATGTATTTTAAGCCGCAATTGTCACTCTTTGTATATGTCCCTAAAGCCTTTAGCGACATCGGTTCTAATGACACTTAACTAATGTCGGTAAAGACTTTAGCACTCTTTATTAATGTCAATATTTAATGCAACTAAAATTTGTTTTTCTTGTATTGTGTCATCAAGAGCATGAAAAACATCATATCATCAATGACACCCATAACATAAGGATACATGCAACTCATACACATATGCAAGACTCCAAAACATGACAAAATCACTAAGAATTTCGGTCTCAAGCTTGAGTAAGAATAGAATTAAAAGATAAGTATATCAACCACCTTACTACTCAACTCATTTTCCCCAACTTAGGGTAATCCCATCTAGGAAAAAATCAAAACAACCATAAGGAACTATGACTTATCGGGGCCTTTATTCCAAATCAGCTCCTTTACATATTCTCATTAATGCTTGTTAGGACCATTACCAAGAATCTTCAAGGTCTCATACTTCATAATCCCACTATACCTCTCATAAGGTGGGACTCATACTAACCTAACTTATGAACATCAAGACTAACAATCAACCTTACTAGTGAAGCATAACATCCTTCTCTTAGGATTTAATCTTAGACAAACTCTCTTAAACATCACCTCATTCAACTCTTAGGCACCAAATAACTGAAACTCATGGAATAAAGATTCCTCTTTCTCTTTCCACCTATAAGGCAGATTCATTTGGCAACCAAAAATCTAGCTATATGGATTCTAACATTTGCTAGCATAACCTCATCATTACCTTCCTAGGTAAGCTCACTATCTCCCGTTCTTAGGACTAAGCCTATACAATAATTTCAATCCAACACAAGGACAACTATGAAACATCACCCACACAAGAGGGCAAGCTTCAACTCTTACAATTTACCACAATCCTTTAACACTACTCAAATATACACCTTAATTTTCTACTATCACTGAACATAACGGTAAGATAAATCATTGCCGCCCAAAAGGACTTCATTCAACCATTATAACTCTTATCATGATAGAGCTATATCATAATACCTACAATCTCATGGATCACACATAGCCATAAATGGCATCACATCACAATCTGCCAAATCCACGTTTCCATATACTTATCTAGTCACAAAATCACAATAAACATCAAAACTCACATTTTCTCCCTTCATCCTTTTAACATCACCCCTACCAAGTAATCACATCAAGAAGACCACCAACCAACAGAAATAAGAGAGAGATCCCATGGATTTAAGCTCTATGGAATGACCCAAGAGTAATAAAGAAAGTGAAACTTCTATCGTTCTATAGCCTCTTGCTCATAGATGTGTCGCGAATCACACCGATGAAAAAGACTCTACTAGACGTTGTTTGTGGGACTTTGGACCCTAAACTATTTCTCAAAACCTTATGCTCTTATACCAAGTTTGTAACGACTCAAGAATACACCCTAGAAATTAGAGCACTCTTAAGCTGTCACATGGCGTACTTGACCTCTCGGAGGTCCTGTACAAGCCTCTTAGTTTTCATTCATATGTATGAAAAGTAGTGCGGAATTAAAACTTTTCACAACATAAATAAAAAAGAAACTCTTCTATAAAAACTAAGTAACAAGCCTCATCATCACAAGCCAACTTAGACACGTCTTAATATCATAGGGTCACGATCTCGAGAGAATCAACTTCCCAAGCTATGCTTTCTAAGAACCTTTATTTGCCTTCCACCTATACTTATATAAATATAGAAGAGTATGGGTCTAGTACAAACATTGTACTAAGTATGGCATATGCAAAAAATGCTAAACATGAAATTTTAGTTAAAATAAACCTTTCATGCCATTATAGTAAAACCTTCATCAATCAAGTTACAAAGCATCATAAAATTCATCATTTAGCATACAAGGTAAAACTTCCATACTTCTCAACATATAGTCATATTCAACAAGAAATCCATTTATTATATGGACCTTCCTATCGAAAGTTATCCTAAGAATCACCTAGGTAAGACACGAAGAGACCGCCCATACAACCTCTTCAATACACACTTAAGAGATCCTTAAAACTACCAAAGATAACCATGCTTTATTTCATTTCAACAAGTCAACATTCATTACTAAAGATACTAGAAGGAACAAACATGCATTTAGGAACTTCACATAAAGACAATCCTCTAAGAAAACCCCCAGGTTAAACATAGTGCAATATGAAATTAGCATCCCATAGTACTACTTCCACTTAGTGCTCCTTAAGAATCACCTTAAACTAGACACATCACATTCATCATTTGCATAACTTCATCAAAATTTGACAAAATATCATTATGCTTCAATAACATAATACATAGAGTCAACTTACTTCATTTACATCACATTGTAACTCATTCATACATTTTCATATAAGGACACACTAAGACTTCCTCCAAATGTCTACCTGTACAATGTATAGATAGTGTACCATTACACCACCTACCCTAAGTAGTAGACTCATAAGGAGAGTTAGTTCATATACATTCATTTGTGCAGGCTAGATTTAACCGACATAGACCATAAGAGCTAGACATGGAATCTCGGTATTAACCCCTATCGGATAAGAGATCGCCACTTGCCTAGGGTCTTTATTACATGGATCTCCAATAACTAAACCTATGTGGGAGCATATTTCAGGGATAAGGAGATTGTTTCTAAGTATTACATCTCAACTCGCAAATAGTACTCATCTCAAGAGGTACATTGTATATCATCTCTACTCACAAAGAGTATCCACCCCTTCTGTAAATCCTCTCGGTGCTAAGCATAATTTCCCACGGAGTTCTAGACAATCATAACATTAATTAGCTATAGGTTAAGAGATTCTACCAAGTACTACGCCTCAACTCAAGAAGAGTATTAATCTCTAGAGGTTGCTTTTGAATACTACATATCAACTCAGGAAGAGTATCCAACCTCCAACCTTTCTTTATAAAGATCTAGGGGATAGTGAGGTTGCTACTAAACACTTCATTTCAACTCCCGAAGAATGTCCTCCCCAAATTACCCCTTCTTCATTCATTACAGTTCTTAGGAATAGTAGGGTTGGTATTAGACACTTAATCTCTACTCACGAATGGTGTCTACCCTAGAATCCGTCATTTGCATTCATTAACTTCATTCATTCATTCAAAGTCTGTGTGAGTATATGTAAGAACACTCTTCACACAACCACCATATTCATAACTTTGAATTCTAAACATATTCATGCTACAATCATCATTATTCACACACTATCATGTTTCACATTTATACTTCATTTTGACATAGCATTTTTAAGACACACATTGATAACTTTACAATATAAATCTCACACACACACACACACAAACACACACACACACACACACACATATATATATAGACACACACACACACATATATATATAGACACACATACACACACACATCGTAACATCACTTTACTACACCCTCAATGTATTCAAGTACATAATCACAATACACACATATATATGTTCATATACTTCAAGTAAACACCTCCACCAAAGGTGGGCCATACCACTCAAGATCAATTTAATAAAAATTAAGCATGATAGATCAACTTACCCTTCATCCAAGCCTTTACCGCCTTTACCACATTTTTTAGATCCTCCATAAAAATCATTATAATGAAGAATAGAAAGGTATCATATAAACATAATACAACATAAGGAAAATCACAACTCTAACATTATCTAATAATACACATTAAACCCACTTCATAAGTCAAAAGTTGAGAATTTTCATGAGCATGGGGTCATTGAGTTTTTAATTTAAAATCATCAACTAACATTGAAAATATCATATATCATTCATTAAAATGTTTTCATGCAAAGACTCATATTAGAATTCAAAATAGAAGAATTTGGAATATGAAACCCTTTTTGAAAAGCCTTCGGGTTGGCTCCTTGATTGAGCGAGGAATTAGGATGAACTTCCGTACCTTATATGAGAAAACCCACGAAATTTGGTGAATAAATCATTTAAAACCTTCGATCTAAGCTCTACCTTGAGTTCAAGCTTCAATGGGGCTTCGAGAGAGTTTTTAATAGGTAGGAGGTTTTGATTTTTAAAAGTGAAGACTAACTTAGGTTCTAGGAGTATAAAATAATAAAAAATTCCTAAAAACCCTTAAAAACCCGTCCATACCCTTTAAAATATTTGGAGTAAATTTACCAAAACACCCCAAGCATGGTCGAATTGCAGACAAATTTTGTAGGCTTCCAAACTACGGACCCATCTACTTGGCGTCCTTTGAACGACGAATGTCCTACTAGGCGTCGTTTGGTTCAGAGTGTCATTTCTTGGGGGCTATGATCCCACCACTAAGTTTGGAGCTACTCCCCCAAAAAACTGGGCGTCATTCAATCTACTTCCCGTCGATTCCTGGCCAACTTGATTAGTTACGAGTTGGATCAAATCCTGATAGCCTCACAGAATTCAGCATTAGTGAATTCGCCTTGAGGTTTCACGTTTGGTACATTAGCTACCCTTGAATCTTTTGGTTTGACTTTCAACCTAGCAGGATGACCTCAAACTGCTCTTCATGGAGGCATGGTTATATGAAATACACATAATCCCAAATGAGAGGGAAACTTTTAGAGATAAAATCTAAAGCAAAAAATGGATATGAAAAATTCCTAAATGTTTCATCCTCCTAATTATAGATGTGGCACGCTTCACATTTATAACTAGAACTCTACAGACACAGCGTCATAGACTCCCTAGGACTCTTGAACTTTTTGCTCTAATATCACGCCCCATCCTTCAGCCTGGGTGAAAATGGCACCCAAGACCATTACTAGCCTCGTTTTTACCTTTGGCTTGGCTTAATTCTAGAGCAGAAAGATTAACTTAATTAAAATCAATCTCATATAATAACATAAAAAAATATAATCTGTCTAAATTGGCAACTTAGACAACAAAAGATCTGTGATAAAAAAATTAGAGACTCATAACTAATTGTTTGACTGTCTATGAAGCCTCTATAAAATTAATATGGAAGTTGGGACAGACTCCAAACCGCCTTATAAAATAAAGAGTAAAAGAGAACAAAAGTGTCCTCTGAAATGCAAGGAGGCTCACCACTGACTCTGAGTGCTCAATTGGATCAACGAGGAACTCGATAATGTTGATCCTATTTACCTTTGTCTGCATCATAATAAGATGCAGGCCAACCAAAATCACTACATTTAATGCACGAGTATGCGATTTGGAATGCTTAATCTTGAAAAAGAGTAAGAAGGAACACTTACCTTGCCTCTACTCAACTCAAGAATAATTACTTACCTTAACTCTATTCAACTCAAGAATAATTTAACTCAATATAAAACAGTAAGACGCATGCAGTATATATATAAAGCTTTTAAAACAGTGTAAACAACTTAGTTCTTTAAATAAATGCAATAACAAACTCAATTTTACTTATATATGAAGTCATATAGTTTCTATGGGAGATTCTCTAACAGACAACCATTTGTATGAGCGTAAGTGATGGTTGAACATCTTACCTCATGATTCAAGAGGACCGTACTATATATAGCCCTCACTGTATGACCTGTACTACTAAGTGGATCCATTAGTCAATGCTAAAAAGAACTAAGGAATCATCTAAAAGTATGACCCTTCTTCTATCCATGAAGGTACATGGTTTATGGGGGCTTGAATTATTATGAACTCGCATCCCCATATCGGTGTTCAATAGTCCCAAAAATAATTAGCTCATATATTTTTAAAACAAATTATTTTCTGGTTTGAGATAATTTCTCAAACTTATATTAAAAGCTCTCTTGGAAATATTAGTTTTCTCTTGACTAAAAACTAGACCAAAGGCTCTTTTGGAAATCTCAGTTCCTTTCTTGCTCGAAATGTGAAAACATTTGTAATTGTTAGGAAATACTTAGTTCCCTTATAAGTTTTGAAAAATGAACTCAACTCTATACTTTTTGCTTAACTTGAAACTTGAGCCTTAAAACAAAGTGAAAACATTTGTTAAAGACCATATAAACTTTAATAAATCGATTTGACTTGCTTCTTAACTTCTAAACATTGCTCTTAAATTCCCTTGAATTTAAGTTTTGGATTCAAGGTTGAAATTCATGTTCTTAGATGACTTGTATATGTTTAGAAGTCATCTATAGTAGTTAGAATTAATAGAAAGTGTTAAAACAGTTTCAAAGGACTAAAATGGACTGAACGATGGAATCTAGGAGAAAAAAGCCAATTTTTCCTTTGTTATGCCTTATATAGTAATTAAGTTTGATGTTAGTCCAAAAACCCTGTAAGAACCTTTCTCAATCTCTACTCTAGTCAGTAACCCAGTAAAGGTAGACGAGTATACCAAAATTACCTCTTCATAGTCTCTTACAAAGTTTCCTCAAATGATCTTGTAGAGTTAGGAATGGTAGACTTCGCTGTCATTCTAGGAATGGATTGGTTACATTCATGTTATGCCTCAGTCAATTATAGAACTAGGATTGTCCGTTTTCAATTTCTTGACAAACCAATCTTAGAATAGAAGGGTAGTAGCTTGGCACCTATGAGTCGATTCATTTCTTACCTTAAGGACATAAAGATGATCTTTAAGGGTTATATCTATCATCTAGTTGGGATAATGGATTAAAGCTCTGAAAGCCCAATTCTTTAGTCAGTCATAGTAGGCAATGAGTTTCTTGAAGTGTTTCTAGAAGATCTTCCAAGAGATACTTTCGAGAGGGAAATTGACTTTGAAATTGATCTTCTTTCGGATACCCAACCTATCTTGATTTCTCCATACATAATGGCTCCAAAAAAGCTAAAGGAATTGAATAAGCAAAGATACCTTCTATATAAGGGCTTTATGAACCTTGTATTTCCCGATTGGGTGCACCACTGTTATTCATAAGGAAGAAAAATGGTTCTCTTAGAATGTGCATTGATTATAGACAGTTGAACAATGTCAAAATCAAAAATAATTTACCCATCCCCAGGATTGTTGACTTGTTTGACAACTCCAGAGTGCCAGTCATTTCTCAAAGCTAGACTTTAGATTCGGTTATCATCAGCTCAGAGTCAGAGATAGTGACATTCCGAAAATATCCTTCAGAACTCAGTATGGTCAATATAAATTTTTAGTTATGTCATTTGGACTAACCAATGCTCCTGTAGTGGATTTGATGAATAGAGTGTTCAAGCACTATTTGAACTTGTTCGTTATCATCTTTATTGATGATATCCTTGTTTACTGTAGTAGTGGGGAATAACATCCAAGTCATTTGAGGGTTTTTGCAAACATTCAAGGATAGCCAGTTATTCGCTAAATTTAGCAAATAAGATTTTTTGTTGTGGTTAGTTGTTTTCCTTTAGCATATTATGTCTAGTTAAGGGATTCGAGTATATTCCCACAAAATAGAAGCAGTGAAACAATGGGATAATCCTACCTCTCCTACAGATATTAGAAGTTTCTTGGGTCTAGCGAGTCATTACAAAAGGTTGGTGGAAGAATTATCATCCATAGACATTTCATTGACTAAGATTACTTAGAAAAAGGTTAAGTTTCAGTGGTTAGATAATTTTGAGAAAAGTATCGCATAACTGAAAACAAGGTTGACTACAATTCCTGTTTTGACTCTACCAGAGAGTTCATAAGGTTATGTGGTTTATCGTGATGCATCAGGGTTGGCCTAGGTTGTTTGTTGATGCTGCGAGATAAGGTTATTTCTTATGATTCCAAACAATATAAGGTGCATGAGAAGAATTATCCAACTCATGACCACGAGCTTGAAGAAGTGGTGTTTGCACTTAAGATTCGGAGAAAATACTTGTATGGTGTTCATGTAGATGTGTTCACTAACCATACGAACCTTCAATATGTGTTCGCCCAGAAATAGTTCAATATTCGTCAGAAAAAAGGGCTTGAGTTCCTCAAGGATTATAACATGACTATGAATTACCATCACGGTAAGACAATTGAAGTAGAAGATGCCCCTTGTAGATTATGTATGGTTAGTGTAGCACATGTTGAGGAATAAAGAAAAGAGTTAACAAGGGATGTTCACAGGCTTTCTCGTTTAGGAGTTGGTCTCGTGAGAATGATAGATGGTGGTGTGACAGGTCATAACTAATCAAAATCTCATTAGTAGCGGAGGTTAAGGAAAATCAAGACAGTGATCCATAATTCTAGGTATTTTATTCATCCAGGTGCCACTAAGATGTACTGTGATTTGTGGGAAGTCTATTTGTGGAATCGTATGAACAGGGATATAGAATATTTTGTGGCTAAGTGACCCAATTGCCAACAAGTTAAGGTAGAACCAAAGAAACCACGAGTATGACTCAAGAGATCAACATTCCTACTTAGAAGTGGGAAGTTATCAACGTAGATTTCATTACAGGATTACATTATACTCGCAGGGAGCATAACACTATTTGGGTGATAGTTGACAAAGTTATTAAGTTTCCTCGCCTTTTGCGGTTAAGACTAATAATTTGCCAAAGGAATACGTCAAACCTTACATTAATGGTATTGTGAGGTTGCATGGGGTTGCTTTGTGTATCATCTCAGATGGAGGTCCTCAGTTTGCCTGTTATTTTTTGAAGTCATTTTAGAAAGTTATTGGTACTCAGATTAATCTTAGCATAGCATCTCATCCACAAATAGATCGTCAGGCAGAGCATACCATTAAGACCGTAGAGGACATGGTGATAGCAAAGCTCTGTCCCAGATATGTAGGCCCTTATTATATCTTGAAAAGGATTGATAAAGTGGATTTATGAGTTAGAGTTGGTAGAAGAATAAGCATCAGTGCATCCACTCATTCATAATTCACTAATGAAGAAGTGTGTGGGTGATCCAGCATCCCTAGTGCCATTAAAGAATGTGGCATTGAAAGACAGTCTTTCCTATAAGGATGTACAAAAAGAGATTCTTGATCGTTAAGTTAGGAGATTGAGAAAAAATGAAGTCACTTCATTCAAGGTTTTGTAGAGGAGTCAATCCATAGAGGGAGCTACTTGGGTAGCAGAAACAACCATGAAGTCCATGTATCCTCACTTCTTTCCTTCTGATTCTGCTTCAGCTTGAGGTATCAGTTCTTTTTCAGTTTTTTTGTCATTCATGCATAAAATTTGTCTTATAATCATGTTCCTTCAGTTTGTACTTGCATTTTCAACGTATTTTTCACGTTTAAAAAAATTCATTTTTGTCAAAAAGTAGTCTTCAATGTTTGGTGGTAGGGTTGTAGCTCTATCCATCTATTTTATCTAGTTTAGTCTTTATTTGAGGACGATGATCCGAAGGTGGAGATATTGTAACACCATAAAAAACTAGAAAAAAAAACATAACTCACCTCAAGTGATGAACTATGGAAGAATTCATGAACCGTGATAGGTTCCCCATTCTGTAAACCTACCCGTGGTCCATAGTTGGAATCCATCTGATGCAGGTATTATTCAATGGGACCCTTCTCATGTCATGGTCTAGATGACGGGTCGTGGTGGCATCTGTGATGATCAAACCACCGCACCCCTAACCTGTCTCCCAGACCCCCCAGTTATAAGTGAAGACCACAAATGCTTTCACGGTCTGTGGTTCTTCAAAAAGACCGTGGGAGGGCCCATCGAAGTAAGACAGTAGCCCCCCTTGGACAACTTCTAATACGCCCATGCCAAAGTGAAGACCATGAGGTCCTTGACGGTCTGTGGTATTCATGACAGCACGTGGGAGAGTTAGTGAGGATTAACCAGTAGGCTTCAAAACCTTAGCCTCTAGACCTCAGCCCAAGTTAGGACCATGGGGAACTTCACGGTCTGTGGTCCTCCACATGGGTTGTGGTAAGGTCTCGTGAATCAAAGGACCCATTTCATGGATTAAGTGCACACTACGATCGACTTCACAATTTCTGGTCTCCTTCACGGTCCCTGAAGATGATTATGATCAACTATTTTGCAACTTTAAGTCAAGGGTACTTCAGTCTTTTTCCATTTTTTAGACCCCAAAAATACATCGTTCAAACGTTAAACTACTTTTTTTTAGTTTTAGCCTAAAAACATATCTAGAACTTACCCAAGTCTGATGTTTCCTCGAAAGATAAGAAATTTAGAAGCAAAAGGGGGAAAGAGGTGACCTGAACCCTTCCAAGAACACAACAAGATTTCCAATAGTTTCAGCCCTAAAATAGAAAGATTTCTTCATGGAATTTGTCGCCAGACATGTGGTATTTCACTAGTAGGCTCCTTTCTCCCATTAGGTCCCTATATTTCAGTTAGACTCTTGATTCCCTATTATAACCTAGACCTAGGGTTTTTAGATCTTCAGCAGATTATCATGTATCAGTTAATTACAGGTTCCAACACAAATTTTGATGTTATTGCTTCATTTTTTGCATGAATTTTAAAACCCTAGATATGTATTTCTTTGTTTTTGAATTATACATGCTAGGTCATCTATTTCAGTATGTTAGATATACATTATCAATTTACATGTCAATTTTGAGCTCTTATGTTACAAAAATTTAATAATAATATGTTAATCATCTAATCTATTAGGATTTCCATAAAACCTTGTTGGAGTAGGGTCATTCACCCATATAGTCCCAGAACTACGAATCACATAGGTTGTAAGTACTCTATGTAAGCATCACTTTCGTAATCATGCCCGCATGCCACTACACCTTTGGCTAGTTGTATTAGGTCCACTCGTAAGGGTGTATACACAAGAACTTACATTTAGATCATGTTGTTATGCTATCAGTTATTAGTAGCTCCCATAGTTGAGTCAGACTCCATTGCATTGAACAAATATCAGTATAGTCAGTATTTAGACTCAGCATGTTATCTTTTGGTCATTGCATTCAGTTAGCTTGGTATTAAGTATCTATATCATGTTCAGTTTATGTGCTTAGTTTATTGCTTGTTCAGTAACAAGTTTATTTCATCTTATTATATCATGCATGCTTAGTACTTTTCATGTACTGATGCTAATATATGCTACATTTTCTCATGATTTAGGCTCAGGTTCTCAGCGTCTAGACCATGCTAAGATCTCTTCTCGATCTTCAATTCAGCAGCATCAGTTGTGAGTCCTCATTCTTTCAGAATAATAGTCATGTTATCTTTTCAGTATTTCAGTCTTTTAGTTTAAATTTTTCTAGACTTAGTGGGTGTATGTCGCAACACTTCTAGTTAGTAAGAGGCTATTTCCAGACATAGTTAGATTCGTCATAGTTTTTAAGTTTGATGTTTCTTTGTATTATGCTCTAAGATTTCATATACGTAGTTTTAGTATATGGGTATTCCCTATCATTATCAGAATATTTTATGATTTAGCTTCGTTAAAGTTTTATTGTTAAATGTTTCTATCATAGTATGCTTACGTCATAACATTAGGGTTAGCTTTGGAGCACTTGTAATCATAGGTCGCATGTTTGCGTCTCAGAGGTAGCTTGGGGCGTGATAGTTTGTCTGAACAGAGATAATTGTAAGTTCAGTTGAAGTCTAAACCATATTCCCATGGGATCGACCCTAAACTATAAGTTTGGTTGTTTATTAGACCACTACCACTTGTACTTCATTTGAGAGGTGAGAGTCAGTAAGCTAATTATTTAATCATTTAGTTATCCCTTAATTATGACTTTCATTAGTTATTGAATTATATTACAAGGTATTAAAAACTAAAACGAGTCTTCTACCTTATAAAACCAAATAAAAAATCAAAATCCACTTTCTCTCTCTCATAAATTCTGTCTCTAACCCATCTTTGAAGAAAAAGGAAGAACTCAAACTAGGGTACTCAAGATTCACTATCTATCACTTCAAACTCATGGAATAACATCAAAGAAGGTATGGGGATGTTGATTCATGGATTAGGTTCTCCATTAAGCCCTTTAAAACTTCAATTTTTGAAATATAATTGTGACAAAGAAACTAGGGCTTGTGATCTAGCCATAGGTTCATACCAAAACCATTTTCTTTATGTTATATGCTTTATTTTATGAATATATTGGGATTAAGTGATAATTTATATTGTGAAAATCTTCCAAGAACCCATGTGCACCCTATGACCTAATTTCATGAATGTTAATGGATGAATTGAGTATATATAAACATGATGCATTGTAATTGATGATTATCTAGTCATAGAGTCTTGTTTACATGCCTGTTGTGATGAATATAGGGGTAATTATGATACTTCATACTTATCCTTGAAAATGGGGTAAAGTCTAAGGTTTTTCTATATGTTGAATAATATTGTATATGGACTTTGAATTTGCGTGCAAGGTACATGAATTTTGAAAGGATGAAAGTAAGGTAGTGTGGGATGGTTTCCAACTTCTTGAACCTTACCTATTGTATGGCATGAATTATGTATAATGGATTTAGTCTCTTGTGTTTAGTGAAAAGTATAATTCTCATGATAATATTATGATTGATATTGTGAAAGTGTATTCTCACCTAATGAAGCTAAGATCTTTAGGTTTGATTGTATTGAATGAAGAGGTAACACTTCTTCACATATGTAAATACAATTAAAAAGATTAAGAGTAGTAAGTTGGGAAAGTATACTAAGCACCAAGAGGATATGACCAATAGTAAGTTGGTAAGCTCTCATGACCTATGTCGGTTATGGTTGATCTTCCCTAAATAATGATGTAACGAATGAAGTACGAACTATTCTATGATATCCTTATAGGTTTATTAAGTAGAAGTGGGGGTATGGGACTTCACTTGTACATTGCACTAGTAGGCTTAGAAGGGTGTTTTGGGAGGTTATTTATAGTTATGAAATGATATGAGGACATGTATGTTTAATGGATATTGGTTGTAATGAGCACATTTCTATGTTCGATTGTTGTTCAGGATGCATGTGCTTTACTTATGATTATGAATGTGATAGAATGTAAAGGTAATATGTATGGCCAAGGTGATTTCGAAGGGATGCTTTGTAGGGTTCGTATTATGTGATGCTAATGCTAAAGTCATACCTATATTATAATTGGGCATAGTTGGGTTTTTTTATGCATAGTAATTTTGGTGTAAATGGCTTTCAAAAACCTCATAAATGCATACTTGCATATACATGTCCCTTTTTCATGTTTTAAAGGTTCTTATGCATTTCACCTTATTTAGTCAATTAATTGTACTAACCTGTTTCTCCTTTTCTATTATGAATATAGGTTCCGGCTAAGTTGTTTGCCCTTACTTCCTTGAAGACAGTTTGCACTTCTTATCTCCAAGATTTGTCGTAGGTCCTCAAACATCCAAGTGCTAATGCATTTGATGCCACATTTTAATTTCCATATTTAAGTAATAAACTTAGTAGTCTTTCCTATGTACTTTTGTTCTATAAGACTATTGTGTCTAAAGGGATAAGGACCCTATTTGAAGATTTTATGTTGTACTCGTATTAGTAGATGGTGTATGTGTGACAATGATATTAGATTCCTACTATTTTATTTTATGAAACAAATTTTGAACTTCTATTGTAAAGGTATTATATTATGCATTATTTCAAGTTCATTATGCATTGAAGATGATGCTAAGGTCTTGTATTAGACCTCATCGAGGTCGAGTACGCTGATAACGTCTAGGGGGTTCTCTCTGGTCATTAGGAACCTTTCTTTCTTCGTTAGTCTATGATTGTTATTCGAGTCCTAACTCTATCTAAAACCTTCCTTATATCCTTTTGTTGTGCTTATAGGCCATAAATACAAGAAGGACTAATGCTAGAAGGGCCGAGAAGGAGAATTTGAATGAGGTAGTTCCCCTTCAAGATTCTAAAAACCCTTGAGTCCCTATTGAAGAGGGTTTTATGTCTAATGTTGAGATAAGGGATGCCATCATAGTTTGACTCAAGTGTTGTGTACTCAAGTTGCTAGGGATTCCAGGGTGCAAATGAACCCCAATGCTAGCACAACCGCATAAAGGATAAGGGGTTTCACAAGGATGAATTCCCCTTACATTTTTTGGCTCCAAGGTGGAGGAAGACCCGCAAGGGTTCATTGATGAAGCATTCAAGGTGATAGCTGCCATGGGTGTGTCTTCTCAAGAAAAGGCGGAACTAGCTTCCTATTAACTTAAAGATATGGCTCAAGTTTTTTATGAGCAATGGAAATGGGAGAGGAATATTAGAGAAGGTTTAGTTACTTGGGCGACATTCAAAACGACTTTCCTTGATTGGTTCTTACCCTTGGAATTAAGGGAGAGAAAAATGCATCAATTCATCAATCTTCGTTAAAGGGGTATGACTGTGAAGGATTATATCCTCAAGTTTACTCAACTATGAAAAATGCTCCTAATATGGTGGCAGACTCTAGAGCCAAGATGAATAATTTTGTTATGAAAATATCCGATCTTGTGGTGAATGAGTGTGTAACACCTCTAAAACAACTTATGTGAAACTGGCGCTTAAAACTTGTGTCGAGATGTTTTAAAGTCATAAGAATAGTTTATAATGAGGTTTTTAGGCAGTGTATAAAGTTTGGTGAAGTTTGGAGGTCAAACGTCTGAAAATATCAATGATATTCGAAAGGTTTGCCTTGAAACGTTCTTGTGTGTCGTAGTATATTTGGTCAAGTTTTACGTATTTGTTTTGGATGAAATTGATGAGAGGGGTCCTTAACATGTGTATAATTCATTTTTGATGAAATTGTAATTGTCCAGGCAAAACTCCCCAAGGACCAACCAAAGGGTCCTTGAGGATGACCTAACTCCTAGCCAAAGACTGTCCAAAAATTATCCCACCTACGGAGGGCAATCAACGCCCAGTAGGCTGGTCGAAACCCCATAAGTGGTCTGCGTCAATGTATACTTAGACTAGGGATATAAGTTCCCATCTATCAGTCTCTTTCCCAATCGATGGTTACCAGCACGGCTCGTCGAAGGGACAATGCCCCATCAGTTATGGCCGTCGATTGACACCCGCAATTCTGCAGGTGTCTCGGTCAATCCAAGGAATTTATGGGTACTTCACTGAGCTTTCCTAAAATTAGTTGGACGAATTCTTATGGTTATAATAGGAATTATAAAGATGTTTATAAGTCAAGAACCCCTATTCAAGTAAGTTTTCAAAAATCAAAATCCTAAAACCCCTAAAAAACTCTCTAGAACTCCATTGAAGCTTGAAGGGAGATTGAGGCTTGAAGGTTTAGTTTTCCATCAAAACATCTTAATTTTCGTGTTTTAGTATAAATTAAGGTATGGGTTTCATCCTTGAAACTCTTTTCTTCAAGGATCCAAGCTTCGAAGTGATTTTCAAAGACTTTCTCAAAATATGAATTTGTAACTTGTGATCTAGCCATGGGTTCTTTCATAAATTTTTTTGAATCATTATACATTGATTAAATTTATGTTAGTTTGATGTATTTAACCTAAATTATCCATGAACTCATGCAAAACATGAAATCCTAGTTTTGAATATTTGATGGGTGATCTGATCATGTCTCTATACTATTGAATTCTTGTATAATTTACTTTGGGCTATTGAATTATGGAAGAATTATGTTGGAATCATGTGGAGGATGTATTATATTGATAAATTCATATTGAATTACCTTTAATTGATTGTACATTATGATTGTTGGATTGAATTGGTGATCATTGCCATTGGTAAGGGCATTTGAATATTGTATAAACTGATTTGTCTAGGATGGAAGCTGTGATATTGTATTGGTGGTATGATTCCCTAAATCTCTCCACATTGTATATTATAGTTATTAATATATTATGCTGATTGGTATGGTCCATCTATGGTGGAGGTGCTTATGTGCTATACTAGTGAATTCTGTTGTCTCATCGGCATTATTTTGTGAATTGTGAAACAATGTGGCCTCTTCGGAAATACTTCAAGTACTATGATATTACCATGTTATATATTCATTATGTGAGTATTATGAAGGTATTGATGACTTATCTATAAGTGAATTCAAAGCACGAGTTCTCTAAACTGAAGATATGTTATCATGGTAGGCTAGAGTGATACCTTGTGTGTGTATACTTGATGTTGAAGTCTGAATCTTCCTAGTTGACTTTATGATCATTATGATGATATATGTTGACGAATCTATCATAATGTGTAAGATGACTTTCAAGTATACTAGTTGTCCTTATATGTTTCTCGAATGACAAGTTATATGTGATAATTGGAAGTATATGTATGTCTTGTATAGGTAGACATAAATATACTTCAAATTATCACATATAACATTTGACTTACTACGTTAGAATACCATTTGTCATTAATGCATATTTATGAATGAAACATGATCTTGAATATAGTAAAGAAGGTCATTATGTGGGACCTTTTTGAAAGAAGGTTATGATATCCTTGAAGTCGAAAGTCGTAATAGTATCATTTTTGTGTGAATTATGGACTTGAGGTTGATTCGATGGAACGCTATCGTTGATCTATCCTCTTAACCATTTTAAGGAAACCGTAGGGGACCTCTTTGATAAGGTGTTATGATTTTGGTTGTGAACTAGATATGGAACCTCTTCATATACTCCTTAATTGAATTTCTCCACGAGAACGAAGGCTAGCACCGAGTGAGTATTCTAGGGAAGTTGCTCTAAATAATATGAAATTAGAGAAAAAAACCTTGATATTCCTTAACCATGTGCCTACATGGAATGTGCCCTAGTTCTACCATTAAAAAGTAGAACACCCTCCATTGGAGTAGGTTATAACTCCGAATTCAATGTATAGCTACTATGGTCTATGTTAGTTTTTTCCTATTCTCATCATATGGACACCTAAGGTAGTAGTATGGGACGCTATCGAGATATTGAACATCAGTCTTTGAAGATGTTAATGTGTGATTCCCCTAGTTTTTTTCCAATATCATTTTATGAAGTCCTCTAAAATGCTTAAATAAACCTTAATAAACTTAATGATTTTTATGACTTATTTTAATGAAGGGTGAATTAAAATAGAGGTATCTAGGGAAGCTTTAAGGGTTGTTTAGGTAGATTTGGAGAGGGTGTATTGGCGGTTTCATCATGTTCAGCTCAGGTGAATCTTAGGGTAACCTTAGGTGAAAAGTTGAATGTTTGGAAGGTATAATCATGTATTAGATAGTCTTAAGTATCATTTAGGTTCTGTTGAAGAGGGTGTATATGCGGTCTCTTCTGGTCCTACTTAAGTGAGTCTTAGGATAACCTTGTATTGGAGGCTTATGTGTTACTTACCCTACTGTAAAGTTTACTATATGTTCACTATAAATTCTTATAAATTGTATATTACTTGAAAAGTGTTTTAAAGGTGATGTTTGGTGTTTAATGTTGTTTTTATGCTTATACTATGATGTTTTGGTCACATCCGGGGAGAACCCCCAGACGTAACCGGCGTCATCGACCTCGACGAGGACTAACATTAGCTTCTTAGCATTTGTCATTACATTCATAGGTTAAAAGTGCGGAAAATTTAAAACTTTTCTTCTACATCTATCATGATGTTTACATTGACCTCTCGCATACACATAACATATTCATATCGAGTATATATAGACCCTTCATATAACAAGATTACTTAGTCTTTTACTTTTATGACATACACATACATATAAGATACAATATAGTCTTAAAACGGATGTCTCATATAATAACCATCCAAAAAAGAGTACAACAATTTGGAATAGCCCCTAAGTTGGTGATATCTCGATTCTAAGTTGATCCTAGAAAAGTAAATTTCACCTTGGAGTTGATCAAATAAATCATCAACCCGAGGGAGAGGACACCTTTTCTTTATTATTATTTTGTTGAGTTTACGGTAATCGATACACATTCTAAGGACCCGTCCTTCTTTTTCATAAATAAGACCGAAGAATCCCATAGAGATATGCTAGGATGAATGAAACTCTTATCAATATATGATCTTTAGGTTGAGATTTTAACTCGACTGGAGCCATTCGATAAGGAGGAACCAAAATAGGATTTATATCCGCTATCAAGTCGATAGCAAAATCAATTTTCGCTTAGGAGGAATACTAGGAAGGTCATTAGGGAAGAACTCTGGGAATTCCCTCACTACGGGGACCGACTAAATGGGAGGAATTTAGAAATCTAGATCCTTCACTCTTACTATTTGATATAAACACCCCTATGAGATCATTTTGCATGTTTTTAAACAAGAGATGATTTGACCTCTTGGAATAGAGTTTCCCCCCTTCCACTCCAAAAGAGGTTCATTTGGAAAGTTAAACTTCACCACTCTAGTACTAATTGAAGAAAATAAAGAATGCAACCAATCCATACCAAAAATTACATCTAAATCATACATGTCTAGTTCTACTAGCTCAACATAAGTAACTCTATTGGGTAATATCACCGGACACTTTATATATCCCCTTTTTGCGACAACCAAATCCCCCAATAGAGTAGACACCGAAAAGGTTTTTTTTTAAGATGTCGGGTAGAATGTCAAAATTTTTATCTGCTAATGGGGTATCAAAAGACAAAGTGGCACCGGGGTTAAGTAATGCATATATATCAATACTAAAGACTTTCAACATATTGGTCATCACATCGGGAGCATAGAAGCGATTCTTCTTTGGAGCATCAACGTTTGAAGTACTTTATTGTCCACTCCCCTTGTCTTGCCCCTTCATATTTTGACAATATCAACCTTTGTTCCCACTTTTACCATAAAGGAAAAAATTATCCGTTCCCACTAGACTATCACCATAATACTTCTTACAACACTTTTCACAAGTTGTCTTCTTAGTGGTGAACTAGTACCCCTTCCCTTTTGAGGCTAAGGGTTAGACATCCTATCATCACGAGCCGTAGGGAACTTTGAAGGAAATTTATTAGAAAACTTCTTCTTGAACCTAGGCTTTTCTTGAATGTCAAGCCTACCCTTTATGGAACCACCATCAGAGGACCTTGCCCTATTCACATCTCTACTCTTTCTCTTAACCCTTGCCTCTTCCACTTGTTGAGCATGAACCATGGGAAGAGAAATGTTCCTATTGTCATGTAGCATAGCCGAATGACACTCTTATTTCAAATCCTCCGACACTCCCATCAAGAAGCGGCTCATCTCATATCTTGGATTAAAAACCAAAGAAGGAGCATATTTTGACAACTTAGTGAATTTGAAAAAGTAATCAAGTACACTCATACTTCCTTCATGAAGGTTGATGAATTCTTCTACTTTGGCATCCCTCTTCTCGCTTTTAAAGAACCTATCAAGAAAAGCCTTCTTGAAAATATCCTATGTCACTAGACCACCCCTCAAAGGCCTATTGTCTCTCCATTGAACATACTAAGTTTGGGCCACATCCTTGAGTTGATAAGTGGATAAATCGGCCTTTTCACTTGTAGTCAACCCCATAACATAAAGGAATTTTTAGGTTTCATCAATGAACTCTTGGGGGTGTTCCTCCACCTTTGACCCAAATAAAGTAGAGGGATTCATCCTAGTAAAATCCCTCAAGCAAGAGGTCGTGGTGCTCACATGTTGGTTTCCTTGGAGTACCACCTCCCGATTAGATTGGGCCGTCATGGGTTGTGCTTGGGTAGTAATGGCTTGGGCCATTTGGAGAACAACAACACTTATATCCCCATCCGTCAAAGCTGGAGGATTGTCCGGAGCTTGATCAACATTAGCAACTTCTTCAAGAGAAGGGTTTTGATTGCCACGGGGAGGGACCCCCGCATTAGCAACCTCTTCATCAAGTCTTAGTGCTACATTAATGTGAGTATTCATTGGCTATAATCACAAAAAGAGGATTAAATGGTAAAGGTACATAGAGTGAAGACTCTCGAGACACGATAATGGATTTCCAAGAAAGTGAGAATTTACTAAGCATGTTATAGCTCATCACTCATAAGTGTGGCGCGCTTCACAATTATGAATAATAATCTACATAGACGTGCTTTTATCAGACCTCATCGGAAAGATATTCAACCTCATTCTCTGATACCAAGTTTGTCACATACGGGGAACACCCCGTAGATGTAACCGGTGTTGTCGTCCTTGGAGAGGACTAACACTAGCCTCTTAGCATTCGTCATTATATTCATAGGTTAAAAGTGCAGAAAATTTACAACTTTTTTTCTACATCTATCATGAGGTTTACATAGACCTCTCGATACACATAATATATTCATATCGAGCATATACAGACCCTTCATATAATAAGATTACTTAGTTTTCTATTTTTATGACACACATATACATATAAGATACAATATAGTCTTAAAAAGGATGTCTCATATCATAAGCATCAAAACAAGAGTACAACAATTGGGCGTAACCCATAAATCAATAGAAATCAAAGCCACATATAGGCTATACAATCTTAGTACTCCAAATAAAAGAGAATAGACAAATGTCCTTTAGACTAAGAAATATCCAAATGCTAGAAAGTGGTATTGACTTGAAGTGGTGTGGATCTACCCAACTTTTAGAGTAAGGATCCAAGTGGTCTCATATCCTTCAAGGACCGGAACCTAAAATGTTGGGGAAAAGGGAGAAAATAAGGATTATCATACCACTTGGTAAGTATGGAAACATGTGCACATATAACACTTAAATCATGCTAAAAAGGGATAATTAAAAATCTATGCAACTTACTGTAAAACCCTTCATTTATGCACTTTAATGAACCCACTCTTCAAGTAATCACATATTCATTAAGGCAATAACATATTCAACACAATACCAACATTACTAAGCCAAGTCAACATATGCATAAACAATTAACTTCAACATCATATTATAATCACAAGGCATATATAAAGACTTCTAACATTCCAACACATACTTAACCATTATCTGTAATCCATCATCAAGTCTACAAGTGCAATGACCAAGTAAAGCCCCATAACCTCACTTAGTCATGTAAACCCCACAAAAAACCACAAGCAATGCCTAACTTCAGATAATCATAAATCAAGAGTAACCACTATCACTCTTTTAGCTATATAGACCAACAACATGATTATAAGTAACACTAACATCATATAGAGTCAATAACATGTAGAGTCAATATATAACATATACATTATAAGAACACAAGAACAACCTGTTAAGGATTCCCTCAAGGCAAATTAGTGCAAGGCAAACGTAGCATCCCATACCCCTACCTAGGCTAAGTAAAACCTCTTAAGTCAACCTAGTTAGTGTTTAATACTTTACTTCCTTTTACTTTTAATAACACTTGCGTTAACCTACCTAGACAACAAGATCTATGTGTGGAATCCAGTGTTGTAAAACCTTACACTGATGGAAGGTGAACCACCAGCCAAAGTAGTACCAAACATGAACATAGAATCTAGGTGGATACACTAGGTAGTATTCCTATGGAGTCAACATAGTTCAAAAACTAGGAGATGTAGTTGGGACCCTCTTTATGCTCCATACATTATAGTCTCCAATATCATGAGTATGATAGTGAACCTACCTTCCCTATATGGCAACAAACACTCCTCAATACTAGTTAACTCGGTACTAAGCTAAAGTCCCTTTTCAAATGTCCTTTATTAACAATTTGTCACATCCGGAGACAACCCCCCAGATGCGACCGTCGTTGTCATCCTCTCAGAGGACTTACACAAGCCCTTAGCTTTCATTATAACATGTCAATAGTTAAACTTGTAAAATAATTAAAACTTTTGCATATTATATGAAGTTTACTTGGACTTCATACTTAACAATCATGAAAACATACGTAGTGATAGTCTTAAGAGTTGTCTCACATAAAAACCATCTAAAGAGTACGAATCTAGACTTAGCCAATAAAATTAATACGCCATATACGCCTTAATACGAAAGAATCCAAGTATAATAAACTAAATCAATAGTATTCTAAAAAACTACTAAAATCTTCATAAGGTAGAATAAGGAAATGATAGCATACCCGAATATGATGACCTTCCAAGACTTGGAGGAAGAGTTCCAAGCTTCTTCACTCGACCTTCTTGATCTTCAACGGACGGACCCTAAATTTGTATTAATATAAAGTAAGGGGTTAGTATTCACATGTACTAAGTAAGGATATAAGCACATAAACATTTTAGGACATGCATAAAAATGACAATTTCTTTGGCAAGCATGCTAAGACATATGGAAGTCTTCAATGATGACATCCCTAACCTAAAAGTGCAATGATCATATGAAGCCTCATAACCCCACATAACAAAGTAGACAATATAGGAGACCATAAGTAAAGCTTTTTTTCATGCAACTTATAACATAAGTAGTCATCACATCATGTAGCAATATAGACCAATAACAAGTTCATCAACCTAACCATCACCATATAAGATTAATATAATGTATCATAAGCATCATACATTTCATGTTATCATATATCATAAGAATGATCTCCTAGAACTTCCATTAGAGTCAACTTGTGCAATGTCGAGGAAGAGTCCCATACCCCTACCTATACTAACAAGACTCCTTAAGTCACCCTAGTCAATGTTCATTTACTTATATTTCACTTTACTTGAGGGAACATTTGTCTTAGACAACATTAGACCCTGTGAACTAAACGTGGAATCTGGTGTCATGAAACTCCACACCGAAAGAAAGTGGTCTACCGACCAAAGTAGAACCAAACATGACAGAGCTTTATAGGTAGATCCATTAGCTATTATTCTATAGTGTCAACATATTTCAAGATCTAGGAGATATATTAGAAACCCATAGTTCCATATTACATGGCAGCCTCTATCTCATGAGTGTTATTGTGAACCTACCTTCCAACTAGGGAAGGGACACCTCTCATATATAGTTCACTCGGTGCTAAGTTAAATTCAATTTTTGAGTAACCATTAAGTCATCATTTATTCATAGATACTATCATAAGTCGTAGGAGGTTAACTCCTAGTAGAAACATGATCATAAGCTCTTTAGGTTTAGATGAGAATTTCCTTTCATCATAACCCTTCATTCGTGAGATTAACATACCATAATCATCTTGTGTAAAGCATACAAGAAAATATCATAAACTTGCATTATCTTGTGCTTATCATGATCTCACAATTAACATATTCATATCCCAAAAGATATACATAGCAACATCATACATAATTTAATAGCATAGTAGCATCATTTATAGGCGAATGTAAATGTCATAGAGTAATCACAAGTTTAGAAGACTTACCTCTTTCTTCCAAGAACCATATTCAAGAACTTCTTTTCAATTTACAACAATCATTCAAGAACATAGTGAAATACTCAATAGAATATCCAATAAAAACTCTTCAAGTTATATACAAGATCATTTCATAATGTAGGACAAGGGAAAGGGTCATCAAGAAGTTTAATCAAACCATAGTTCCAATCCCAACATTTTTATGTTATCAGGTAATATATATAACCCAATCAAAATAATCATTTACATAAGAAAAATACTTCACACGAAAATATAACATTACAAGTCAAATACTCAACAATGCATACTTAATTAACAATATTAAGTCATTATTTTTCATAAATAGTCATAAATCTATAGTTAGGAAGAGACCGATTTTGTAGAGTAAAAACCCTAGGAGTTGAGTTCTTGAAAACTATCCTTAAAAGGACCTCTTGGGGAAAGTAATCCCAAGAGTGACAAACCCATACCTTATTGATGAATATTCCACAAATTTTGAATGAAAATCTTGAAGTCTTCATCTTCTTGTTTAAGCTTTTCTTGCTCTTAACAATGTAGTTTGGAAAAGATAGCGTTCTTGGTAGAGATGGGAGGAATTCATTTGATATTATTTAAAGTGTGTAAAGGTGGTCTTAGACTGACCTAAAATCAATATAAAGTAGTCCTATAAAATACCCAAAAGACGCTTCACTTAAATGAATCTTTTTGTGAAGTGAAATTGATCTAAAACGACGCAGACGAATCCGGAAAGTCACTGCGCATCACGGGGCCAGTTCCAATTTTTTTTTTGAATTTTGGGTCAAGGCAGGGAGCCTCGTGACAGATCCGTGTCGCGAGTCTGCCTCCCAATTGCTGAGGCAGTGAGCCTCTTGTGGGCTGCGCGTCACGCAACAGCCCCTTGGTTCTTCACTTGTGCAGGATGATTTTTCATCCTGCCTACCCATGTCGGGGTCCTCCTCAATGACCTTACGGGTAGTTCTTGCGGAGTAATTATCGGAAGTTTATACCCTCTATACTATTTTTTACCTATCCAAAGTGTTTTTACTAATTTTAGACTTTGTTTGACACTTCCAAACCTTCACCAAACAGAAGGACGTCAACTAGTTCAAAATAGCTAGTTTTCGGACGTCAAGGTTTTTATTTGTCATTTTGTCTCTAACCTTTTCGAAATGAACTTATTACATTAATATAGGTCTGGAAACACCATTGCAAACATTATTTAATATATGAAGCTCTAATCTATGTCTTGGAACTTCCGGAGCGTTACATTATGCCACATTTTAGGAACATTCGTCCCTGAATGACACTAAAATATTTTGGGGGGTAAGTATAGACTCAATACTAGAAGCTCAACCAACAAAAACAAAAATTATAATGAGTCACAGCTCATAGGAATACTTCACAACTCATTTCAACACGTACCACAACATTACACGTAGCACACAATTCATGATGCACAAACATATAAGAGCTCAACATTTCATAACACATAGTTAGTAATTTCCTTCTCAATATTATCATGATCTCAAAATACATCAAAGTGTTACCATGCTATCATTCTTCTCAAAACAACGAAAAAACAACAAAAGCTTAAGAAGACAACATGCATACATGTTTCATATAAGTGGAAGAATAGAGTATGAAGGCATTTTCTTAAAATTCTAGTTGGTATAATCTTTTTACAAAACATGCACCTATTTAGTAACAAGTAAATTTCATGATTATTCATTAATTTCATTATTAGGAATGTCTAACCTCAAGAAGTAAAAAGATGAGGGTAGCGGGACTTCATGTCGGCTTCGGCCTCCCATGTTGCATCCTCATAAAGATGGTTCCTCCATAGAACTTTTACAGAGGCAACCTCATTGTTCCTCATCTTCTTCAGTCTATCTCTTATGATTCGAACTTTCACTATACCCTCATATATGATCTCTTCAACAAGGGGTGAGGACTCACCAACCTCAAAACATCCAACATGAGATCTACACCTTCTACCATAAAGAGCTTCAAAAGGTGCCATGGAGATGTTCGAATGGTACATATTATTGTAAGATAACTCAATCAAAGTTAGGTGATCATCCCAGTTTCCTTTGAAATAAATAACACAGGGTATTAACATGTCTTCAAGGATCTTAATAGTATGTTCCACTTGACCATCCATCTGAGGATGAAAAGTTGTGCTAAGTTTCACTTGTGTACCTAAACCCTTTTTGAAAGATTTCCAGAACGAGAGGTGAATTGGGCACCTCTATCCGAAAATGATAGACAAAGGAATCCCATGAAGGCTCACAATCGCATTAATGTATATTCTTGCATAATCTTTGATAGTATAAGTAAACTTAATAGCAATAAAGTGGGTTGATTTGGTCAACCAATCAACAATAACCCATATAGAATCATTTAGCCTTCGGGTTCGAGGCAAACCTACAACAAAAACCATATTGATGGCTTCCCAGTTCTAAGTAGGAACATCCATGATTTGGGTTAAACCACCCGGTTTAAGATGCTCAACTTTAACTTGTTGTCAATTTGAATACTTTGCAACAAACTCTACTATGTCCCTTTTTAAGACATCCCACCAATATATCTCTATACGCTCATGATACATTTTTGTGGCACCCGGATGTATACAATAGGGAAAACCATGGGCTTCTTCTAGAATTTGATTTCTGAAATCCTCAACATCCAGTAAACATAATCTCCATTGGTACCTAAAAACACCATCCTCCCCTTGGGAGAATGACTGATTGAGCTTACCAAGTACTGATTCATTCAACTCCATCAATAAAGGATCAAGATGTTTCTTAGATTTTACCTTAACCACTAATGATGAGTCAGAGTTATGATGGACAATAAAACCACCATTTGGCAAATCCTCTAACCGCACGCCTAAACGAGCTAACCTATGAACATCTTTCACAAGTTCTTTCTTCTCCTCTTCCACATGAGATATACTACCCATAGTCATATGACTCAAAACATCCGCGACCACGTTGGCCTTTCCAGGGTGGTAAAGGACACTCATGTCATAATCCTTCAAAAGTTCTAAATATCTTCTTAGTCGAAGATTTAACTGCTTTTGTGTAAACACATATTGGAGACTTTTATGGTCAGTAAAACACATCAACATGCACAACATACAAGTAGTGTCTCTATATTTTCAAGGCAAAAACTACAGCAACTAACTCAAGGTCATGAGTTGGATAATTCTTCTCATGAACCTTGATTTGCATAGTAGCATAAGCTATCAATTTTCCATGTTGCATGAGGACACATCCCAAGCCCACTCGAGAAGCATCAAAATACACTTACAAAGCCTTCATTACCTTTCGGTAAGGTCAACACTGGAGCGGAGGTAAGCTTATCTTTAAACTCTTGAAAACCTTTTTCACAAGTTTCCAACAATTCAAACTTTACATTCTTTTTGGTCAAGGTTGTCAAAAAAGAAGCAATGGACAAAAATCAATCAAGAAATCTTCTATAGTACCCGTCTAGACCCAAGAAATAACTTATGTCAGTGGGAGTCAAAGGTCTAGACCAATTTTGAACTGAATCCGTCTTCTTCGGATCAACCTCTACACCCTCATCGGAGATAATATGGCCAAGAAAAGCAACCGACTTCAACAAAATTCGCACATATTGAATTTGGCATAAAGTTGGTGTTCCTTGAGGACTTGCCAGACTAACCTCAATTGACTCTCATTCTGATTTTCATCCTTGGAGTAATTCAATATATCATCAATGAACACAATCACAAATAAATAGAGGTAATATTGAGAAACTGTATTCATTAGGTCCATAAATGATGCCGAGACATTCGTTAACCCAAAAGACATTACTATAAACTCCTCGTTACCATATCTAGTTTGGAAAGCTATTTTGGGAACATATTTATCTCTCACCCTAAGTTAGTGATATACCGACCTTAAGCCAATCTTGGAAAAGTAACCAACACCTTGGAGTTGATCAACTAGATCATCAATTAGAGGGATAAGATACTTGTTCTTTATGGTGACCTTATTAAGTTGGCGATAATCAATGCACATTCTAAGGGACCCATCCTTCTTCTTAACAAACAATACCGGAGAACCCCATAGTGAAATACTAGGTTGATTAAAACCCTTGTCTAGTAAATCTTTGAGTTGGAGCTTCAACTCTTTCAATTCAGCCAGAGCCATCCAATATAGAGGAATTGAAATGAGATTCGTATCTGGTAACAAGTCAATGCCAAAGTCAATTTATCGATCGGGTGGAATTCTTGGAAGATCATTAGGGAAAACCTCTGGGTAATCCCTCACTACGGGGACTGACTCAATATAAGGAGTTTCACATCCTTAACCCTCACTTCATGATATAAACAACCCTTTGCTATCGTCTTACTAGCCTTCAAGCAAGAAATGATTTGACCCCTTGGCATAGAATTTCCACCCTTCCATTATAAAATGGATTCATTTAGGAATTGAAACTTCACTATGCTTGTTATACAATCTATGGAAGAAAAGCATGCATGAACCAGTCTATACCAAAGATGATATCAGAATCAAACATGTCAAGTTCTAGCAAATCAACAAGAGTAACTCTATTGCCCAGCATTACAAGATATTTCCTAAAGAATCTTTTAGCAACCACAAAGTCACTCATGGGGGACAAACCGAAAATGGTTTAATCAAAACCTCTGGAAGTACATCAAACTTGATATCTACCAAAGGTGTAATAAGAGAAAGGGTAGCACCTGAATCATGCAAAGCATAAACATTAACAGTGAAAACTTTTAACATACCCGTCACAACGTCAGGAGAGCTCTCTTGTTCACCCCTGGCCTTGAGTGCATAGAAACAGTTCCTTTTTTGAGCTTCAGAACTAGGACCGCTGGGTTGAGTTTGGCCATTCCTCTTCCCCTGACTTTTCACGTTAGCACAATCTTTAACCATATGGACACCCTTGCCACAACCATAACAACTATTAGTCCAAACAACGAATTCACCCACATTTTTCTTACCACACATACAAAAAGTTGGTCTTTATTTTGGTGGATCAACATTTCTCCCTTTTTGAGGTTTAGGATTAGAACCTTCATGATTGCAATTCTAGGAGAACTTCTAAGGAACTTGGTTTGGAAATTTCTTCTTGAACTTAGGCTTGTCTTGAACCTCAAGCCTATTCATAGAATAACTACCTCAAAAGACCTTGCCTTCTTAGCTTCTCCTTTCCTTTTTCTTAGATGACTGTCCTCTATATGCTGTGAATGAACCATCAATCTAGAAAGAAAAATTTTATCATGAATCATGGTTGTGTGACATTCTTCTTCAAGCTCTTTGAACATGCAAGTTACATAGCAGCTCATTTCATCCCTATCATTAGAAACCAAGGAGGAAGCATATTTCGACAACTTAATGCATTTTAAGTAGTATTCCTTGACACTCATACCTCTTTGACAAAGGTTGATAAACTCCTTTACCCTAGCTTCCCTTTTCTCTCTTTGAAATAATCTGTCAACAAATCCTTTTAGAAGATCTCCCAAGTCATGAGACCACCTCTTAAAGCCCTACTACCTTCCACTGATTATACCAAGTCTGAGTCACATCCTTGAGTTGATAGGTAGCAAGTTCAGCATTCTCAGTAATACTTACATCCATAGCAAACAAGATCTTGTAGAACTCATCAAGGAAGTCTTAGGGGACTTCATCAACCTTGGATCCAAAAAACATGAGATGATTCATCCTCGAAAAATCTCTCAAATATGGCTAGCCATAGTACTAGCATGTTGGTTTTCTCGAGGAGCAACCTCCGTGTTAGCTTGTGCCATAATGGACTGAGCTTGAGTGGTGATGGATTGGGCCATTTGGAGCAGGGCTGCCCTCACATCACCATCCGTCATGGCTGGAGGATTGACCGAAACTTGTTCATTTGCAGCAGCTTGAACTTGGGTGATTGCCTTGGGGATTAGATCCTCAATTCACACCCTCATCTACTACTCTTCTAGTGGCTGTCATTCTTGTGTTCATTGCCTAAAATACCCAAAAAGGGATTAGATGCTAAAAGACACATAGTGTCAAAACTCTAGAGGCACGACATAGGATTATCAAGAAAAAAGAAGTTTCCTAGTCATCACATAGCCTCTCATCCATAATTGTGGTGTGCTTCACAACTATGAACAAGACCTATATAACGTGGTTTAGTGAGACATTGATTCTACTGATATTCAACTTCATGCTCTGATACGAAGTTTTTCACAATCAAAAACCACCCCCAGATGTGACCGGTGTTGTTGTCCTATTAGAGGACTCATACAAGCTCTTAGCATTCGTCATAACACGTCATTAGTTAAAATTTCAGAAAAATTAAAACTTTTGCATATTATGTGAAGTTTACTTAGAATTTATATTTAAAAATTATGAAAACATATTATCGATAGTCTAAAAGATGTCTAAACATAAAAACCGTCTAAAGAGTATGAATCTTGACTTGGACAATAAAAATCAATACACCATATAGGCCTTAATACGAATAAATCCAAAGAACATAAACGGAATCAATAGTATTCTAAAAAACTACTAAAGTCTTCATAAGCTATAATAACGAAAAGATTGAATCCCCCAACATGAGGACCTACATACACTTGGAGAAAGAGTTCCAAGCTTCTTCAATCGACCTTCTTAATCTTCAATTGTCAGACCGTACATTTGTAGTAATATAAAGTAAGGGTTTAGTACGCCACATGTACTAAGTCTGGGTTTATGCACATTTACATTTAAGGACATGCATGAAAAAAGACCATTTCTTTGGAAATCATGCTTATTCGTATGGAAGTCTTCTATGCACATATTGTAGAGCATATACAAGTTAAGGATTTCATCAACATGGAACATGATCATAATCAAGACATATCATCATAAAGTCATATTAACATTTCATATACAATAGATCTTATAAACATAACATAAAAAATACTTACCCATGATACCGTCCCTAACCTACAAGTACAATGATAATGTGAAGCCCCATAACCTCACATAACAAAGTAGACAAGATAGGAGACCATAAGTAAAGCTTTGCTTCATATAAGTTGTAACATAAACAGTCATCACCTCATACAACAATATTGACCAATAACATCTTCATCAACCTAACCATCATCATAAAAGATTAACATCATGTATCATAAGCATCATACCTTTCATGTTATCATATTTCATAAGAACAATCTCCTAGGACTTCACTTAGAGTCAACTTATGCAATGTCTAGGTAGAGTCCTATGCCCCTACCCATACTAAGTAGACTCCTCTAGTCACCCTAGTCAATGTTCATTTACTTATCTTTCACTTTACTTGAGGGAACAATTGTCTTAACCGACATTAGACCATGTAAGCTAAACTTGGAATCCGGTGTCATGAAACCCCACACCGAAAGAAGGTGATCTACCAGCCAAAGTAGAACCAAACATGACATATCTTTCTAGGTGGATCAACTAGCTAGTATCCTATAATGGAAACATAATTCAAGAGCTAGGAGATATATTAGAGAACCATAGTTCAACATTACATGACAGCCTGTATCTCATGAGAGTATTTGTGAACCTACCTTCCAACTAGGGAAGGGACACCTATCACATCTAGTTTACTGGGTGCTAAGCTAAAGTCCCTTTTTTAGTAACCACTAAGTAATCATTTATTCATGGATCTTATAAACATTTACTCCTTGTATAAACATGATCATCAGATCTTTAGGTTAAGATGTGAATTTAATTTCTTCACAACCCTTCGTTTGTGAGATTTAGCATATCATAATCATCTTGTGTAAAGCATACAAGAGAACATCATAAACTTTCATTATCGTATCCTTATTATGATCTCACAATTAACATATTCATATCCCAACAGATATACATAGAAACATCATACATACTTCAATTTCATAGTAACATCTTTTATAGGCTAAGGTAAATGTCATAGAGTAATCACAACTTTAGAATACAAAACTCTTGCTTCCAAGGACCTTATTCAGGAACTTATGTCCAAGTTACAACAATTATCCAACAACATAGTGAAATACTCAATAGAATAGCCAATACAAACTCTTCTATTCATATACAAGATCAATTCGTAATGTAGGATAAGGGAAATGGTCATCAAGAAGTTCATTCAAACCACACTTCCAATCCCAACGTTTTCATGTTATCAAGTAATAGATATAAACCAGTAAAAATCATCAATTAGATAAGAAACATGCTTCACATGAAAATCTAACATTACAAGTCAAACACTCGACAATACAAAATTAACACGGAAAGTCATTATTATTCACCAATATTTATAAATCTATAGTTAGAAAGAAACTGATATTGTAGAGTAAAAACCCTAGGAGTTAAATTCTTGAAAAATATCTTTGAAAGGACCTCTTGGGGAAAGGAATCCCAAGAATGACAAAACCATACCTTATTGATGAATATTCCATCAATTTCCAATGAAAATCTTGAATTCTTCATCTTCTTCCTTAAGCTTTTCTTGCTCTTCAATGGAGTTTGGAAAAGAGAGTGTGAGTTGGGAGGAATTCGTTTGATCTTATTTGAAGTGCGTAAAAGTGGTCTTAAACTTCTAAAATCAATATAAAGTCTTCATACAAAATACCAAAGAGACCCTTCACTTAAATGGGTCTCTTTGTGAAGTCAAATTGACTTAAAACGACATAGATAAATGTTGTAAGTGGTTGCGCGTCGCGGGGCCAATTCTGATTCTTTTTTCTGAATTTTAGGTTGATGCTGTGAGTCTCGTGACAGATCCGTGTTGGGAGGATGCCTCCAATTACTGAGGCAGTGAGCCTCGTGTGGTGTACGCGTTGCACAGCAGCCCCCTGTTTCTTGAATCGTGCAAACTTCTTTTGTAGCTTGCCTAACCATGTTGTGGTCCTTCTCAAGGACCCTTCGGGTGGTTCTTGGGGTGTTTTTATCAGACGTTTAGACCCTATATAATAAATTTTACCTATCCAAAGTCCTTTTACTAGTTTTAGACCTCATTTTACACTTCCAAAACTTCACGAAACATAGGGACTTCAACAAGTTCAAATTAGCAAGTTTCTAGATGTCAAGGTCTTTCTTTGCCGTTTTGGCTCTAACCTTTTCTAAATGAACATATAACTTTAATATATGTGTAGGAACATCATTTCAAATATTATTTTACATATGAAGATGTAATCTATGTCATGGAACTTTCTGAGCGTTACACAATCATAACTTAAATTAGGTCATAGGAGACTACTCATTGTATATCATCATGATAAGCTCATTAGGAATTGAATGAGAATAACCTTTAAATACAAACCTTAAAGTGAGCTCAACACCTTTCATCATATGATAGTAATGCACACAATGAATCAACATTGTCCTTATATCATTACAAGCTTAACATGATCTCACAGTTCATAAGTCAAGACATTTCAATACCAGCATCATACCGTACTAATCAATCCAATAAAAAAATATATACTTCAATTGGATCATAACATTAGGTATAAGTCATCACAATATAATTAAGGTTTTAAGATTACAAAGTCTTACCTATTCTTCTTCCGAAGTCATCACCATGGTCTCACCATCAAACAATTGCTAATCACCCATAAATTATCTTAATAACATCATTGTATAGTAATTCAACCAATAACAAAGTCAATTGAACCAACACTACACAATTCAACTCAAGATCACAACCTAGGGTTAAGGGGAAAAGGTCATCTTCTACAAAATAGACAAAAACATCAAGAAGTAGTGTAATTGAGTTATAATTCATCATAATATATTCAATATAATCCAATTAAACCATAAACAAATCAATTTAGAAGATCAATTTCGTAATTGGAAGAAACACACATGAAAACTCATCTTTTGAAATCAATTTGAAAGAACCCTTTGGGGAAAGGAATACCAAAGGTGAATAGTCCTCATACCGTGTTAAACCTTGAATATTGATGGAGAAACCTTGAACTTTGAAGCCCTGTAACCCTCTTGACTTTGTCTTCTATGGTTTCTTCTACTTGGGAGAGAAGAAAACAATTGGATTTTCGGAATTATAAGGGTTAGGTTAGTTTAATTAGGTTTGGGTCTTTATATAGGTCATCAACTAACTTAATTAGAACACCCTAAACCATAAATAATTACATAAAACCTAATTAATTAATTTTGACTAACCTAATATGTGTAGCAAAACCAATGGTTTCACAGACGAGACCCCGAGCACAGATTGTTTATCAATTGACGGCCAAGGGGACCAACCGTCCTGTTGGTCCATCGTTTGCATCAGCAATTTTCCAAAATACACAATAGGTAATTGAATGTGAGAGGCATCTTGAAGTGAAGCTTGGAATCTAGATTCTTTCAAAAAAAGTTGGGGTATGCCCTCACTGTATTCGAGAACATTATTATCTTTAGACTTCTTTTACTGAAAGTATGAGGATAAGGTGGAAGACTTCATTAACATCATGCAAGGCAATATGAGTGTTAAGGAGTATTCTTTGAAGTTCACCATGTTTTCTAGGTATGCTTCATCTTTGGTGTATAACTCTAGAAATGAGATGAGTAGGTTGGTTACTAGTGTTGATGACCTTCTGAAAGAAGAGAATCGCACGGCAATGATCCACAATGATATGACCTTGTCTAGACTTATTGTGTATGCTCAATCCATAGAAAAGTCCAAACTTAGTAGAATTGCAAAGAAGTTGGAGAGGATTCGACCCAATGAGAAAAACTAACCTAGGTTTAAGAAGAGATCTACAAACCATGATGGACCTAGTGATATTAAGGTCAAACTTGAGAAGGGTAGTGGTTCTCTAAATGGTAAGCCTATGGGAAGTGCCTACTTGGTACAGGGAATTGCATTGGATCTGGTATAACGGATATAAGGTGAGGGATTGTCCATATGTTGCATATAAAGTGGGACAAATCAAGAAATAACCTCCAAGTGCTCCTGAAGGTGGTGCCCCAAAGAGGAATTATTTCTATCCACTCCGGGATAGAGGAACAAATTTGGATGATGATGATGTTGGTAAGTCTTGTAATTCTATTTTTAGTTATATGAGTACCTTATAAGTGGGGGAGTATGGTGAGTAGTGGAGCTGCGATTGTTATCGTTTCTCTTCGATTAAATTCAAGCTTGAGAGTTAGAAAGTCATAGTAGCATGTTGCATGTTGCATTGTGTTTAGGAGTCTGGTTGAAATTGAGTTTCATTGATTCCTTAAACTTTGCACTTCATGAAGTTATGATTATGTTTTAAATTGATTTGATATTGTTTTATCTATTATATTGTCATGCTTTCATCATAAATTTCCTAAGAGATGCATTTTTTAAAAATTGAGCATAATTCACTGTACTATTTTGGGCAGCCCACTGTAAAGAAAATTCTAAAATTGACTAAATTGTTTTTTTGTTGAAAATTGTTGTAATGTTCTTAGAGTTTATATATATATGAGCATTATTATGTATGGATAAGGAGTTCTTCCTAATTAATGAAAAATGTGATTCTTATTGCCTAAAGAGTCGTAGAATTGTTTCTATCTTCTTATTTGTTTTAAGTCTCTTAAAGTATGTGAAATTGGTGTTCCTCTTAAGTATGTGTATTGTGTATGGTGTGTTATGGTTATGTGCTGCTATTATTAAGTGTCTTGTCTCTTGAAAGTGTCTAAAGAGTAGCAAGTGTAATTTGAGGACGATTTTGTCTAAGTGGGGGAGAATGTAACACCATTAAAATAACTTAGGTGAAACTATATTAACACTTGTGTCATTATGTTTTAAAGTCCTAAAATGGTTTATAATGTGGTTTATATGAAGTTTTGGAGTTTGGTAAAGTTTGGAGGTCAAACATCGAAGAATGTCCAGGATGTTCAAAAGGTTTGCCTTGAAACATACTTATGTGTCTTAGTGTATTTCGTCAAGTATTACGTGTTCATTTTGGATGAAATTGATGTGAGGGGTCATTAAATGTGTATGATAGTATTTGATTAGAAACATCCGGGAAAAACTGCCCCAAGGACCAACCAAGGGGTCCTTCAGGAGGACCCAACTCCTAGCCAAACACTATCCAATAACAGTCCCACCTATGGAGGGAAATTAACGCCCAGTAGGCTGGTCGACGCCCCGTTGGTGGTGGGCATCGATGGAGACATATTCTAGGGAGATAAGATCCTATTTTCCAGGATCTATTCAAATCGATGGTTGCTAGCATGGCCTGTGAATGGGAAGACGCGTCGTCAGTGATGGTCGTCAATTGGGACCTGCAAATCTGCATGTGTCTCGGCCAAGTCAATGACTTTTTGGATATTTCACCTAGCTTTCCTAAAATTATATGGACGGTTTGTTAATTTTACTTTAGGTATTATAAATATTTTTATAAGTCTAGAACCCCTATCAAAGTCATGGTTCAAAAATCAAAAACAAAAAAAAACCCTAAAGAACTCTCTAGAACTCCACTGAAGCTTGAATGGAGATAGGATCTTGAAGTGTGATTTCTCCATAAATACTTCTCAATTTTTGTGGTTTATAATCAGTTGAAGTATGATTTTCATCTTTGAAACTCTTTTCTTCAAAGGAACAAATCTTCAAAGTGATTTTCAATGACATTCTCAAAATATTAATTTCTAACTTTTGATCTAGCCATGGGTTCTTGCATAAAACGTTTTGAATCATTATAGATTGATTGAACTGATGTTAATTTGATGTTTAACCTAAAATCTCAAGGAACCCATGCAAAACATGAAATCCTAGTTTTGACTATTTGATGGATGATGTGATCATGTCTCTATACTATTGAATTCTTGTATAGTTTACTTTGGGCTATTGAAGTATGGAAGATTTATGTTGGAATTGTGTGTAGGCTGTCTTATATTGAAAAATTCATGTCATCGTCCTCTTACTTAGATAAGTGGCCATCGTTAAATTTGCTTTACTAGGGATCCTATAACAGGGAACTTTCATTCCCAGTAGAAGTCCTCGAGCAAGTGTACTAATACTAATAAATAAGGGGAAGGCCCAACATTTTCTATTAGTATAAGAAAGGCGCTAGCTACAGCCCAACCTACACCTCCATTGTTGTAGATCGGACTTTGCTTTTCCAGGCTCCAGGCTAGAGAAGGGCTATTCCATATCAGCAGCTATGCTAGCTCGAAAAGGACTGAAAGAACTTACATTAGGTCGTGACTTGAGGGTGAGGGGAAGGAGCGGTAAAGAAGTAAGGAGGTCGACTAGTTCTTAGCTTGATTGAACTCAGCATAGTTAGAGATTAGAGGAGATAGCCTTTCTTTCTATTGCTTGAGTGGAATCAGTTGACAAAAAGCTCGAACGTAATTGACTTCTTTCTTAACTTAAATAAAGGAAGAGATGATTTGGAGAAGAATTCATTCTTGAATTACCTTGAACTCATTAAACGTTATAATTGTTGGATTGAATTGGTGATCATGGCCATTGTTAAGTGCCTTTGACTATTGTATTGGGTGATTTGGCTATGAATGGAAGTTGTGAGATTATATTGGTGGCATCCTGTCCTAACTCTCTCTATATTGTATACTATAGGTCTTAATATTTAATAACTCTTGGTATGGTCTACCTACGGTGGCAGTGCTTATGTTGTATACTTGTGAATTATGTGGCGTCGTCGACATTATTTTGTGAATTGTGAAACGATGTGTCCTCCTTAGTATTGTTTCAAGTACTATGATATTTCATGTTTTAACATGGTTATGTGAGTATTATGAAGGTACGGATGACTTATGCATATGTGAAGTCAAATCCCGAGTTCTCTAAAATGAAAATATGTGATCATGGTAGGCTATAGTGATGCCTTGTGTGTGTATACTTGATGTTGAAGTGCGAATCTTCCTAGTTGAATTTATGATCATTAGGATGAGATATGTTGATGAATCTATAAGAGTGTGTAGTATGACTTCCAAGTATACTAGTTGTCCTTATGTTCTTCATGAACTTAAAGTTATACATGATAATGGAAAGTATATGTATGTTTTGTATAGGTAGATCTATGTCCCGTAGTTGATACATGAAGGATGTGAATTGAACATGTTACACCCTAAAAATGAAATAGTTCAAACTAGAGATTCACATGTGTTTCATGATTTAATTATTATTAAAAAGGTCTGATGTTCATAGTCAGCGTATAAAGTTTGGTGATGTTTGGAGGTCAAAAATCCAAGAACGTCCAAGACGTTCGAAAGTTTTGCCTTGAAACATACTTGCGTGTCTTAGTGCGTTTTAGCATGTTTTACGTGTTCCTTTTTGATGAAATATATGTGAGAGGTCCTTAAATTTTGCATGAAGGTATTTGTTTCATAAACGTCCGGGAAAAATTCCCCAAGGACCAACCAAAGGGTCCTTGAGGAGGACCCAACTTGTAGGAAAAAGCTGTCCCAAGTTGGCAGCTTACTGCCTCAAGGTTCACGGACCACCTCACGGTCAGTTGAGTGGACCACGGTCCATGAAGGTGGACGTAGAACTTCCCTAGAAACTTGTAGGCTTGTAAAGGCAAGTAAAAGACAGCCCCAAGGACCAAGGACCATTAAAGAGGATGTGAAACACCTTCACGGTCCGTGAAGGTGGCCGTGGTCACTGAGCGGGCAGTCCAAAAATGTGATTTCCAAATTTTTTTTTTAGACTTTTTATTAATTGGGATTTATTTTAAAATGTTAATATCATTAAATATAATAGTTTTAGGCCTTAAAATCCTCCTTCATTTCATTATTTCGAAAACCCCAAATCAAAACCACTCTTTCAAGAAAAACTCTCTCAAAACCTGTTGAAGCAAAAACTCAAGGAATGGCTAGGGTTGATGATTTTGGACAATATGTTCATTAAATTTTAGTGGGTTTCTTCTTATTGAGGTATGGTAGTTAATCATTGACTCTTCTTTCATTCCAGGAGCGCATTTCAAGATATTTCAAAAAGGTTTCAAACTCCAACTTCTTCTATTTTGAGCTCTAAGCATGGGTCTTGCATGAAAATGTTTTAATCAATCTAATATCATAATATTTAAATGTTAGTTGAGGATTTTAAGGATAAACCTCAATAACCCAATGCTCAATTCAATTACTCAACTTTTGGCTTATGAAGTGGGTTTAAGGTGCATGGTTTGATAATGTTAGAGCTATGGTTTTTCTCTACTATCTTATTATGATTCTTTATGATGTTTTTGGTGAAATATTGAGGAAAGGTGATAAAGACTTGGATGAAGGGTAAGTGGTTCCATCTTAGTTAAGTTGTATTGAACTAACTCTTGAGTGGTATAGTCCCCCGTTGGTGGCGGTGCTTAATTGAAGTATATGATGTTATATGTGTGTTGTGAGAATGACCTTGACGGCATGATATGTGAATTGAAGTGGTGTTTTTTATATGTATATGTGTGGTATGTGTTAGAAGGTTGAAATGAGTATCTTGAAGGGTTTATGTCTAAATGAAATATGTATTTGATATGTAAAGCATCATAATGTGTGAATTGTGATAAACGTGGGTTTGAGCATGTATTGAAGTCAATGATATGAATAATGGCTATTATGTGAAAGGTGTGCTCAGAGACTCTCACACACACACACTTGAATGCATGAATGAAGTCATTGAAGAAAAATGGAGGATTGTAGGGTGGACACTCTTCAAAAGTAGAGATGATATTTCTGGACCAACCCTTCTATTCCTGAGTATCAAGAAGAGGGTTTTTGGGGTGAACACTCTTCATGATTTGAGATGAAATGTTTAATATCAATCTCACTATTCCCAATGAGCTTTCCCGAGATAGGTTGGAGGTTGGATGCCCTTAGTGAGTTGTGATGGGGTGTTCAATAGTTAGATCTTAACCTATAATAAATGAATGTTTAAGACTCTGTGGGGGATCTATGCTTAGCACTGAGAGGATTTGAAGAAGGGGTGGGTGGTACATTTTGTGAGTAGAGATGTTGTATCCAATGTACCTCTTGAGATTGGTGCTCCTCGTTAGTAGAGAATAAGTTACTTAGTAGCAATCTCCTTATCCCTTTACTATACGCCCGCATAGGTGTAGATATTAGAGAATCCATGTAACAACCCTAAAAATGGATATGCTAAGTAATGCTTAATGTGGCTAGAATGCCTATGATTACACGGGGTTCACACCTGTTGATGCGCGTAGAACCAGACCTCTGAACCCTTACAACCGCCAAGCCAACTAACTTGATGAGTTAGTTGAGCTAGTAAAGGTCGAGTCCAGCCATGTAGGGCTCCCAAATATAAATATTTACCTGGATGAGTCTTTAACAGACTTAAAAAGGGGAAATCTTATGTTTGGAGAGTACATGAAAAGAGTAGTATCGTAATACTCTAAATATATAATTAATTATTTTAAAAAATAAGGTGGAGGGGTATTTTGGGGAGAGATGGACAAAAATTTCCTCTTAGAGTGAAGTCTTGATCCACCCCGGTTCGATCCTAGGTGGAAGCAATGAATTAAATTTGTTTTAATTTAAGCTGGTAATTAATGTAATTAATTAACATTTATTACTTATTAGATGATTCACAATAAAAGGGAAATCATATATTTATCATTTAAGAAAAACTTTATTTCACTAAGTCCTAAATTACACTCCTAAGCCTAATAAAACTCTCACTCTCTCATCTCACTTTCATGTGCAATCTCTCTTATCCCATTCACGTTTCTCTCTTCCAAATAGCATTCAAAGAACATAAAATTTACCAAGGTTCTTCACACTTGAAGAAATCACACGAAAATGTAAGAAAAACAAACGTTAATCTATCATGTAGGCAAAGAGAAGGTTTTCTGTCAAGTGGGGTTATGAACTTTCGGTGTTGGAAGTGTGTGTTGAAATGTTTTTGGGAAGAAAGTCGAGGATTGAATGTCAAAAAGGTATGGGTTATCTTCTGTCTTAGTCCATTTCCCAAGAGGCCCCTAAGGTTCAGATGAATCTATTCCGAAAATTAGGGTTGTTCCCCGTTGCATGTCCCTGTCACTAGATCCCAATGATTCGTACGTTGGATATGTTTGCTGGTAGATATTAGGCATGTGTTGTGTTTTCTTGATGAATATGTTCATGTATGTGTGTTTGAAATCGTATGAAGGATCATCTATGCGATCCGAAACTATGTGTTCGTGTGTGCAATGTGAACCATGACTATGTGTCTCGAGTTTAAGTCTCTAAAATATGATGTTTGCTCATTGTATTTCATGTACACAAATTTATGTAAATCGTGATGTTTATATTCGATGTAAAGATGCTGATTTTAGTGCAATTATTTATCAATGAAATCATTAAAATGCACCTAAAGAACTCACTAAAAACTACTTAAAATTTCTTAACATTTAATGTTAAAGAAGTGAGAAAATAGGCTACAAAAATTTATAACATCTTGTCAATGAGTTTTGGCCAAGCTAAGGGGATTTTCATGCTATGAAAAAAAATGAATTAAAATATTTGAGATCACTATGGATTGAACCTGTGACCTCCCCATGTTAAAAATCAACGAATTAAGATGAGAAAGAGGGAATGTGATATGTGGGATTAGAACCCATGACCTTGGCTGGAAAATGAATTATGAAAATAAGAAATGACAGGAGTGGGATTCGAACCCACCAACTCTCAGTCAACTTAAGAAAATTAAAAGAAAAATTAAGGGTGAGGCGCGTGGGAATCGAACCCATGACCTCTGGAAGAACCAAGGGAAATTAAGGAGAAGAAATTAAAGTGGGGCTTTGGGGGTTCGAACCCACACCCCCTCGGCTAAAAGAGAGAAATTAAAAGAATTGAAAACTAAAAGTAAATAAGGTTGTGGGGGTTCAATCCCACATCCTCTCAATACCATTGAGCGAAAAATGAAAAATAAAGAGAAATTAAAAGAAAATAAAATAAAAAGAAGGCATCGGGGCTTGATCTTGGATCCCCAAGCAGTGTGGACCAAAATAAAATAAATGGAAAATGTAAGTGCTTTCCAAGGGATTCAAAACCGGGTTCCCTTGCCCAAATTCCATATTGATACATAGGTCGCGCGTGAGTTAAATATTCAAGATGCCTACTTAGATCAAAATCGAGATATTGGCATACATACAAGATTCATAAGTCTTGTACCATATAATCTTAGGAAGATATGAATCACTTAAATGAACTATGAACGAAGCCGCTTGGATTGTATGTATCGACCCATAAGTCTAGCATACGTGTAAAAATAAGTGAACCTAAGATGTATGCACAATGAAATTAGGAAATGAACAATGAATTGTGAATGAACGATGTAATAATGAAATAAACTATGAAACGATGAAATGAACAATAAAAAGACGAAACCCTAGAAGGATTAACTAAGAGTGTGAAACACACTAAATGGCCAAGTGCATTGGCATATGATGAAATGAACGTTCACGTAAAAAAGGGTGATTAATTATGGAGACCAATGTGCTAATGTTAATGAATATGGTGACAACATGATATAAGGCTAATGGAAAAGATAGAGCAATCTCAAATGAGCCTAAGTAAATGTTACCAAAACATACTCACCTACAAGAGTGTAAAATTAATGAACAGACCAGTCTCTATGAACACTCTAATGAAAGTATTGAGATAATCACACTTAATACTAATGATGAGATAAGAAATTATCTATTGAGCTATGATGTCCTTATACTAGAAGTCAGCTTCAATGACGTATTAGTTGAATGTAATGGAACTTTATACTGACCACCGATAGACTAGCTATGAGCGGTGATACCTTATTTTTGGAAGGGCGGAGATTCACGTAACTCTCTTGAGATGAGACTGTCCGGCAATGTCGGATATGGGTCTCCTTACATTTTCTAGTCTTCGAACCTATACTGCCAATATAGGGATCTGGAGGGGTTCAATTCCCATGTACGTTAGCATGTTTTGGGTCACTTTGGCTGGTGATTCCACCTCTTTTCGGTGTGGGGGAGAAATTGGATTTTATGATGCTCACATGATCTATGTCGGTTAAAGTTAAAATTCCCAATGAATGAATGAGGCCAGCCTCAAATGATGCACATAACGAAATGAATGATACCAAAGGTGTTAGGATAGGATGATCAAGAGGTGCGCTAGACTTATGTAATGACACTAGGTCATTGTTGATCATTGCACAACAAACCCGATGAAAGTCTTAAACTACATCCTAGGTATAGCTGGTGTTTACACTAGCCTATGAAAAGAAATGAAATGAAGTACCTATGCATGAATTAAGCAGACTCTGTGTTTGCTAAAGAAGGCTCCCTAGTTAAAATCTCATATGTTGAGCCCTTATTTTGGGAAGTCTTAATATCAAGTCCATGATACCAAGGTCTCATGGCATATCAATGAATGATATGAAAGATGTTACGTTCTCTTTGCAATATGTTATGTGCTATGTCTAAGATGTTATATGTCGTGTTCAATATGATAAGTATGATGATGTATGTTACTCTCATGGCATAACTTTCCTAATACAAATTTGGAAAGATCACTCACTTTCCTAATCCCATTTTGGCAAGTCCATTGACTAAACTTTCCATAATCATGTTTTTAGGAAAGAGGTATTCTTAGTCATGCATGTCCTTGGTGTGTGCTTGCATATACCCATACTTAGTACAAGTGTGTACGAGTCCCATACAATTCTTACAATTTTAGGTGTAGGTACAGGTGGACGCTAGAGCTTATAGGTTGACATTGCAGCTATCTAGACATGGATATTTCATCCGGACTTGGTAGGACCTCATGCTTTTGAGGATATCTACCTTTATTATCTATCTTAGAGGTAGGCTATAACTAGTGGAGCATGTTCCACTTGTGTTTCTTTCCACTTTTGTTCAAACTTTGTATTAGTTCCTTTTTGGCAAGAATACGTTTTGCAATTATGAACTATTTCTTTCATTTGATTATATCTATATTAGATGGTTGATTTGTGAACGCCTATGTTGTTAAGTTTAAAATCTTTAGCATGAAATAAGAAAACATAATTTTCAAATTTTCCACTAAAATTAACCTATATGAAGTAAGAATGACGTATGTAGGCTTGTCTGCGACCTCTGAGAGGTCAACAACGCCGGTCTCGTCTGGGGTCTAGATTCCAGTCGTGAAAATCTATGTATAGGCTAAAGAATATGACCATACCTTAGGCAAGTATGAATCCTTAATCAAATAAATGTAGTACTGGAATTCCATGTCAAGCACTCATGTTCTATGTTGGTTAATGTTATTCCCCACAATAGAATGTAAAGGACTAGGTCTTCTTAAGGGTGTACTACTTAAGGTAGGTGGTATAATTGGACGGTATTTACCCATAGCACAAGTAGACATTTGGAGGAAGTCTTTGTGTGTCCTTATATGAAATGTATGAATGGGTCACGATATGATGTAAAATAAAGTAATGTGACTTTATGTCTAATGTTAAGAAAGCATGTTAGTAAAATTTAAGAATGATGAATGTAGTGTATCTAATCTCATGGAGTCCTCAAGGAGCACATAGTTGGGGTAGTAGCATGGGATGCTACTCTCACATTGCACTTTGTGTAACTTGTAAGTCCACTTGAGAGGGGTACATATGTGAAGTTCTTAAATGCAAGTATGTTCCTCTAGAGTCTTTAGTATTGAATGTTGACTTGTTAAATGAAATGAAGTATGTTTGTCCTTGGCAGTCTTAAGGATCACTTGGGTGTGTAGTGAAGATATTTTATGGGTGATCTCTTCATGTCTTACCTAAGTGAGTGTTACGATAACTCTGGATAGGAAGAGTTATGTGTTAAGTTGTTTTACTGTAAGTATGCTCTTATGTGGAGAAAATGGATGTTTTGCCTTATGTGCTAATTGATGGTTTTGAATTATGTCTTGTACTTGATTTATGAAGGTTTTATCAAAATAACATGACTTGTATCTCTCTTCGCATGATTTTGCATAATTCCACACTAAGTACATGTTTGTACTAACCCTTTACTTTTTATACTCTATGAATATAGGTTGGAAGCGAGTGGATGTTTTTGGAAAGTAGGCTTGGGAATCAACTCTCTCAAGACTAAGTATGTCCTCATATATTCGAGGGCATAGTCTATGTTTCTTTAGTTTCTTCTTTAAGACTTGTAAACACTTATTAAGTATTTATTTCAATGAAAAGGATCATGTCCCTAAGATATTTATGACGTTTATTTAAGTTGGCTTGTGATGATGAGACTTATTCCTTAGTTTTTATAAAAAGACGTATCTTATTATTATTGTTGTGAAAAGTTTAAATTTCGTCACTACTTTTAATTCTTATATAATGAATGATTGATAAGAGGCTAGTACAAGACCTTTGAAAGGTCAAGTACACCTAGTTCCTATCTAAGGGTTAACCGAACTTCTAGGGTGTACTTGCGGGTCATAACAGAACCCTTGACTTAGTCAGTTAGAATACCCTTTGTCATGAATGCATATGTATATGAATGGTACATGATCTTGAATATAGTAAAGAAGGTCATTATGTGGAACCTTTTTGAAAGAAGGTTATGATATCCTTGAAGTTGAAAGCCGTAATGATATCCTTCTTGGGTGAATGGTGGACTTGAGGTTTATTGGCTGGAATGACATGAAATCATCCTTAGGACAATCATTGATCTATCCTCTTAACCATTTTAAGGCAACCCTACGGGACCTCTTTGGTAAGGTGTTATTATTTGGTTGTGAACTAGATATGGAACCTCTTCATATAATCCTTTGATTGAATTACTTTATGAGAACAAATGCTAGCACCGAGTGAGTATGCTTAGGAAGTTGCTCTAAATAAGACTACATTAGAGAACAAAAAGACCCTCTATATTCCATAACCATGTGCCTACATTGGATGTGTCCTAGTTCTACTTTTTTTACAAGTAGAACACCCTCCATCGGAATAGGTTCATGATTCTGGGTTCCATGTATAGCTAACATAGTCTAAGTTAGTTATTACCTATTCTCATCACATGGGATATTTACTAGTATTTGAGAAGTTCTATGAAGTTTAGACAGTGTTATGGTTTACTATCTACACATTGCACAATTAGGCATTGGAGATGTTATTGTTTGCGTTACCACCCAAGAGTACCCTTTGGAAGTTAGGGCAACCTTTGTGTCGGAACACGGCATAATTGACCTCTAGGAGGTCTTGTACAAGCCCTTTGACATCGTTCATCGCATACATGTATGAAAACTAGTGCAGAATTAAACTTTGCACACTAATAATATTTCAAAACATCTTTCATATAAAATGATAGAAATACTAAGTCTTATTATATGGGATCTTATACTCAAGAATACCTGGGACACGACTCATACAATCTAATATAGAAAACTTATATCTATTACAATACTTTCAGTAAGAGAAGTTGTCTTTGTGTGAACAATTACTAGATTCAAAACTTGTTTCAAGACACCTCTCACTTTCTAGCCACATGTTAAGAGATAGACAAAAAGTATAGAATTAGTACAATGCACGTACTAATAATGATATAATTCATAAAATCATGAGAAACGGATATTTGTATAGATTATACTCTTTTTGACTAAAACTTCATAGCATAAGTATAAGATACCACACATAACATCAAAAACACATCAAAACACATAAAAATGAGACTCTCCTACCAAAGGTGATTCTAAGGTTCACTTGAGTGAGTTGTGAAGTGACCGCCCATACAATCCGTTCACACACCAAAGAGATCCTTTAGAATACCTAATATAAGATAATTCTTATTTCATTAGTTAAAATCCCTACCTAGAATTACTCTAAGATCACCTATGTAAGTCATGAAGAGACCGTCCATACACCCTCTTCAAGCCTACCTAAACAATACTCAAAGCTATTGTAGGTAAGTACTTTTCATTAACTTCCTTTAGTTAAGTGATTATGCTTATTAAACCATTTAAGATACTTTCAACACTTACGGAATTTCACATAATGGTCTTGGAAAAGACATAGGATACTCACACACTAATATCTTCAAAGCCTAGCCGTGCAATGTCTAGATAGTGTCCCATTCAACTACCAAAACATCATAGTACTTATCAAACATTAGCATGTATCTCACATGATGAGAATAGGAAATAACTGACACATTCCATGTTAGCTAAGCATGGAATCTAGAGTAAATACTACTCCAATAAAGGGTGTTCTACTTGCCAATGGTATAAGTAGGACACATCCAATGTAGGCACATTGTTAAGGAAGATCAAGAGTTTCTTTGTACTCTACCCTCCTTATTAACTAGAGATACTATCCAAGAACACTCCCTCAGTTCTAGCTTTATTTTTCATAGAGTAATTCAATAAAGGAGTATATGAAGAGGTTTCATAGCTTGTTCATTACAATATCATAACAACAACCTACCAAGGAGGATCCATTAGGACTACCTACTATGGGAAAAAGGATAGATCAATGACTTACCTAAGGATAAATTCATGTTGTTTCAGCCAATCAACCCTAAGTCCATCATTCACACAAGAAGAATACCATTACGGCTTTCAACTTGAAGGATATCATAACCTTCTTTGTAAAAGGTTCCACATAGACCTTGTTTACTCTATTGAAGATCATGTTTCAGTCATACATATACATTCATGACAAAGGGTATTCTAACCTACTAAGTCAAGGGTTCTTATTTATATTCTGCATGTATCAAGTAAGGGACACAAAATTACCAAGACAAGACACATATACTTTACATTATCACATATAACATGTCTTTCAAGAAGTAGATAGGGACAACTAGTACATTTGCAAGTCATCCTACATACTCCTATAGGTTCATCAACATATCTTATCCTAATGATCATAAAGTCAACTAGGAAGATTCACACTTCAACATCAAATATACACACATAAGAAATTACCATTTCCTATCATGATCACATGTATTCAATTAAGAAAATTCATGCTTTGAATTCACATGTACATAAAACTTATAAAGACCTTAATAAAACTCACTTAATCAAGTTATAATATGTTAATATCATAATACATGAAGTATTGTCTATGAGGACACATTATTAACAAGTAAAGCACATAAGCACCACCACCATAAGTGGATCATACCAATTGTCAAAATTGAAACAGCTATACTACACAATATAGTAAAGTTTAGGTAAACATACTACCAATTCAATCTTAGAACTTTAATGCATAGACAATTAAACAAAATCATCACTCGAAGGCTCTTACCCATGCCCTTAATCACCAATTCAATCCAATAATTAAAATATACATCGAACCAATCTTAATACAATATGAGTTCACTGATATAGGACAACCTACATATAATCATAAAATGAATCTTTCATAATTCAATAGCCCAAACTAAGCTACACATGAATTTAATAGTATAGACACATGATCAAATCACCTATAATATAGTAAAAATAAGGTTTGCATGATTTTCATAGGTTCATAAGGAATTTGATATAAAATCTTTCAATTAATATCAATTATATCGTAAAACATTGTTTCAAATTGTTTCATGCAAGAACCCATTGGTAGAAGTTGAAATAGAAGGAATCATGTTTTGATTTTCTTTGAAAAATCATTGGGATTGACTCCTTGAAGAAAGATATTCAAGTATGAAGAACCATACTTTAATTGTGAAGAAAATCCAACAAGATTTATGGAGAAAAACTTGTAAAAGTTTTCTTGTTCCTTGGAGCTCCCAAGCTTCAACAATGGATGTTTTGCAGAGAAGAATGAAGAGGTCTTGTTTTGAGTTGAGGGTTTAGCTTTGATTTGTGAGTTTAGGGGTTTAAAAAGACTCAATACTTGTCAATAAGTCATCTCCAAATTACCCAAAAGAACTAAGCACTTATTGTACAATTTAACCAATTCAAATTTGACTTTAAAACGACTCGACCAAAACTGGGAGTTTTTTGCGCGTCGCAGAGGCCTTTTAAAATCATGTTTCTTGAATTTTGATATAGAATTTTTCGTGACAGTCCCATGTCTCAGGGCAAGATTTTTTCCCATTCAGTGCCAGCTGTGCAACCGCAATCACTGCCAAATATTGGTTGGCGTGGCAGCTTGCTTGTCCAAGTTTGGGTCCTCCATGGGTACCCTTTGGCTGGTCCATGTGCGTCGTTCTTGGACTTTTCAACCCTTTACAAGTCAGGATACACGTAGGAACCATATATACTAAAATTTAACCTCACACAGTCCCCCAAAACATTAGTACAAAACACTACAACACACCAGTTCAACTTTGACTAGTTTCCCGATGTCTTGGACATTCTTGTACGTTTGATCTTCAAACAAAATACTCCCAAACTTTATATACTGCCTCTAAGCACCATTATTAGCCATTTTAAGATTTTAAAACCACATGACACAAGTGGTAGTCTCTAATTCAACAAAGCTCATTTTGAGCATGTAACAATACTCCCCCACTTGGAACATTCGTCCTCGAATGACACTTGCTTTTATTCAGGCACTATTACGAGATAATAAACTCAATTATAGCAGCACATAGCCATACAACAGAATAAAAAAATACATCATTCAAGAAGAATATAAATTTCACATACTTTAAGAGACTCGAAACACAAAAAGAGGATAGACACTCATCTACGACTCATTATGGAATAAGACTTACATTCTTCATTTCAATTTGGAGGAACTACTTCTCCATTCATTATTATGCTTATACAAATCAATTATAAGCATATTACAACAACTTTCAACAAAAATACATATTAGTCAATTTTCCAAAAAAATTACAGTGAAGTGCCAAGCAACCAAGTGAACACAATAAAAAATACATGATTGAAAAAGAATATTAATATGTACTTTTAAAAAATGCACCTCCTAAGAAATTTATGATGGAAATATGAAAATACAAGAGAATAAACCATATAAACTCAATTTAAAACATAATCATAACTTCATGAAATAAACAATGCAAGGAATTAATGAAATTCAATTTCAACTAGAATCCTAAACACAATGCAACATGCAACATGATACTATGCCATTCTATCTCTCAAGTTTGAATAGAAGAGAAGAGAATAGACAACACATCACAACTCTACTACTCACCATACTCCCCCACTTAGAGGAAACCCATACAACTAAAAGAGAATTAAAAGACTTATCAACATCATCATCATCAGGATTTGTTCCTCTAGACCAGAGTGCATAAAAGTAATTTGTCTTTGGAGCACCACCTTCCGGAGCACTAGGAGGATCTTGCTTGACTTATCCCCCCGTTGATGCAACATTGGGACAATCCTCACCTTATGTCTATCATTTCCACAACCTAAGCAATTCCCTATACAAACTAGACATTTTCCATAGTGCTTCTTCTTACAAGTAACACAAGTAGGCTTACCATTTTGAGAACCACTACCCCTCTCAAGTTTGACCTTAGGAGAACTAGGTCCATCATGGTTTGTAGCCCTCTTCTTTAAACTAGGTGGGCTTTGCTCATTAGATCCAGTCCTCTTCAAGTTCCTTGCAATCCTATTATGTTTGGACTCTTCAATGGATAAAGCATACACCATAAGTCAACAGAAGTTCAAATGATTGTGCTTCATGGACATACGACACTCTTCTTTCACAAGGTCGACAACACCAGTCATAAACCGAGTCATCTCATTCCTAGAGTTATACACCAAGGATGGAGCATACCTAGACAACATGGTGAATATCAAAAAAATACTCTTTAACACTCATATTGCCTTGCTTGAGGTTAATGAACTCTTCTACATTTTCCTCGCTTTTCTAACTCTTTAAACTCTTCCCACTGTATATGACCTGACTCAACCGGCCTATTCTATTTCCATTATGTGTACCATACGTGAGAAACTTCCCTTAATTGGTAAGAATCTAACTTCTCCTTCTGCCTAGAAGTCACCCCCAAGGCACTTAACACCTTATACAAACCATCAACAAACTCTTGTGGAGCCTCTCCCACCTTAGAGCCTATAAAGATAGGAGGATTCATCCTCACAAAGTCTCTAAATCTAGAGGTCATATTAATCTCCAAAGCATTCACCCTAGGTGCAACATCTCTAGTCACACGAGTAGTCATATCTTGGGCTAGGGCAAGTAAAGCATCTCTAATCTCTCAATTAGTCAAGTGCGGAGGAATCACCAGGACATTCTTACCTCAACCCGTAATAGGATCTTGATCACCTTGGGAGGAACTTTAGCACCTTGACGAACTTGGACTCCTTGTCTATCTTGAAGAACTTACTCAACATGAGGAGAAATTTCCTCATTCACTCTCCTCTCTTAAAATCTTCTAGCGACCATCCTTTTAGTAGTAATATCCTATAAACACAAGTAAGACATTTAGAAGGGAACTCATAACTTTTTAATCTACGGCACGACACAAGAGTAAAAGGAAGGGAAACTGTATTATCCTATAGACTCTCGCTCATGGATGTTTCATGACTAATATCTATAAACAAGACTCTACTACACGTGGCATTTGGAGACTTTTTGATTCCAAAGACCACATTGAAAACATATGCTCTGATAGAAAGTTTATTACGACCCAAAATTACCTCCTAGAAGTTAAGGAAAACTTTGAGTTGGAACACGCTGTACTTGATCTCTCGGAGGTATTGTATAAGCCTTTTGACATCGTTCATGACATACATGTATGAAAAGTAGTGCAAAATTAAAACTTTTCACACTCAAAATATCTCAAAACATCTTTCGTATAAAATGATAGAAATATTAAATCTGAAAATATTCCAATCTTAGACTAAAGAATAGTTGGGGCACGACCCATGCATTCGAATATAGAAAATTAATGTCTTTTACAATACATTTCAGTAAGAGAAGTCTAAAGTTGATAATTGCCTCGAATAGACTGAGGCCATACCCCAACGTTTCTTGAAAAAGTACTAGATTCCAAGCTTGCTTCGAAACACCTCTCACTTGCTAGCAACACCTTTACAGATAGACAAAAAGAATGGATTAGTACAATACACTACTAAGTATGGTATAATGCATAAAATCATAAGAACAAGACATTTGTATAAAACATTCCCTTTTTGGGTAAAACTTCATAAAATATGTATAAGATACCACATATAACATCAAGAAAACTTCAAAACACTTACACAAGATACTCTCCTACCAAAGGTGATTCTAAGGCTCACTTGAATGAGTTGTGAAGCGACCGCCTATACAATCCCGTCACACACGCCAATGATATCCTTTAGACTATCTAATATAAGAATATTCTCATTTCATTAGTTAAATTATATACCTAGAATTACTCAATGACTTACCTAAGTAAGGCATGAAGAGACCGCCCATACACCCTCTTCAAACCTACCTAAGCAATCCGCAAAGATATTCTAGATAAGTACTTCTCATTAACATTCCTTTACTTTAGTCATTATGATAATTAGAAATTTTAAGAGACTTGCAACACTTAAGGGCATTCACATAATGGTCTTGGATAAGACCTAAGGCACTCACACACTAATATCTTTAAAGCCTAGTCGTGCAATTTTTAGATAGCGTCCCATGCTACTACCTAAACTTGATAGTACTTATCCAATACTAGCATGAACCACATATGATGAGAATAGGAAATAACCGACATAGACCATATTATATAACCATGGAATCCAGAGTCAACCCTACTCGGATTAAGGATGTTCTACTTGCCAATGGCAGATTTAGGACACATCCCATGTAGGCACATGGTTAAGGAATATCAAAGGTTTCTTTGTACTCTAGCCTTCTAATTAACAACAGCTACTACCCAAGCATACTCACTTAGTTTTAGCCTTTGTTCTCTTATAGTAATTCAATAAAGGAGTATATGAAGAGCTTACATATCGTGTTCATAACCAAATAATAACACACCCAACAAAAGAAGATCTACTAGGGCTGCCTACAATGGTGAAAATGATAACATAATGACTTCCCTAAGTATGATTTCATGACGCTCCATCCAATCAACCCTATGTCTATCATTCACACATGAAGGATATCATTAAGGCTTCCAACTTCAAGGATATCATAACCATATTTCTAAAAGGTTCCACAAAATGAGCTTTTTTACTATATTCAAGATCATCTTTCATCCATACATATATATTCATGACAAAGGGTATTCTAACCTACTATGTCAAGGGTTCATGTTCATATTCTTCATGTAACAAGTAACGGACCAATACAAGACACACATACTTTCCATTATTACTTATAACATGTCTTTCAAGAAGCACATAGGGACAACTAGTATACTTGCAAGTCATCCTGCCTACTGCTATAGGTTCATCAACATATCTCATCCTAATGATCATAAAGTCAAGTAGGAAGATTAACACTTCAACATCAAGTATACACACACAAGACATTACCATTGCCTATCATGATCACATGTCTTCATTTAAGAGAACTCAGGCTTTGATTTCACATGTACACATAACTCATCAAGACCTTCATAAAACTCAATTAATCAATTTATAATATTTTAATATCATAATACATGAAGTAATACCGATGAGGCCACATTATTCACATATATAACACATAATAACCACCACCATAAGTAGACCATACCAATCGTCATAATAAAAACACCTATACTACACAATATAGTAAGGGTTAGGTCAACAAACCACCAATTCAATTGCTTAACTTCAATCTGTATCCAATTCAACCAACTCATTACGCAAAGGCTCTTACCTATAGACTTGATCACCAATTTGATCCAATAATCACAATATACAATGAACCAATCTTAATATAATATGAATTCACTGATTTAGGACATCCTACATATAATGCTAACATGAATGTTTCATAATTCAATAGCCTATAGTAAACTGCACATGAACTTAGTAGTATAGAGCCATGATCAAATCACACATAATATTGTCAAAATAAGGATTGCATGATTTGCATGGGTTCATAAGGAATTTGACCTAAAATCATTCAACTAACATCAATTATATCGTAAAACATTATTTCAAATCATGTCATGCAAAAACCCATGTGTAGAAGTTAAAATAGAAGGAATCATGTTTTGATCATCTTCGAAAAATCATTTGGATTGACTCCTTGAAGAAAGATATTTCAAGGATGAAGAGCCATACCTTAATTTTGAAGAATATATCACAAGATTGATGGAGAAAAACTTCTATAATTTGTATTTTTCCTTGGAGCTCCAAAACTTCAAGAATGGAGGTTTTGCATAGACGAATGGAGAGGTTTTGTTTTTAGTTGAGAGATTAGCTTTGATTGGTGAGATTATGGGTGTAAAAAGACTCAATTACCGTCAATAAGTTATCCCTAAATCCCTGAAAAGACCCCAACAGTTATTGGACAATTCAACCAATTCAAGTTTTACTTAGAAACGACGCGCCCAATATTGGGAGTTTACTGCGCGTCGCAAAGGCATTTTCAAATCTTGTTTCTGCAAAATTTCGAGACAGAATGGTTCTTGATAGCCCCATATCGCAGGGAAAGATTTTTTCCCATTCAGCGTGAGCTGCGACGCACAACCATTGCAAAATATTGGCGGCGCGGCAGCTTGCTTGGCAAAGTTTGGGTCCTCCTTGGGGAAACTTTTGCTAGTCTCGGGGGAGTTTTTATAGGACGTTTTGAACCTTTACATGTTAGACTACACGTAGGAACTATAGATACTTAATTTAACTGTCAAACCTTCCCCAAAAACATCGCTAGGAAGCACTACGATACTGTAGTTCAAGTTTGACAAGTTTGTGGATGTTCTTGGATGTTTGACCTCCAAACACTTTAAAACTTCATATACTGACTCTAAAAACCATTATTAATTATTTTAAGACTTTAAAAACTCATGAAATTAGTGTTATGATCTAGTTTAAGTTAGCTCATTTTTTAAGGTGTAATAGTGTGATTCCCTAGGTCTTTTCCAGGACCATTATATGAAGTCCTGTAAATTGCTTAAATGAAGTCTAATTGACTTAATAATGGTTATGGATTATGTTAATGAAGTTTGAATGAGAGTAGACCTATCTAGGAAAGATTTATGGGTTTCTTAGGTAGACTTGAAGAGGGTGTATGAGCAATCTCTTCATGTTCCACTCAAGTGAATCTTAGGTTAACCTTAGGTGGGTAGTTGAATATTTGGAAGGTTATAATCTTGTCTTAGGTAGTCATAAGGATCATTTAGGTGATCTTTCTTCTGGTGCTACTTAAGTGAGTCGTACGATAAACTTGGATTGGAGGCTTGTGTGTTACTTATCTTACTCTTAAGTTCACTGTATGTTCACTGTAAATTCTTATAATTTGTATATTACTTGAAAAGTGTTTTGAAGGTGATGTTTGGTGTTTAAATTTGGTTCTTATGCTTATACTATGATGTTTTAATAAAAAAGAGCATGTTTCTCACAAATGTCCGTTTCTCATGATTTTATTTATTATGCCATACTTATTCATGCCTAGCCCCCCACCCTAAAGGTTATTTTTGGGAAAAAAAGTACATGCATTATCTAATTCCATAATTTTATCTATATCTAAAGTTGTAGGGTGAAGGTGAGAGGCATCTTGACATGAAACTTTGAATCTAGATTCTTTTAAACAAAGTTGGGGTATGCTTTCACTCTATTCGAGGACATTATCATCTTTGGTCTTCTTTTAATGAATGTATTGTAATAAACATTAATTTTACATATTTGATTGTATGGGTCATATCCTAAGTATTTTTTAGTCTTAGATTGGCATATGATGAGACTTAGTTTTCCTATCGTGTTATATGAAATATGTTTTGAAATATTATTCGTGTGAAAAGTTCTAATTTCTCACTACTTTTCATGTATGTACGCAATAAATGATTTCAACGGGCTTATACAAGACCTCCGAGAGGTCAAGTACGCCATGTCACTTCTAAGGTGAGCTCCCGGATCATGACAGAATGTATGTTTGCTATGAGTCTATAGGGTTGTCCCATTTTATTTCCCAATAGAGTCACATTGATTTATTTGGTGGAACGTGAGAAGTTGAGCTTTGATATCATTTTGGGGATGGGTTGGCTACATGCTTGTTTTGCTCTCATCGATTGTAGAATTTGTGTAGCAAAGTTTCAATTTCCTAGTATACCTATTTTAGAATGGAATGTGTGAAACTAAACTCCAAAACATTGAATCATTTCGTGTCTAAAAGCTTGTAATTTGATCTCAAAGGGTTGTCTCTCTCACGTAGTGAGGGTCAGGGATCTTTAGTCCAAGACTTCTCCATTAGACTCGGTCCCCATACTGAAGGATTTTTAGGAATTCATTCCCAATGAGTTGCTCAAGATTCCTCTTGAATGGGAAATAGATTTCGGCATTGATTTATTTTTCCAGATACAGACCCCATCTTAATAACTCCTTGCGGAATAGCCATAGCCGAGTAGATAGAATTAAAGGCTTAACTCAAGCATTTTATAGATAAGGGTTTTATTCAAACAAGAATATCCCCATGGGGTTCCCCAGTGTTATTGTGAAAAACAAAGAAGGGTCTCTTAGAAGTGAGAGGAGTTGATATCCCTAAAATGGAATTTCAAATAAGATATGGTCATTTTGTATTCCGAGTCATGTCTTTTGGTCTAAAAAATGTCATTGCGGGTTTCATGGACCTTATGAACCGACTTTTTAGAAGTTATCTTGATTTGTTTGTGATTTCCTTTATTTATGAAATCTTGATATACTCTAAGAGTGAGTGATCATGTGAACCATTTGAGTATTGTTTGGAATGTTCTCAAGAATAACCAACTATTTTCCGAATATAGTTAGCTCAAATTTTGGTTGAGATCGTTTTCATTCCTTGGTGACATTGTTTGTAGTGAAGGGGTAAAGGTAGATCCTAGAAAAATGAAAGTTGTTAAAAGTTGGACTAGACCTTTGAGTCACCGACATCCGATGCTTTTGGGTTTGACTGGGTGTTATAGCAGGTTCGTTAAGGGATTTCATCCATTTCATCTCCTTTGATGGCCTTGACTCAAAAGAAGGTTAATCTTGAATGGTATGGGGCATGTAAGAAGAATTTTTAATTATTTAAAGACAAACTTACCTCCGCTCCCATATTAGCCTTAATGGAGGGAATAAAAGGGTTTGTGATATATTGTGATGCTTGTCGAGTAGTTTAGGGTTGTGTCCTTATGAAACATTCTAAGATGATATCATATGCCTCTATAAAGCTCAAGGTTCGTTAGAAGAACTATCCATCTCATGATCTTGAACTAGTGGCCGTAGTTTTTTCTTTTAAAATATGTAGATCTTTTCACGGATCATCAGTCTCCAATATGTTCACCTAAAAAGAGTTAAATCTACGACAAATAAGGTGATTAGAACTTTTGAAAATTATGATATGAGTGTCCTGTACAACCCTAGAAAAGACAATGTGATTGCGGATGTTTTGAGTCAGATGTCTATGGATAGTGTAGCCCATGTTAATGATAATAAGAAACAGTTAGTAAAATATGTGCATTGGTTGGCCCGATTGGGTGTTCCACTTGATCATCCTCCAAATGGGGGTTTCATGAGTCATCATAACTCCGAATCATCTTTAGTGGTTCAGGTGAAGTATCAGCAACATCTTGATCCTCTGTTGATGGATTTGAAGGAATAGGCTGCTAGAAAATCATATGAATCCTTCTCCAACGGGGATGGATACTTATGTACCAAGGTAGGTTGTGTGTACAGGGTGTGAATGACTTAAGAATAAAAATTTTGGAAGAGGCTAATGTTTCCCGATATTCTATTCATTCAAGTGACACAAAAATGTATCGTGATCTACAAGAGATGTATTGGTGGAACAATTTGAAGAGGGATATATCGGAATTTGTAGCCAAATATCCTAATTTTCAACAAGTCAAGGCCGAACATTGAAGACCGGGAGGTTTAACTCAAGATATAGTTATCCCTACTTGGAAGTGGGAAGATGTTAATATAAATTTTGTTGTATGTTTTCTCATACACGAATGAAAAATGATTCGATATGGGTTATTATTTATAGGTAGACAAAGACTACCCATTTTATTTTTGTGAAAGCTACTTATTTGGCGGAGGATCATACTAAGTTGTATCTAAAAGATATTGTGAGAGTGCATGTAGTTCCCTTGTCCATCATCTCCCATATGAGCACTCAATTCTCTTCTCCTTTTTGAAAAACATTCAAACGTTGTTTCGGTTCAAAGGTAAAACATAGTACTGCATTACATCCACAAATGAATGGTTTAGAGGAACAAACCATCCAGACCTTAGAAGATCTGTTGAGGGAAAGTGTCATCGACTTCAAGGGTAATTGTGATGACCATCTACGATTGATCGAAGTCGCCTACAATAATAACTATAATTCTAGTATCGCCATGGCACACTTTGAGGATCTTTATAGGATGTAGATGTACAATTATGTGGTTTCAGGTAGGTGAGTTTTCTCTAATACGTCACCGAAGAAATTTATGAGGTCGTGGAGAAAGTCTGGCTCATAAGGGATCGTTTGAACACAACTCAAATATGGCAAAAACTTATGCCAACAATAGAAAGAGGGACCTTGAATTTATGGTAGGTGACATGGTTTTATCACCCATGAAAGATTTGATGAGGTTTCTGAATATGGGGAAACTTAGTCCACGGTATATGGGCCTTTATGAGATTTTTCAACGTCGTCGGGAGTTTTGTCTAAAAATTGAAATTACATGTGGAATTGGCTTCAGTACACCATTGAAATTACTTGTAGAATTTTCTTCAATATACCTGGTGTTCCATGTGTCAATGCTCAAAAAGTGCATATGCAATCTGGTGTTTATCCTTCCTATAAAAGGTTTATGGATTGATGCTAACCTTTCCTATGAAGAGGTCTCGGACAATATTTTAGACCGGCAACTAAAGAGGTCAAGAAATAAGGAAGTATCTTCCGTTAAGTTTCTATGGAGAAACCATCTTGTGGAAAGCGCTACTTGGGAGTTGGAGGCCGATATGATATCCTGTTATCCTCATCTTTTTCCTTCTTCTCCAATTCAAACTTGAGGTAAGAATATCCTCCTTTATTTAGTATTTTTGGGAGTCAATGTGTGTTATGTGTAGGATTTCATAATTTTCCCTATATATGGCATATTCTTGTGAAAATTTATGTCTTAATATGTATATTGACTTTTCATAATAGTTATGTTTCTCAAGTTGAAAGTGTTTATACTATGAAAGTCGCATTTTGATTCACGAGGTGAGCATGTTGTAGAAGTGTGAAAGGGTCACACTTTTGCTCTAAATAGTTGTCTAGAGCATAAACGATGTGGGAGAAGTTAGTTATTCTCATAATTATGCGAGTTAGTGAATGTTTGTTTATTTAGTTGGTAGAAGTAGTTCCTACCTACTTGTGTTCTATGGCCATATTCTTGTTTAATGAAAATTTTATCCCATAACAGTGAGGTTAAGAGGTGAAAGGTGAAAATTCTAGTTGTACACATTTTATATGTTATGAGTTGTTGTGGGCTGTTGGTACTGAACTTTAACTTAGTTTGATGCCTTGGTCGACATTTTGGGATGAATGTTCCCAAGAGGGGAGATAATGTAACATCCTGTATGTGTAATGACAATTACTAGAGCCTTAGTCATTGCCTAATGTCCTAGGGAGGCCTAAATGTGAGGTTAAGGTCCTAAAATAATCTTCCTAACTCTAAACTAAGGTTCTAGTATTATAATATAAAGGCAAGACAACCCCAGGACCCTCCCAGGGACCCATGAGAGGACCCAAGGAAGAGTGCAAAAAGCTGTCAAAATAGCTTGGGTTTACGAGAACCACCGACGGATCGTCGATAGACTCATGCCCCATCAATGGGAGTCATGAGTCCATACTTTGTCTCCACCAACTTGTCCCTCCAAAACAAGACTGAGTCACAAACAATGAGTGACCAGGACAATCCGTTGATGCATCGACGCCCTATTAATGGGGACTCGTCGATGGGCACTACCTTCACACGACTATCTGGGGTAAGTTAGGTAATAAGATAATCGTTTACGTTAACCCCTTAATTAAAAATTTCATTCGTTAGTTAAGTATATTAAAATGTATTAAAACAATAAAACAAGTCTTCCACCTTACAATTCCGAATCAAAAATCAAAACCCACTTTCCCTCTCTCACAAATTCTCTCTCTAACCCACCATGAAGAACAAGAAAGAACTTAAGCTAGGGAACTCACGATTCACTGTATATAACTTCATACTCGTGGAATAAACTCAAAAAGGTAAGGGGATGTTGATTCATGGATTAGTTTCTCCATGAGCCCTTCAAAACATCTATTTTTGAAATTTAAATTTTGACAAAAAAAACTAGGGTTTGTGATCTAGCCATGGGTTAACTATAAAACCATTTTCTTATGTTATCTGACTTATATTATGAATATATAGGGTTTAAATAATGATTTATATTTTGAAAATCTTTCAAGAACTCATGTGCAATCCTATGACCTAATTTCACGAGTGTTACTGGATGAATTGAGTAAATATGGACATAATGCATTGTAATTGATGATTATCTAGTCATAGACTCCTGTTTACATACCTATTGTGATGAATATGGGGGTAATTATGATACTTGATTCTTAAACTTGAAAGTGGGATAAACTCTAGGGTTTGTCTATATGTTGAATAATGTTATAAACAGACTTTGAATTTTCTTGCAGGGTACATGGCTGATGAAAGGATACAAGTAAGGTTGTGTGGGATGGTTTCCACCCTCTTGAACCATACCTATTGTATGGAATGAATTATTCATAATGGAATTAGTCCCTTTTGTTTACTGAACGTATAGTTCTCATGAAAACACTATGATTGATGTTGTGAAAGTGTATTCTCACCTATTGAATCTACGAGTTTTATGTTTGATTGCATTGAATAAAGAGACAACACTTCTTCACAAATATAAATACAATTAAAAATATTAAGAGTAGTAAGTTAGGAATGTATACTACGCATTGAGAGGATATGGACAGTGAGTAAAAGACCCTTCTTTTAATGTAACAGGTTGGGTCATCCTAGAAATATTAATGAGATAGGGACTCCTCCGTTAATGAAATAGGTAGAATCTCTAGGACAAATTACCCTATCCCTTCACCGTGTGCCTCCGTAGGACTTAGCTAGTCAATCCACATTGTAGCTAGTATGGTAGAACACACTTGCCAAAATGTATGTGTGGAACATGGAATACACACGTGACACACCAAAAATAGTATCTACTATCTTCCCACATATGAATGGTCAATATTAATTTTCAGATTCAAAGCACGGGATGCGTACATGTGATGTACAAGAGCTACTATGATATGAATGTAGATTAATGTGTTGGAAAAAAAATATTAAATTGAAATCAAAGAATAGATAAGTATAATTTAGTCAAATTACCATTTTTTGATTGTTTTCCGAAGAAGTATGGACAAGTAACAAACATGACAAGTAAAACGGACCAGATGAATAATCAATTTGGTTGTGCGGGGATAGAATATATAATCAATCTTATATGTTCTTAGAAGTAAATGGAATGGTAAAGATTATGATATTCGAGACATAGTCTTATTATATTGTTAAATTTCTAATTTAATATTACAATACTCCAAAGTCTTCTACATCTATCTGTCAAAATCTCTCCATCAGTTAAGTGTTCTTTGGATATGACTTATTGAATTTGTTTAAAAAATATTATATGACGTTCTATTGAAAACGTAATTGTTTATATTTTGTAATTTACTTATTTTTTTGGTTACGTTATTGAATAAGTAGGAGGAAGGTAACATAGTATTTATATTGATAACTTCAAGAATCAATTTTTTTAATTGAGAATAATTAGATTTTGTGTTCTTCAATAGATCATGACAATTGTGTGATTCAATTTTCCCAAAGAGATCTTGATAAATCACAAATTTTAATTTCTTAGACAAATATTTCATCATAAATACATATTCCATGTTTATTGAAAATTACTAAATTCTTGGACAATACATATGATTTTCTCTATGTAGCTACATATTTAACTTGATAATCGTCATGAATGATTCTCTTAAATATATGTTGTTTTTTGCAAAAATATAGAAGAATATCATGTTTTATATTTAAATATGATTTTCATTACAACTATTTTTTTCCATTGTATGCACTTACTTTATAAATAACATGATTATGATTATGTGCTAAGAGGCACAATTATAATATGTAACACCCGGAAATCCATGACCTATAATAGAGTATAACATGTTGATTAATAATACTTTTAGACCTAAATAAGTATAAACAACTTGTTTGAGAAGTCTTGGAGCTATAAAAATAAAGAAAAGTCTTAACGTCCAGAAACTAGAGAAATTTAACTAGTTGACGTCCCTGTGTTCGGTGAAGGTTTCGGAGGGCCATATGAAGTACAAAACATGTAAAAATAATTTTAATAGGTAGAATGTAGTATATAGGGTCAAAATATCCAGTCACGACACCCCAAGGACCACCGGAAGGGTCCTTGGGGAGGACCCGAAGTTGGGAAGCAAGCTGCCAAGGCAGCTAGCGCGCAGGCAGATTCTGGTGGCTGCTGCGCGTCGCGCAGCCATCACGTGGGAATCTGAAGTTTTCCTCTCTACCCAGGTGTGACACATACCCTACTGCTTCATCTCAAAATTAGAAAATAAACTGGGGAACTAGCCTAACGACGTCACCTACTTTCCAGATATCGTAAAAGTTATGTTTTGGGTGTTTTGACTTCACAAATAAACCCATTTAATTGAGGGGTATTTTGGGTAATTTTAATGGGTTACTATATAATGTCTTAGGGTCAGTATTAGGTCAATTTTAACACTCAAATAAAGTCCAAAAATTTTAAATCAAAAATGACTCTCATCTCTCCCAAATTCTCTCTCTTCCTCCAAAATTCCATTGAAGACCAACAGAGCTCCAAGAACACGATCAAGCCTTTATGTTTTTCAACTAAATTTAATGGATTAATATTTATTAAGGTATTATTTCTTTCACTCTTAAGGTTCCTTTCCCCAAGAAGTCCTTGAAAAGATGATTTCTAGATCCCCCAAACAAGGGTTTTTCTCCTCACATGGGTCTTCTTTCATATAAAAAATTGTGAGTTAATTGTGATGAATTATGATCAATTAATGTTGTTTAAGTATGAATTTATGGTCAATTAAAGAATTCCTACGAGTTTTACCTTCACCCATGTCTTTCCCCCAAATCCCTAATTTCTTGGATTGATTAAGGTGAATTGTTAAGGATGATGAACATGTCATTTGTTTACTTTGATTTTTGTTATGTTAATATTTCATGAATTTCCCTATTTCGTGTGTTGGTTTTGAGCTCATGGGCATTGAAGTATGAATTCCCATGAAGGTCAATGGGGTATAATCTTGATTCTCGTTTGATCTAAATTATGCAAGGTGAAATCTACTAATGTGATAATAACACTATAGCTAATTGTGTTGTTGTTATTTTTGTGATAAGGATCCTTCATCCCTAACCCTAGATCTATTAATTTGCTTTGAAGTATGTAATTATGTTATGATGTGATCATTATATGATTGAATATAGTTTCTCATGATTATAATGTTATGTCTAAGGTGAAAGGATAGTTCTCACTTGTGATCACCTATGAGCTATTATGATAAGATGTTTACCTAAATGTCTAAAAGACACTAATTTAAAATTTATGATTTTATATGATGATTACAAAAGATAAAAATTGCTTATCACCGAAAGGGCATGTAATGAGATGGAGGTGTCACGTTAGTAAGTACAATCTCCCACATGGGTTTCCTTGCATTAGAAAATCCGGATTCCCTAGTTATTTGTTGTCTAACGAGATGCAAACCTCCACGTTAGTAAGTCAAGGTTTCTAGAAGCAATCTTCTTGACCCTTAAATATGTGCCCACATAGGACTGTAGCTTAGTTGATCCACTTAGATAGCTATGTACAAATGGTTACACCCTAGGAAAGTATTAAACCTCTCTTTTTGGTGTGGGAGTAGAACAACAGATTCCATGTAGCTCACATGGTCTCATGTAGGTGATTGCACTTATCTACCTAATGTGAAAGTAAATGAATAAGTGAAGTATGTGAAATCTCATTAGGGTTTTCTTGAAGGCTACTACATAGGGTGAGAGAGTGTATGGAACTTCTCTTACTCATATCACATGTGGGATCCTACGGATGGTTCTAGTAGTGTTATTTTATGATTATTATTATGATTATGGTTATGCTAATAAGCTATGAGTAAGTATTGATGTATAAGCATGTTACGAAAATATGTTGTAAGTATGAAGTGGGTTGCTTAATATGGTACCTAGCCTTGGATGGGATTATGGGGTTCTGTCTTTGGTATTACACAATTATTTCTTGGGTGACCTACATGTTGGGTTGATATTAAGTCAAATTGACTTATTTTTCGTCATATATATGCATGTGGACATAAATTGATAGAAAGCATGGTTTTGAGTAAATTGTTATTTCTCATGCATTTTATGATTTTTGTGCATAGGAGCTATACTTAGTACATGTGTTTTGTGCTAACCTATATTTCTCCTTTTTTCCCCAAACATTTTAGGTTCGGGCTATTGAAGAGGTTCCTGGTCATTGAAGAAAAAGACTTGGCTCTTTCCTAAGTAAATTGGTGAGTCCTCATGAGTTCCGAGGATAAAACTACTTGTCATGTCTTATTAGTTTTGTTTATGTTTAGAGACAATTATTCCACTGTCATGTTGAGACTTTATTGTAGCCTATATGGGCATACTGAAATAGATTAAGGGCTATTCCCAAACTATTATGATTCATTCGTTAGATGGTTAAATATGAGACAAATTATTAGACGATATTGTTCTGTGTTTTTGACCTATGATATGTTACAATGAATGCTACGAGGATTTTCTTAATCCTCTTCGGGAAAGATGACGTCGGTAACAACTAGGGTGTACTTTTGGTCGTTACAAACTTGATATTATAGCATAAGGTTAACGTAAATCTTAGGTTTGATGTCTCACTAAACCACGTTTATGTAGGGTCTTATTTATAATTGTTAAGCGCGCCACACATATGAATGAGAGACTATGTGATGTTTAGAAACTTTCAGTCTCTTGTTATTCCTTGGTCGTGCCTAAGAGTCCTAGCACTATTTAGTCCTTTCTTCTAATCATTTTATTGTGCTTATAGACAATGAATACAAGGAGTAACAATGCTCAAAGGTCCATAGAGGAGAATTTGAATAAGGTGGTTCACCCTCAAGCTCCTCAAAACCCTTAAGTTCCTATTGAAGAAGGGACTATGTCTAACGTTGAGATAGGGTCGGCCATACATAGATTGGCTCAACTGTTTTCTATTGAAGTTGCTAGAGATACAAGAGTGAAAGTGAATCCCAAGGCTAACACTACTTCTTCAAGGATTAGGGATTTCACACGGATGAATCCCCCTAATTTCTTTAGTTACAAAGTGGAGGAGGACCCACAAGGGTTCATTGATGAAGTGTTCAAAGTTCTTGATACTATGGGGGTTTCTTCTCAAGAAAAGACGCAATCATCCGCCTACCAACTCAAAGATGTAGCTCAAGTTTTGTATGAGCAATGGAAGGATGAGAGGCCGGTTATAGAAGGATGGATTACTTGGGGAACTTTAACAATGGCTTTACTTAATAGGTTCTTTCCATTGGAACAAAGAGAGAGTAAAATGCAAGAATTCATTAACATTCGTCAAGAGAGTATGAGCGTAAAGGAGTATAGCCTCAAGTTCGCTCAACTATCCAAGTATGCTTCGACTATGTTTGCAAATTCTAAGGCGAAGATGAACAAATTTATCATGGGGATATCCAATCTTGTAGTTAATGAGTGTAGGTCGGCTATGTTGATTCCTATTGAAGAAGGTACGAATCGAAGATGGGAACTCTTCCAAGGTTAAGTTTGAGGTACAAGAAAAACTAAAGTTCTAAAGGAAGTTTTCCAACCAAGGCCCTTCTAATGCTTCAAGGGTCAACAAGAGTAAGGTGTCTACTCCTAAGCCTCATGAGGGGAAAGGTGGTAGATCTTTTGTTGAGAAGCCTCTTTATGCAAAATGAGATAAGAGAAATGATTGTAAGTGCGTAGTTGGCACGGGTAATTGCTATGGTTGTGGCAAGAGTGGTAACATGAAGAGAGATTACCCTATGATGAAGTCTTAAGGAAGGGAAAATGCTCAAGCTAAAGCAAGTGCCCTAAATCCGAATGCTCCTAAGATGAACCTCTTCTATATTCTCCAATCCCGAAGTGATCAAGAGAGCTCACTGGACGTGGACACCAGTATGTTAAAATTATTTCCTTTGATGTATATGCTTTGTTGGATCCAGGAGATACATTTTCATTTGTGATCCCTCTTAAAGCCATGATGTTTGATATACTACCCAACATATTAGATGAACCTTTTTTGGTTTCTACCCCGGTGGGTGCTCATGTGGTGGTTGATAGAGTCTATAAAGCTTGTTCTATTTCCTTGCCAATTAGAGTTACAGAGTTGACTTGATAGAACTTGATATCTTAGATTTTGATGTCATATATGGAATGTATTGATTTCATGCTTGCTTTGCTTACATTAATTGTAGGAGAAGGGTAGTCAAATTTAATTTCGAACTGAACCCGTTTTCGAGTGGAAGGAAGGGAACTCAAATCCTAGGGGTGAGATCATTTCATGTCTAAAAGCTGGCAAATTGATTGCAAAGGGTTGTCTCTACCACATAGTAAGAGTTAAGGATCTTGAATCTGAGGTCCCTCCAATATAGTCGGTACCCATAGTAAGGGAATTTCTGGAGGTCTTCCCCAATGATCTTCCCGGAATTCCTCCCGAACTAAAGATGGAATTTGGCATAGACTTATTGCCGGATACTCAACCTATTTCAATCCCTCCTTATCGGATGGCCCCGGAAGAGTTGAAGGAGCTAAAGTCTCAACTCAAAGATTTGTTATATAGGAGATTTATTAAATCGATCATATCACCATGTGGTGCTACGATATTGTTTGTAAAGAAGAAGGGTGGTTCGTTGAGAATATACTTCGACTATCGTCAATAAAACAAAGTCACCAGAGAGAATAAGTACCCGCTCCAAAGAATTGATAACTTGTTTAATAAACTCCAAGGAGAGAGTTACTTTTCAAAAATTGACTCGGGTTATCATTAACCTAGAGTGAGGGAGGTTGATATTCTGAAAATGGCATTTAGATCAAGATATGGTCACTTCGAATTTCTAGTGATGTCATTTGGTCTAACTAACGCCCCGACGGCCTTCGTGGACCATATGAAGTGTGTTTTTAGAAAGTATCCTGATTTGTTCATGATTGTCTTTATTTATGATATTTTTATATACTCTAGGAGTGGGGATGATTATATGAGTCACTTAAGAATAGTTTTGCAAGTTCTCAAAGATAACAAATTTTTTGCTAAGATTTGTAAGTGCGAATGTCGGTTTAGATCTGTTGCTTTTCTTGGGCACATTTTCTCTACTGAAGGGATAGAGGTTGATCCTACGAAAACAGAAGTGGTCAAAAGTTGGCCTAGACCTTTTAGTCCTATCGACATTCACAGTTTTCTAGGGTTGGCCAGTTATTATAGGCAGTTTGTTGAGGGATTTTCATCTATGGAATCTACATTAACAGCCTTAACCTAAATGAAGTCCATGTTCGAATTGTCCAAATCTTGTGAGAAGAGCTTCCAATTATTGAAAGATAGACTCACTTCCGCTCCGATATCAACCTTACCGGAGGGTACTGGTGGGTTTGTGGTTTATTGTGATGCCTCCCAAGTGGGTTTAGGATGTGTGCTCATGAAACATGGCAAATTTATAACATACGCCTCTAGATAACTCAAATCTCATGAATGAATTATCCAACCCACGACCTTGATCTTGCGGTCGTTGTATGCCTTAAAGATTTGGAGACTATCTAAATGGGATGCATGTTGACATGTTAATAGATCATAAGAGTCTAGAATATGTATTCACCCAAAGTTTTTTGAATTTATGCCAAAGAAGATGATTAGAGCTTCTATAGACTATGATACGATTGTCCTTTACCATCCCGGGAAAGCTAATGTGGTGGCGGATGCTTTGAGTCGAGTATCTATGGGTAGTATGTCTCATGTTTTTTTTATGAGAAGAAAAATTTAGTGAAGGATGTTCATCGGTTGGCACGGTTGGGTGTCCAAATAAAAGAATTCAAAGGGTAGTTTTATGGTTCGTCACAACTATGAGTCATCTTTAGTGGTGGATGTGAAATCTAAGCAACGTCTTGATACCCTATTGATGAATTTGAAGGAGTCGGTCCTTAGAAATAAATATGAATCATTCTACCAAGGGGAGGATGGGGTACTTAGGTACCAAGAAAGGTTATATGTTCTGGATGTGGATGGTTTAAGGGAAATGATCATGGAAGAGGCTCATGGCGCCACATATTCCATTCACCCGAGGCCACCGGGATGTATCATAATTTGGATAACCTTTATTGGTGGAATGGAATGAAAATAGAGATATAATATTTTGTGACTAGATGCTCGAATTTCCAACAAGTCAAAGCCAAGCATCAAGGGCCGGGAGGTCTTACCCAAAATATTTTTCCTCTTGGAAGTTGGAAGATATCAACATGGACTTCGTGGTAGGTTTACCTCGCACCCTTCGACAACATGACTCAATATGGGTCATAGTGGATAAATTGACCAAGTCAGCCAACTTCCTTTCTGTAAAGGTTTCTTACTTGGCGGAGAAATATACTTAATTGTATGTTAAGGATATCGTGAAGTTGTATGGGGTCCCCTTGTCCATCATTTCGGATAGGGAACTCAATTCACTACACATTTTTGGAATTCTTTCCAAGATGGACTTGGCATGCAAATAAAGCTTAGAACCGCTTTCCACCCTCAAATGGATGGACAAGCAGAGCGCACTATTCAAGCTTTAGAAGATATGTGGAGGGCTTGCGTAATTATTTCAAGGGTGATTGGGATAATGACCTAATACTAATTGAGTTTTCCTACACCAATAGCTCCAAGCAAGTATCGGTATCGCATATTTTGAAGCGCTTTATGGTAGAAAGTATCAGTCCCCGATTGGATGGTTTGAAGTGGGTGAGTTTCCTCTTATTGGTCTCGAGTTAGTGTATAAAGCCACAGAAAAAGTTTGACTCATAAAGGAGAGGTTGAAAATGGCTTTTAGTAGGCAATAGTCTTATGCCGACAATAGAAAGACAGACCTTGAATTCAAAGTAGGATATTGGGTGTATTTGAAAATATCACCCATGAAAGGGGTGACGAGGTTTGGAAAGAAAGGGAAACTTAGTACCCATTATGTGGTGCCGTATGAAATTTTTAAATGGGTACGTCGTGTTTCCTATGAGTTGAAATAGCAAAATGAGTTAGCCATGATTCATCTGGTGTTCTATGTTTCTATGCTTAAGAAGTGTGTATGTGATCCGGTCTCCAATTTATTCTCTAAAAGGCATAGGGGTAAAAGAGAACCTTTCTTATGAAGACGTCCCGGTTGAGATCTTGAATAGTAAAGTTAACAAATTAAGGAATAAGGAGGTTGCCTCCATAAAAGTTCTATGGAGGAACCACGTTTTTAAGGGCGCAACATGGGAGGCCAAGGCCAACATGAAGTCCCTCTATCCTCATCACTTTCCCCTTACTCCTAGTAAATACTAACATAAGTAAAACCTTATATGGTTATTATGAATAATATTAATCTTACCATGTTTTTTCAAAATATATGAGCATATTATAGTAGAAATTCATGCCTAAGTTGAGTTCTTTTTTATTTCCATAAAATATGCTTATTATGTTGGCTTTCACTAGAGTGTGCTATGTGCTATAAGTCTTCATGGAAGATTATAATGAGCATTTTGATGTTTTTTGATGATAAATCAGCATGTGAAATTTTGATGTTCATATTGAAATGGAGAAGGTAATACCTCCTTAAGTGATACGAAATGTTGAGCTTTTTTTATGGCATGTGTGGGATAAGTTCTTATTTGTTTATGGTATGTTTTTATGTTGATGGGAGTTTAAATGTCCTCCTATGATCTGTGACTCATTATAATTTTTGTTGTGGTTGGCTGCTAGTCTTGAGTGCTCTTTTTTCTTTTTCCAAATAGAACGTTTAAGGTGTAATTCGGTGACGAATGTTACTAAGTGGGAGATATTATAACACTCCAAAAATCCATGACCTATAATAGATCTTAATATGTTGAATAATAATGATTTTAGACTTAAATAAGTATAATCAACTTGTTTGATAAGTATTGGAGCTATAGGATAAAAGAAAAGTCTTAATGTACGGAAACTAGTGAAATTCAACTAGTTGACGTCCCTATGTTCATTGAAGGTTTTGGATGGTCATATGAAGTCCAAAATTTGTAAAAAGACTTTTTTTAGGTAGAATTCAGTATATGTGTTCAAAAAATACATACAGGAAACCCCAAGGACCACCGGAAAGGTCCTTTGGGAGGACGCAATCGTGGGCGAGCAAGCTGCCAAGGCACCTGACGCGCAGGCCTATTTTGGTGACTGGTGCTCGTCGTGCAGCCATCACGTGGGAATCTGAATTTGGCCTCGCGAAAAGGGATGACACGGATCCAACAGCCTCAGCTCAAATTTATAAAATAAACTAGGGAATTAGCCTCGCAACGCACACCTACTTCCCGGATATCGTAAAAGTCATATTTTGGGTGTTTTGACTTCACAAATAAAACCAATTAAGTGAGTGTCTTTTGGATAATTGAATCTATGACTATATAATGTATTAAGTTCATATTTAGGTCAATTTTAACAATCAAATCAAATCCAAAAAGTTGAAATAAAAAATCACTCTCATCTCTCCCAAATTCTCTTTGTTCCACCAAAACTCTATTGAAGACCAATAGAGCTTCAAGAAGAAGATCAAGCCTTCAATTTTTTCAAATAAATATCTTTGATTAATCTTCATTATGTTATGATTTATTTCACTCTTGGGATTCCTTTTCCCAAGAGGTCCTTCAAAAGATGATTTATAGATCCCCCAAACAAGGGTTTTTCTCCTCACATTGTTCTTCTTTATAAAATTAAATTGTGAGTTAATTGTGATGAATTATGATGAAATAATGTTTCTAAGTATAAATTTATGGTCAATTAATTAATTTTCATGATTTTTCCCTTGACCCATGTCTTTCCCCAAAATTCCTAATTTCTTGGATTGATTAAAGTGAATTGTTGATGGTAATGAACATGTCACTTGTTAACTTTGATTTTAGTTATGTTAAAAATTCATGAGTTTCCCTATTTTATATGTTGGTTGTGATCTCTTGGGTATTGAACTATGAAGTCCCATGAATGGAAATGAGGTATGATCTTGATTCTCATTTGATCTCAATTATGCAAGGTGAAATCTACTTATGTGATAATGATGTTATAACTAATTGTGTTGTTGTGATGTTGGTGACATGGATCACTCATCCCTAACCCTAGATCTATGAATTGGCTATAAAGTATGTTATGATTTTATGATGTGATAATTATATGATTGAATGTAGTTTCTCATGATTATAATGTTGCATGTAAGGTGAAAGGATTTTGTCACTTGTGATCACCTATGAGCTATTATGATAAGATGTTTACTTAAAGGTATAAAAGACACTAATGTGAACTTGTATGATGTTATATGATGATTACAAAAGGGAATAATTGCTTAGCAATGAAAGGGAATGCAAATGAGATGGAGGTCTCACGTTAGTAAGTTTGATCTACTATATGGGTTTCCTCACGTTTGTAAGTCCAAATTCCCTAGTTCATTGTTGTCTCATGAGATAGAAACCTCCACGTTAGTAAGTAAAGGTTTCTAGAAAAAATCTCCTTCACCCTTAAGTATGGGCCCACATAGGACTATAGCTTAGTTGATCCACCTAGATAGCTATGTAAAAATGGTTAGACCTTAGGCTAGTGTTAACCCTCTCTTTTCAGTGTGGGAGTAGAACCACAGATTCTATGTAGCTCACATGGTTTCATGTCATTTATTTCAATTATCTACCTAATGTCAAAGTAAATGAATAAGTAAAGTATGTGAACTCTTATTAGGGTTGTCTTGAAACTTAATACATAGGATGAGGGAGGGTATGAGACTACTCTTACTCATTGCACATGTGGGATCCTAAGGGATGGTTCTAGTAGTGTTCTTTTATGATTTTGATTATGATTATGGTTCTGTTAATAATCTATGAGTAAGTATTGATGTATAAGCATTTCATTAAAACATGTTGTAAGTATGAAGTGGGTTGCGTAATGTGGTACTTAGCATTGGATTTGATTATGGGGTTCTATATTTGGCATTGCACAAGTATTTCTTGGGTGATCTACATGTTGGGTTGCTATTATGTCGAATTGAGTTATTTTGCTTCTTAAATATGCATATGGAGATAAATTGATAAAACACATGGTTTTGAGTAAATGGACCTTTTCTCATACATTGATGCTTTTTGTGAATAAAAGCCATACTTAGTATATGTCTTTTGTACTAACCCATATTTCTCCTTTCCCCCCAAAGATTTTAGGTTCGGGCCATTGAGGAGGTTTGTGGTCATTGAAGAAAAAGACCTGGCTATTTCCTAAGTCAATTGGTGAGTCCTCATGAGTTCCGAGGATATAACCATTTGTCAAGCCTTATTAGTTTTTTCTATGATTAGAGACAATTATTCCACTCTCATGTTGAGACTTCATTGTAGCCTATATGGGCTTATTGTAATAGTCTAAGGGCTATGCCTAAACTATTATGATTCATTCTTTAGATGGTCAAAATGTGAGATAAACTATTAGACTATGTTGTTGTTAAATATTAAGTGAGAAGCCTATGTATGCTTCCTACGTAGAGGTATATGTAAAACTCATTACGTATATGTGTAAAGTTTTAAATTTATCTGCATTTTGACCTATGATATGTGATGACGAATGCTAAGAGGCTTGTCTTAGTCCTCTTTGGGGACGCCAACGCCGATAACGATATATATATATATATATTATATATATATATATATATATATATATAATATATATATATATATATATATATATATAAAGTAAACCTTAGAACCGCTTATATGGTGCCACAACAAACTAGAATTTCCTTTCAAATTTATTTATTTTCAAATCTAATCTTTCCGACTAATGAAAAATTGTGACTTTTATGAAGAGTTGTGTAACACCCTAAAACTAACTAAGTTAAACTACACTAAAATATAAGTGTGATAAGGTTTTAAAGTCCTTAGATAGTGTATATGTAACGACCTGTCTAGTCGTTTTGAGCAACAGATTTTATTCTGGAAAAACTGGCAGAGGTGAAGGAGGCCACGACGGACCGTCACGGGCACGACGGACCGTCGTGGATGTGTCTTTTCAAAACACTTAGAAAATCTGGAATTGGGTACTGAAAATCGACTCTCTGAACGTCGTGACGGAGTGGCAGGACGGACCGTCGCAGGCGCGACGGCCCGTCACAGTCCATCCACTTAAAACAAGTCACTGTGGCGCACGACGGACAGCAGGACGGACCGTCGCAGGCGCGACGGCCCGTCACGGGATACGCAATCCCAGTTCGGGTCGGATTTCTTTACACGTTTTAAGGGACGTTTTTGACTATTCCTGCTTTAATTATAAAGTTAGAGGGTTAATGTTAATAAGTCTAATTACTTGGGGGTTAAAAGAGGTAACCTTAAGTTAGTTAGTGGGTTATTATTGCCATCTTTTATTCTTAATTATATATTAATTAGGGTAAAAGAAAGAGGGTTTGAATAAAGAAAAATAGAAAGAACAGAAAGAGAGAGGGAGAATCGATCAAGAGAGAGAGACGAAGAGGATAGCAAGGATTTTGAGAAGATAGCTTGTTGATTCAATTCTTCGGTGGAGGTAGGTTATGGTTTATGTTACGATATTCGTAGTGAACTCTTAATAGTGAATATTATGTGTTGATAATATTGTAAACCCTGCTATGTGCTTAAGTTGTATGCTTGCATGATTATGATTATAAAATTGTGATGAATTAACAAATGCATGATGAAGTTATTGAATCCCAAATCTTGAAAGAACCCTAATTCACTTGATATATTATATAATGAGAATGATGATGCCTTAGTATGAAAGAAGGCTTGATGAATTAGAGGATCGGAGTGTCACGTTCCGACACCAGGATAGAATATGGATCGGGTGCCACGTTCCGGTACCAGGATAGAATGAATATGAGGATCGGAGTGTCACGTTCCGACACCAGGATAGAATATGGATCGGGTGCCACGTTCCGGTACCAGGATAGAATGAATATGAGGATCGGAGTGTCACATTCCGACACCAGGATAGAATATGGATCGGGTGCCACGTTCCGGTACCAGGATAGAATGAATATGAGGATCGGAGTGTCACGTTCCGACACCAGGATAGAATATGGATCGGGTGCCACGTTCCGGTACCAGGATAGAATGAGGATCGGAGTGCCACGTTCCGGCACCAGGATAGAAATAGAGGATCGGAGTGTCACGTACCGACACAAGAGGAAGAAATATAATGAATCTTGAAAGATAATGAATATACTCAATCTAATGAACTTAATTCCCAAAAGAGTATGGTATTGAGGCTTGAGTCCTCATGTGTGAACTCGGTTGTAGTTATTAATGAATTCATGTTGTTATTGCTACATGTTGAGTATTGTAGTTGATTTACATTATTATTGATATATACTGTTCCCTATTTTGAGTTGGCCGATGATATCTACTCAGTACGTGTGGTTGTACTGACCCCCTACTTTCATGTTTTCCTTTTTGTTATTTGTGTAATGCAGCAAACGTTCTGTCAACTTCAACTCAACAACAGATCTAGACAGTCTTCACTTCATCGGAAATTCAGGGTGAGCTAATGCGTCTAGCTTGGACTGGGTCTTCTTCTTCAAGTCTTGATGCCTTGAACTTCCGGCATGGACTAGCTTAGATTTTTAGTTATTTTGTTCTTAGACATTCCTAGTTAAGTAATTTGAGATAGATGTTCTTGTGATGATGACTTCCAGATTTTGGGGATAATAATAATAGTATTGAATTGTTTTTATTAATGAGTTTAAGTCTTCCGCATTATTTTCTGTTGATATATCTTGAAATGTTAAGGTTTAGATGGGTTGGTTCGCTCACATAGGAGGGTAAATGTGGGTGCCAGTCACGTCCCTGATTTGGGTCGTGACAGTATAAAGTTTGGTGATGTATTGAGGTCAAACTTCAAAGAACGTCCATCACGTTCGAAAGATGTGCCTTGGAAAGTGCTGGTTTGTCCTTATGTGTTTTGGAAAGTTTTAGGTGTTCGTTTTTGTTGAAATTGATGTTAGCGGGACCTATTACCTAGATGACCATGTATAGGGGTTCAACTTCCAGGTGCAACTCTACCTAGGACTCACAAGGGGTCCTAGAAGAGTTCCCAAGATTTGGCAACAAAGCTGCCAAGACAGGCCCAATTGACGCCCATCACCTACGGGCAGCAGGTAGGACGATGCCCCATCGTTTAGGGGGCAGGGGGGGCGTAGATCAATCCTTAGTGGTGGGACCTTAACCCCCATGAATCCAGCCTCTGAACCAAATGACTCCCCATAGGACGAGTCGTCGTTCAGTCGATGCCCAGTAGTTAAGGTCTGTGTATAGTCACTGTGAAACGTTGTCAAGGACACGACTAGACTTGGGATGTTTTATAAAATCACCCCAAGTATTTTATGAACCATGGAATATTATTTTAGGGTTATTTCAAGTTAGTTTTATGTCCTATACCTAGACAAGACCTCATTTTAAAAATATTCAAAACCCCTTCCTCAATGAAAGAACTCTCCAAAAACCCTAAAGAAGCAAGAACACAATGAAGGGCTAGGAGGGCTAGGTGTGGTCGGTTTCTTCATAAAATTTTCGTGGGTTTATTCTCATTGAGGTATTATATTGATCCTTGATCCTTCTTCCATTCAAGGAGCCACTTCAAAGAGATTTAAAAAAAAAGGGTTTCAAACTTCAAACTGTTTTATTCTTTAATTCTAACTAGGGGTCATCGCATGAAAATGTTTTAATGATTAAGATGATTTGTTTTTAGTGTTAAATGATTATTTTCTAATCAAAACCCCAATGAAACCATTTTTATGCTTTTTGAAAACTTTTAGCTTATATAGTGGGTTTAAGGTAAATATCTTTAAAATGGTGTAAAATGTTAGTGTTGTATTTATTAATGTTGTGCTATATTTAGTTAATGACTTAAGTTCTATTTTTGAATTAATTATTGAAGGATGTGATAATAGGTGGTGAAATCTTGAATGAATTGTAGGTTGGTTATGTTGTTTACTTCTTATTGTGAAATATTCTTGAGTGGTATGGTCCACCTTTGGTAGCAGTGTTTACTTGGAGTATATGGATAAATGTATGAATATGTGTATTGTGATTATTGACATGAAGTGATAGTATGTGAACTGAAGTAATGATGATGATGATGTTCATGTTGATATGCTTATTGAATCTTGAATTGTTAGTATTGTAGAGTGTATGTTAAATAGAGTATATGAATATGTGAAGTATGTTAAAGTGTTAAATATGATAAATGAAAATGTAAGCATGTTTAGAAGTCAATGATATGAGAATGGTGATTATGTGAAAAGCTGTGCTCACATGTACACACATTCATTCTTGAAATGAATGAATGAAGCTAATGAATGTGAATGAGGGATTGTAGGATGGAAACTCTTCGTTAGTACATATGAAGTTTCTTGACCATTCCGTATTATTTTTAAAAGACTAAATGAATGAAAATGGGCATTTTGGGGTGAACACTCTTCGTGAGTTGAGATGAAGTGTTTAGTAGCAACCTTACTATTCTTAACAGCTTTCTAAGGATAGGTCGAAGGTTGAATACTTTTCGTGAGTTGAGATGTGGTGTTTCAATGTGACCTCTAGGGATAAGTAACCTTAGTGAGTTGAGATGTGGTGCGAATTATCTATCCCTTAATTTAGAGTAAATGAATTTTTAAGACCCCGTGGGGGAGTTATTCTTTGAATCGAGAGGATATGAAGAAGAGGTGGTTACACTTGGTGAGTTGAGATGTATTATCCAATGTACCTCTTGAGATGAGTAATCCTCGTGAGTAGAGAGTGAATTACTTAGAAACAATCTCCTTATCCCTTAAATATGCACCCTCATAGGTATAGCTATAAGAGATTGCATGTAAAGGCTAAAAGAATGACCCTACCTTAAGCAAGTGGGGATCCCTCATCCAGTAGGGGATGATATCGGGATTCTATGTCTAGCTCTCAAGGTATTTGTCGGTTAAAGCTATCCCCCAGAAAAGAATGTAATGAACTACGTCATCTAAAGAGTGTACTACTTAAGGATGGTGGTGGTATGGGACGTTATCTATTCATTGCACGAGTAGGCACTTGAAAGGGAAGTCTTTGTGTGACCTTATATTCATTGTATGAATGAGTTTTTATGTGATGTAAATGAAGTTATATGACTTAATTTCTAATGTCAAGAAAGCATGTTAAAGTTATGTCTTGTCTGATGAAGTTTATGAATGATGAATGTGGTGTGCCTAAGTTCATGGAATCCTCAAGGAGCACATTGTGGGAGTAGTAGTATGGGATGCTACTTTCACATTGCACTTTGTGTAACTTGTAAGTCCAGTTGGAGAAAGGAACATATGTGAAGTCTTTAAATGCAAATATGTTTCTCAAATGACTAGTTATGGAGTGTGGAGTTGTTACCCGTGAGAAGTAAGCCTATAATGGGTAGTCTTGAGGATCACTTAGGTGTACATTGAATGGATTGTATGGGCGGTTCCTTCATGTTTTACCTTAGTGAGTCATAGGATAACCTTTAATAGGGAAACTTCTAAGGAAATGATTTCACTGTGAGTTGAAGATTTGAGTTCATTGTAATAATTATGGGTTCACTGTAAGGCTTCTTAAATTCACTGTAAAGTGGACCTTTGTGTTAAAATTATGAAAGTTCTATTCTATGTGTTAAATGATGACGTTTATGCTATTTTACTTTGATATTTATGAATGTTTTACTGATTTAGCATGAAAGCTTATTTCTACTAAAATGTCCTCTTTTGCATGATTTTGTATATGCCATACTTAGTGCAATGTTTTTACTAACCCCATACCATTTTATACTCTATAAGTATAGGTTGGAGGCTGGTGGAAGGTTGAAAGAAAGATTGGGAATCGACTCTCTCAAGATTAAGTACGTCCTCATATATTCGAGGCATAGTCTTTATTTCTTTGGTTCTTCTTTAAGACTTTTATAAGACTTGTTTTATATTTTCTTTCAATGTAAAGGGTCGTGTCCCTAAAATAAGTAAGTTGTGTCTTTAAGATGGCTTGTGACGATGAGACTACTCTTTAGAATTTATAAAACATATTTCCTTATTATTATTAATATCGTGTAAAGATTTAATTCCGTACAACTGTTCATGTCTTATGTAATGAATGATAGCAAAAGGATAGCACAAGACCTCCGAAAGGTCAAGTACACAATTGTTCCGGACCAAGGGTTTCCGTAATTTCTAGGGTACCTTCGGGTCCTGACAAGTTGCGACTTTACTGAAGAGTTGTGACTTTTACAAAGACTTATGACATTTATGAAGAGTTACAACTTTAATGAAGAGTTACCACTTTCATGAAAAGTTGCGATTTTAATGAAGAGTTTCAACTTTTATGAAAAGTCACTTTAATGAAAGGTCATGAGATTTCTGAAGGGTTGCAACTTTTTGAAATAGTTGTAATCTTTTCAATAACGTACAATAAATATTTGAGTACTAGCTCTTTGTTGTCGATAAATAGAGAGATTTCTTCTAATTTTAAAACAACAAAAATTCTAAACCTCTTCTTCTTCACAACTAATTTTTTGTGTACTTTGTTCCTATTGAGTGACTCACTGATGTCCTTTCTTATGTTACAGATCCTCGTATGTTTTTTATAGTCATTAATTTATGCATATGTTATTCAGGATAAATGGTAAGATGTAATCAATTTCATTTTCCTTTACAATATTAATGTTTGTTACCATGTAATCTCTTATGTGAGATAATCCAGCGCTTTAGTTTTAATAACTGAAAGATTTAAACTATTATTTTATCAATTCTCTGATATTAAATTTCCGCAAGAAGTGCGGATAATTTTACTAGTTAAAATAATATGTCAAATTATTTTGCATTCACTAGTGAAACAATTGTTATTTTCACATGATTTGAGAGGTACTTGGAAAAAAGTTGGCCTTCTAAAGTTAAGATATATTTCATGTGTTTCAATTTATTTAGTCAAATTTTACTTGGTACACAATTTAGGTTAAAAAATTTGAATCTTGTGGTATTATATTTAAGATATGTCAAAAAAATATTATTTAATCTTGTTGTCTTAAACATGTCACATGAAAAGTTGAAATGAAAAGATTGCTAAAAAAAAGTGGTACTCTTTTTAGTGGAGAAAATAAAAACTAGGTCAAAAAAAAAATTGAACTGGTGGTAGTATATATATTTATTTAGTACCTTGAACATAGATTTCTTTATTATTTCCGCCGCCCAGTTAAAATAGAAATTTGAAATTAAATCTCTCGATCTACCATGGACATACCTTCGAAGACGCCGGAAAGAGAAATTGTCATTGCCCTTCCCGCCGCTAACACTTCTTTATTGATTTTATCCTTTCCTAAGGAGAATGAAACATCCACGATGCATGAAAAACATCAAGTTGTGGAGATGGTTTCTTCTACCTCTATTGAGATCTCGGGTTATGAATCGGAGAAAAATCCAGCACTAGGTCCTTTTTCCCCGCCCAACATACGACATCAAGCCCAGAATCAAGAACCATATGGTGAGAAACCCTCTGTTCAGACTTTTTAAAAAATTAAAGGTTTTAAGTATTTAAATTTAGTATATAAAGTTACGTGATACCTCATAAAAAGTAGTAGGTGCTCAAAAAAGCATATGGACTTTAAGTAGCAGTTCATAAATGAGATGAATAAGGAATCATGAGGTTTTATATTCAAATATCTTATTTGTCCGGCCATTGGATGAAAAAGATACCCGATACATGCGTTTAGGGGTGCTCATGGAAAATAAAACAAATTTAATCAAACTAAATAAAACTAACGGGGAAAAGAGACATTTAGTTTCATTTTTTATTGATTTTTAATTTGAATAATCAAACAATTAAATTGAAAAATCAATGAGATTATCGCTTCATTCTCATGCCTAAAGTGCTTTAAATTCAAATGCTTTTATGAAACTATATGAAGAAATGTTAATGTTTTTATTTGAAGTAAGATTTTCCTCATAAATTTCTATTTCATTTAAATTACTTTAGACTTTAAAACCACACTTTACTGATTTAACATGATTTTCAACCATTTATGACTTTCATGAATGCAAAATAAAATTCTATCTCCATACAAAATATTTCAGATATGACTTTTAAGCCTAGTCTTATATATGATACAGATAGATCTTTTTTCATATGAGAATTAATATGTATGTATGTTATATTATATTACTATTTAGCACCTAGAGAATAAGGGTTTAGAAAAACCAAGTCACATAACCATGCGTCGCTCTAGGTTTGGAGTATACTTCTTTGTCAAACAACTCTATTGGATCTGAAAGACACAGATTAGTAGATTAACATATATATGATATCATTATATACTGTTTCAAGGTATAGGTAAGACCTCCCAACTAGTTTAGCTATTGGATATCATGACTTCACATGGTGCATATCCATTGTAGAAATTCTCTAATTTATGCACCTTTTCACGATGTGCTTTGAATTTTATTTGATTCAATGTAAGTGTGTTGTTTACAATTATGATTATGAAAGATTAATGAAATAGACTTATCTCAATATATTCATTTGAAATAATATTGTGACTGATAGTTAGATATAAACTCCACCGATTTTCTATTCAATTATTTCATTATGTTAAAGACTTTTGGATACCTTGTTTCACTGTCATTGTTATTCCATTTTATGATTAATCTAGTTCCATTAATTAACTCAATATAATCCACATACTGACAAATACTTTTCTCTGTCTTGCATTCTTTGATGATGTAGATTCTGGCGTCCGTACTCAAACTCGTGGCTAGTGAGGTTTAAGTAGTTTTTGCTAGTAGTTGGTGAGTCTTCCTCATTCGAGGATTTCATAGATTAGTTTTTACTAATATTTTAGTAGTTTATTTATATATTTTTTTGAGTTAACAAGGGGCCATGTCCCGGCACACTTATTTGCTTTGGTCAAAATTTTAGAGGTTTATTTCAACATTAGTTTTTCAGTCATCATGGATTTATTGATTCCTTACTAAAAATTATTAAGCATATATTTTATCTTCTGCATTAATTTGAAATTATATGCTTTTATATATTATGCCAACGGTTAACTTGGGGCTAGTCGTGGTTATAATTACCGTATTTTTGCTGGGTGCAGACTCGGATCATGACAATTATTTTAAAACAATGATCTAATAAATTTACCCTTTCTTATATTCATTTTCTTATATAATTCCTTCTTTTCTTTAAAAAGAGTTAGTTATTTGGTGTGTTTTTTAAAAATAATTTCTATCTAATATCTTCTTGAAATGAAGAATAGAATGCAAAACTCCACCCTTTAAGAATGTCTAAATTTATCCATACTTTTTTTTGAAATACTACAGTGATAAAAATAAATAAGTATGTGGCATGACATATTTTAGTTTCTCAAGGGTCGTATTTCAATTTTCGAAGTAAAAAAAGTTGAAAAATTGAAGCCATAAAAAATTATCACATGTTTAATTTTCAAGATCTCTCTGAAATTTGGGTTAAATGTCTTTGTTCTTTTATCCTAATCATCAAGAGTTATAATATGCATAACAAAAAATTTAAGACCTGTGATTCTACTTTCCAACTCACCAAACCATTAGTCTATATGAATTTATAATTGAGCAATATTTACATTATTGTGATATGATGCAAGCAAGAAATGTAGTGTCCCCAAGTAGGTTGAAGATGTATATATCTTCGAAATATGATTTCTTCTTCATTTATAACATTACAGGTTTTTTACAAAATAGAGAAAAATCTAAAAAATTCTTTATAATTCTCCTTAAATCTATGTGACCTTATCTTGTAAGCTTCAAGAAAAGTTGTTCTACATTGCAAGCTCGTCATGTTGATATAGTTTTTCCCATTAATTTTGTGGTATATATTTTGGGGTGTTGTGTCAACAAGGTACTACCATGTATATTATTTTGGGTATTATTACAAAGGTGTATAACAAGGTAAAAATTTTCTTTAACGATCAATAGCTATATTTGACCCATGCATTATTTCTTTTGGCAAAAAATGTTATCTTTCATCAAATTATCATAGAACCTTATTTTCTTGATACTGATTAAGCTCCTCAAATATTGTGATATTATCTTGGTATAGAAGAGGTTAATTGAGTTCTTATAATCACAGAAAAGGTTATGTTAAGGTTATTCCATTCTTTTGGCATTTTTTCGTAAAGTTTAGGAGCAATATTATAGGGTTATTCTCGCTGAGGTATTCATAGCAATAATTATTGGTGGTTCGCTGCTCTTATAGGGGTCTATATTGGTCAATACTTAGAAATTATTCATTTAGGTTCTTTATAGCTAAATCACTCAACATTAGCCATTTGAATTGTTTGTAATTTCCTATGTGTATATTGTATTTAGTGGTAGGAATATGATATTTACCTATAACGATGTGTGGATTCCTACGACAGATATATGATCTTTTCTTGTTGTTCTATTTTGTTGTCTAGGACGGTTATGTGATATTTGTCTGTGGAGGTATATTGTTGCCTAAGAGAACTATGTGACATTTGCCTAGGGTCTATGTTGTTGCCTAAGAGGTCTATGCAATCTTTGCAT